>OX463781.1:35927365-36527365 GCA_949825025.1 Siphlonurus alternatus
AAAATTCTTTTATACATAAATTGGGTGATCGCATGTTGAGATACACAGATATATAAAATAATATAATACTCTAAATACATACATCAATGCCTCTTCTCGTGGCAGGTGAATAAATTCCATGCAACCGGAACGCGCAAAAAAAAAAAAATAATAATAAAAATAAAACAACAACTCAGTTTTACCTTTTTAAACTAATCACACACAATGTAAGATAAAAAAAAAATCTCGTAAAAGGCAATTTTTCAAACCAATTTAAGCTATAAAAATAATAAAATATATTACGTGTCGAGGGCAGAAGATTCTCTATAATATTTATATTTTATATATAAACACACGAAGAAAGAAAAAAGAAGTTTATATATATATATATTTTGTTCTTTTTAAACATGAAAAATGAGAAAACGTGTTATTAATGACGCATTATTTCTCTGAGATACACTCGCAACAGTCAGCTTTATGTTCAAGAAACGACAATAGTTTGCGTGTTTTCCAAGAATGTTATATCTTATAGTCTATTCACAAACCACTACAATAATCAAATATAATTATCTTTAAAAACAATAACTTAATTCTTACGTAAAATCTTTACAATTGAAAAAAAAAATAACACACAAAAAATAAGTAAAATATTGTATTATAGTTATAAATATCAAATCAATTTATTACTCTTAAAAATTATATGTGTTTTGAAAATTTAAAAAAATCAATAATCTTCAATGAATAATAATAATATGAATAATGAATAATTTTTATTGTATATATTCATATTTTTATTCACAAAAAAAGTTATAATGATATAAAATTTTAATGGATTTTAACACTTCATAAAAAATTATGACAAAAATAAAAGTAACATGTTTGTGTATATAGGATAACAAAAATATTAAATTCTTGATAATTCATGACCACACATGACAATATACTAACGATTTCCATTAAGTATATTATGGAAAGCTTTTAGTATAGCAATAATTACGTGCATCTACTTTCACATCAAAAAACTTGTCAGGACTAGAAGATCATATTGCAAAGGAAATTAAGGATTAAGATATTATAATATTCATTTATTATAAATAGAAAAAAAAAGGGGGTGGGGGGTTGCAAACAACACGCAAGAAGATAAAACGATTTTCATTTATGATTTGAACTTTTTTAAAGACTGGTGCTATTGCAAGATCTTCTATAAGCATCAATATAATAATAATACCCCCAACCCTCCATATAACTACAGTGGACATCATATCTATATACTGTGATACTACAGTCTAATTTACATACTGACGGGGGTGTCTATATGAGAAGGTACGGAGCAGGTTTTTCCCACCGGTCACTTATTGTTGATGATTTTGATGCTGTAGTATAACTGAATATGACCTCAACTCCGAAGTCTCCAATACTCTCTCTCTCTCTCTCTCTCTCTCTCTCTCTCTCTCTCTCTCTCTCTCTCTCTCTCTCTCTCTCTCTCTCTCATCTCTCTCTCTCTCTCTCTCTCTCTCTCTCTCTCTCTCTCTCTCTCTCTCTCTCTCTCTCTCTCTCTCTCTCTCTCTCTCTCTCTCTCTCTCTCTCTCTATCATTTACATTGTAACATCATAGAGTTTGCATTTAGTATCCTCTAGCTTTTCTCAATTTTTTTTTCTATCTTACTTTACCTTATAGTTTTGATCAATAGACTTGTTATACCCTTGGCTCATTAATCAACAAGCATAAAAATATAAGGGGTGAAATATGTATGTATCATGTATGTGCATATTATATACATTACTCATATTGTATATTGGCTAAGGCATATACTTGCTATTTTTTTTTATTCATTTATTATATTATATGTATGTAGATCTTATATACATATTATAATAATATAATGTTTATATGTTTTCGTTCCTTTTATGTATCATTTTTTTTTCTTTCTATCTTTTATTACATATATATTTTTAAATAAAAGAAGAAGGTATAATATAAAAAGTTTATTAGGACAAGTTAGAACTTTATCGAGATCCGTTGAGACAACGTTTATTATAACTTTAAATCCAGGTGTGGGCTAAATAATAAGACTGAATGCAAACTTGATGCTGATTATTATTGTCATTATGAGTACACTATAAAACCAGGTGCTCCATGATAATAAAAAAATATAATATGTGACAATTTTGTTTAAATAAAATTAGCAATCGTTAATTTAATTTTTTCAGTTTGTAGATAATAAGAAAAAATTATAGCTATAATTTATATTTCAAAGAGAGATTAACTGTCTCATTTGATGATATGATGATGTTTGATGATATACACATGCAGTATAATAGAAATATGAATAATTTTATATAAACGAAAATATATAATATGCATTTTAAAATTATTTTATTGTTATTATTTTATTCAGAACAGAAATTAAGACCCCACAAATTTATAACCTATTATAATAGATCTGTAATTAAGTTATTATCAATATATTAAGTACGGGTAGTAAAAAGAAAGAACAAATAATATCAATTAAATTTTAAGCGTACAGAAACCAGAAATTTGAAATTCAACAAAAATGATATCTTTCATTGAGTTTTGAATTTGCACAAAAATAATGTATTGTGCGGTGAACATGGAAATGATCACTATCTTAAATGTGTATAAATAATATCACATACATTATCTTAATATGGCAAGAAGATTGAACGACGAAAAAAAATCAAAGGTTTCTGGTTCCATATGTTTCATGGGACAGTCGCGTGCAATATTTGCAACATTTTGGCACTATCGACCTAAAAAACATGGGAACTTTAGAATTTTTGGTAAATTTTCTGGCGATGAGAAAGGAGGTCTCTTATAATTGTCTCCGTCAAAAAAATACGCAGAAAATATATCAGGGTTAATTGGGCGTGTATATATTATTTTTAAAGAAAAACATACAAACAGCTTTCAATTTGGTGACCTATATGTTATTTCCAATTTGGGGTAAAGGATTGGGAAGGAGAATTAATAATGACGACCCTTGTGCGGCTATATTACTGTAATGTAAACAGGGTAAACAATAACAAAATTATCACGAATTAAATAAACAATAATAAATATTACGCACAATATAATATATATAAATAATATATTTAAAATCCAAAAAAGAAGCCGCCTGTTTGTTAGAACGTTATACAAGACAACGTTAAAAGTAAGATAAGACGATATCAGAACCTCCTTTGTTCTTCTTCTTGTGGGTAAAGGTATCATGTAGCACATTCAGTGGCTCTCTACGGATCTGTTTCTCTCTTCTCGCGGTCGTCGCTATAAGAATGTTGAGATGCCAGGGACATGATTACCTTGCTCCATTGTGTCTACAGAGTGGACTATATTATAAGTTGCCGCTCTGCACATAAGCCACGTTCTCTCTCTCTCTCACTCTCTCACTCACTCCTCCACGTCTCCCACTCTCTCTCTCTCTCTCTCTCTCTCTTTCTCTCGTTACATCGAACACGTCACTTCAGAAAGCAAGTTGGCTCTCACAAGCAAGCATGTTGCACGGTATAGCACACACTATTACGCCGATCGTATCAGACTACCGTAACTGTCGTTATGCTTGTCGATTATGTATGTTATTTTATATCTGATTCATAAGACAAATAATGTTTAACATGAAAATCTATATTAATTTTATTATAATAGATTATAAAGAAAATAATAATAAATTTGAAGTAATTTGAGTATATAGAAGTGATACAAATACATAACTGTATTATAAACCTGGATATGTCATGTAGGAGTATACATATTACGGCTAAAGAGGGATTGAATTCCCTGAATAGCCTCAGCCCTTGTGGCTGAATGTACAATGAATAAATAAAATAGGAGTATATGAACTTTATTTTTATTGCCAGGTGATAAAAGTACATAAGCAATCAAGCAATCATTCATTATAATTATCATATGTTGTGATGGTTTGATCAAAGTAAAATAAATCCACCTTGTGATTCTTATTTGTTTCTTTAATGAAAATAACCATTTTGGGGTTATAATTTCATATCACTATTAGTTTAACATTATTTTATAATCGACTTTTCATTGCTCACGAATCATATTTTGATTACATTTTGAATTGACACCATCAATATATAATATATATAAAATTTCACACAGAAAACATAACAGAAAAGGCCGGCCAATGCAATTAATACTATTATAATAATGTATTTAAATTAAGACGTTTAGGATAAAACCTCTTATTCAGTTAGTTGGTTAGTTAGCATATAATCTAAGAAGTTTATATAGACTTTGAAGAACACCACAATTTTTTTTCTATGAAATCTGCATATTTATTAATGCCTATTTTATAGTATATAACTTTTTATAATTTAATAAATTTTAATTAATTTTATCGAAGCCAATTTTTTTTTCTAAATATTATTATTTAAATTTATTCATTGTGACCAGCAACTTCATTAATAGTAATTATTTTTTATTTAACTTTTTTAATACATTATTACAGTAATTATAACTATACAACTATGTAATTGGTACACTTGTCGCCTAAGAAAATTTCCCTTTGCAGCTTTGTTAATCAATATGATGTCCCTTAAATGGTGATTTACAGGGCTGCAAGTGGGAAATTTTCCAAGGTAACGACTAATTGTATTTTTAGTGATGTCGGAAAACTGATAAAAGGTAGTGGAGAACCAGGGTATACATACCCTAGTGGAGAACCACAAAAATGAGCAACAATAATTCTCAATGGTTCTCACGTCTTTTACATACGAAGTTTACTCACAGCCGCATGCATCTCTCTTCTCTCTGCTCCAGCCATCAAAACGTCTACTGCATTGCACCATAAGCCTTATATATTATTATCATTATTACATGACCACCCTAAAGCATCAATGCTCAAACAAGAAAAAAAAATGTACAATAGAAATTGAAGACAAGGTAAAAAAATGATATAAAAAATGTTCTTGAATGTGGGTGAACATTTATGGCACAAGTAGATTGATATGCATGCTAGCTTACAATACCTTTTGTAGTACTCATATGTATAATAGTATGTATATATAGCTCCTATATAGGATCTCACAGCAGCACCCTTTTTTTTATTAGTACATTTCTTTTTATTCTTTGTTACAAAGGGGAAAAAATCATTTATTATAAAAAAATAATAGTCAAACTCTTCTACCTCCCACAATTCTTTTTGACATTGCGTTTTTATCAATCAAGCATCATTTGTTTGAATATTATATTATGCTTAATGCTCTATATATATATTGTAATTCTAGATGTTCTTTTTATCAGTAATTTTGTATAGAATATACATAGAAAACAAGAAAAGGATCTTGAACAATACATTTGAATATATATTTTCAATTCTCAAATCTCATGCATGCACCAAGAGCTATATATATAATTTTATTCCAATAAAATATTTGAAACCTACTATCAGAACCAAAAAGGTGTACCCTTCTCCTTATGGAGCTTGTATGCTATTTAGGGGTACACCTTTTTGAATCTGATAGTATACATACCATATCATGTAAGACATATCATTCCTCGTCTTTTTCTTCCTTTGAGATTCGAGTTTCAGAGAGGATAAAATAAGATGAGTTCTGGGGGTAAAAAGACGAAATGGTACCAGATCTGTTCGTCAATCCTTCTTGGGAGTACATCGAGTAATACACCAGATGCATGCTCCAGCTATATACCAATGGGGTAGAGAGTGCAGTGCAAATTTAATGACGTCATGATTTTTATTCGTAAACTTGCTCCGAGTACTCCGAGTAGGGTTTACAAACAGGCCTGGTATGTTATCTTTATTGTGTTACTAAAACAATTTTAAATTCACGAACAACAGATTTGTATTATATATGTATATAAATATATAATATCACAATGTGCATACATGCGGGAGAGAAAGAGAAATTATTGAATAGAAACAAGAAAAGAATACCGACATTAGATATAAAAAAATAATATTCGCTGGAGGGCTATATGGCAAATCTAAAAGTGTATAACAGATCTTGGGAGATCATCAGGCAGTGAACGTTCAACAAAAATACAACATACAATAATATTACAAAAGGCTGCACAGTGCTAGATGGATGCACTTTAATTCTCGCTTTTTCTGGCCTGACACATCATTAATTTCAACAGCAGCCACTACTATAATATAGAAGGTATAATATTATATATACTTAGCTATATGGCTGTGTGGGCTATAGGTATGTATAAGAAGCAAGGAGGAGGAGGGTTTTAAACCCATTATATCACGGCTTCTGTGTTTGCCGCTCCAGGCTATTCAGAAATATAAGATGAATTTTTGACAAGGACAACTTATATTATAAATGAATATTTAAATAATTAGATTCACTATTTTTTTTTAAACATTACTAATCGTAATTTTTTATACATTGTATATATTATAATAATATAAGTAAAATGTTTTGCTAATGATTG
Organism: Siphlonurus alternatus; assembly: GCA_949825025.1. Lineage (NCBI taxonomy): Eukaryota > Metazoa > Arthropoda > Insecta > Ephemeroptera > Siphlonuridae > Siphlonurus > Siphlonurus alternatus. The sequence goes on from OX463781.1 coordinate 35,933,780, forward strand.
TAAGCTAAATTATTTATTAAATATCCTACTAATTAATTTGAATGTTTTGTTATAAGCTGAGTTGTGGAATGACCATTTTTTTTTTTCAATGTTATTATTCATGGTTTTTATATAAGGGCAGTATTTTGTAACCTACATTAATAAAAAAATTTGTAACGATAAAATATTAATACCCATTGCATTTTTTCCCATCAAATATCATAAAAAATATCTTGCATTTTAGTACATTATATCTGTTGCTCACTTGCACTTTTATTTTTAAATTTACATCGGATATTTTAAAGTTAAGGCAATATTATCTTGAATTTTATCAATAATTCCTAAAGCTTTATGCTATTTATGAAAGTATAAATTTATTTTTATTGTTTAAAAAATAAAATAAAATTTAGAATGTTGGAAGTTTTAGTAAGTATATATCAACCATCTGTTTTAGCATTTCATCATCAATAACATTATATAATATTGTGAAAACTGATAAAATAATTTATGTAATAGTTTTAATTACAAATTAAATTGAAGGAAGTTATTGTAAATTTCAAGAAAATTGTCTATATATATGAAAAAAATATTCAAAGATTTGGTTATGTTAAAATTTCTTAAAGAAAATTAATTAGTATCTGTCTTGGCTTGTATACAGCTGCAGCAGCTTTTGCACGGCAACAGCTTATGTTCGGATAAGAGAGGACACACGGAGATAAATAATCAATAACTCTCCGTCTTAGAGTTGCTCTGTTCACTGAAGGTAAGTACGCACTCGCTTATTGAAAGAACATGCAAAGGTACTAATAGCCGAGACTTATATACGAGTACCAACGGTGAATTTTAATAAAATTTGTAACTAATATTGTGTAACATTATACAATAAAATTTATACTGCTTTTATATATCGTTCATTAACTTTCAATAGTTTTGTAAATTTCCTACATAGTCTGTTTAATTTTATTTAATTTCTTATAATTTTTACATTATTATATTAAATATTATTAGTCTTTTATTAAACACAGAAAGTGTACATATTAAATATAATGACGTCATATGATTTTCTTTTGAATTATAGTATATATAGTACTTGGAACACTTATATTAAAGGGGGCTAACATTTCACGTATGAACTAATAATTGAAGGACACAGAGAGACGAAACCATTTAGCACTGTAGTGACTAATTCGAAGAGTATCGACATTGATTTAACATGCATCGTTTTGTATGCAATATATGTAGCTCTCTTAACATCCAACTAAACAGTAAAAATCATTTGTCTGAGTAATTATTATGTTTTAGTCAATTAAACTTCGTCATGTTGTTGTCCATGCTTACACATAGAGAAACTCGGAGTGTTAACCCTAACTAATTTGCTGGCAGCTCCAAAAGACAAAAAGATTGAAAGGTTGGAGTAAATGAAGGGTCCAGTCAACGATTTCATGTAAACAGTTCTTGAGGTCAAGTAATTTACTCCATTTCGCCCCATAAATCAAGTTGTAACGTTTTACAAAGGACGTAGAGGTAGCATTCGGATGACCCCGAGGTGTACTTTTGAGTATAATTGAAATTCAATGTATACTAATGAAGTATTAAGCACATTATTATTAAATAATAATAATGAAGTATTATTATTTATTCATTTAATAATTTGCAAAAAAAAAAAAAAAAAACGTCAATTAAATTTTTCAATATTTTCTTACCATCCGATTGATTTATAATTTTATGTTATTATGCAAAACCTATTATACTATTATTTTTAATTTTTTTAATTAATGATTTTATATTCCATGATTGATTGATGAGGAACAAATAGTTTTCGTTATTAATAAATTTTAAGTATTCTTTAATTTAGACTTTTTTCCAACACCAATAATACAGTTTGGTTAAATAATGTGCGATATTGATGTGTATAATTCACTTAATTCCAAAACCTTTCTCTAAAATAATGTGTTTTATGCTCTTCTGCAGCAAAAATTAAATACTACTGATTATTCTGAGATGATAGCAAATCCAAACCTTGTGTCACATCAAGAATCAAAACATCGCGACATCAAAAACTTATACTTTGCCATTGGACAAAAGTCACACTTGGCATACAACTTTTAACAAAAAATAAATTAAAAATAACATTGCAAGGACATATTTTGACTTATTTTATTGTGTATTTTCAGTTTTATTTTTCAAATAAGAGAATGCATATTCACAAATTATCTTTAAGATACTTGAAGAAAAAATAATTTAATAACCATACGATGACAAAAGATGCAAAATTACAGTACGTTTTACCTGAACTGCCACCTGTTATGCTGAAAAATCAGCCAAGTACCGATTAATGGTATTTAAATTCTGCAAATTTTCACACAATTTGTTATGATTGCAACAATAAATGTGACTACTCTTATTTCAGATGACGAGGATGAAAATATATTGTATTGAGTTTTATCGTATATACAGAATAAAAAAAGAAGGAAAAGAAATCAGACACGTAATATAGGGGAAATACAAACGAGAGCGCTGACTACTACACAAGGAAAAAGAAGAGGGGGTGAATCGATGTATAAGAAGGCTTCCACCACGTCATCATTGTTACTTCCACAATGAGAAACCTCTCAGGTGTTGCGTCGAAGTGACAAGGAGAAAAGAGCAACGACAATCGTCGTCGAGAAAAATGAAATGCAGGTTCAGATTTGACATTTGAAGAATATTTGTCACAAATGTGTGACAATATTCGTTCATATTTCTTCTACTGTAACGACCGAGGGCTACCATGTCCAGTAATCATTTGTCTAATAAAGTGTATTTTTATCTTAAATATTTTTATGAACTATTCGTGAGTCCATATACCGCTACAGGCTTTATGTCAATTGTGAAAATTAATTTGGGAGTGCTTCTGGAAGATAATTAATGTTATTTTTATCAACTGATCTAACTGAGGTTTCCACGTTTCCTGAGTTAGATTAAACAAATTGTGCGATGTATAAGGCCATGGAGATAGAAACCCTTTCCTAATCACCTCTTTTTTACTGTCTACCTTATATATGGTTATTACCTTAACCTCAGTACCATTAAATAAGACTTTTTTTATTGGCTTTTTATTTATTTAAAAATTTTAATTTTTTAAAAATAAGTATATTTTCAACTTCAATTTTCATTTATTAAGTATATTATAATAATTATAATTAAAATAACTCTATAAGATAACAATAAAAAAGGTAATTATATAGCTTTAGGGGTAATAAACACCTGCGTGCATATTATACCATAAATTATAATTAAAAAATATTTATTATTATTAAAATAAAAATAAAATACCTTTTATATTATTATTATTAATGTATAGCTGATATAGTGACATATGTATGCTTTTAAATACTGTTATTTAGTACATATCATATAATAATTCTATACTTATAACTAAAGGCAAAAAAAAATTACATATCATCTATATATACCATTACAGAAAATATTCTTTAGCTACTATGCTACACATACATTTAATATGATAAAAGTATTATTATAATATTATATATGTGACACGTCTACTTGCAAAAATTTCTTTAGGCTATATAATCACCATTCAGCAACAGACATTTCTTATAAATGTTGTTTCTATAAGCAGTGTTGGCGAGAAAAACCAGTCCGCGACCCAATATACGTGAAGACAATTACTATTAGTTGATCATCATCATAATAATAATAAAATATAAGGAAGGAAGAGAAAGAAAAGTTGCAAGTGAAACTATTAACAAGAAGCCAAGCCTATTTATTTTAATAGTAGTACATAATGAAATATATATATATATATATATATATATATATATATATATATATATATATATATATATATAAAAAAAAAACAAGTAACTTGAAACAAAAACCCGTTAGAATTTTGCAATACCTTTAAGATATAACATCATTTTTATATATAATAATATACCGTATATTATAACAAGTATATATTATTGGATACATTCCAATATATATAAACATTTAACTTATATATCTAACATTATGAAGAAACAATAGTTATAAATATATAGCACATTATATTTATTGTTCATGTTTAATCATGTTTATTAACAAAAAGAAATAAAATACAACAATGACAATACATGATTTCTCTATTTATATGACTCTATAATAGATAATAACAACATTAATATATATTTTTATGTATATATAAGTGCAGCTTAACTGCAATGAATTTTCAATTATTATGTTTTTTTTTATGGACATAGAAATGATTATATTTTAAGCGTACCTATAATTGTTTAAGCATGCAAGAAAGTTTGTACCGGTACTATTAAATCTTATACTTTATAGTGTTCTTATGATGATAGTCACATGTCAAACAGGTGTAAGACTTTGCGGTTTATAAATCTGTAATGTATTCTAACTGCCTCGCTAATGGATTCACTGCACTCTTTGTGGTTTTATTTATGAGCATTTAATTTTTTAATAATTTACATAATATTTTCAAAATTTTCAAAATTATTTTATGCATATTATAGGATCACTGACAATTTTATTCTGTTTATGATCTTGTATTTTTACAATTTACCAAAGAAACAGCTTAAATGGTTTTGATAAATTACCCGGAAGCAGCTACAAAGACAAAGGTTATATATAAATTGTGGTATGGCACAGTGTGCTTGACCCTGTCTCGTCAGATCATCGAAGTCAGGCAACACCGAGCGTGGTTTGTAGTTGGATGGGTGACCATTTTCAACAAAAATCAAGTTTCCTAGGTAAATCGTTGCGCTTTTCCGCTATGTGGTTCCCCTGGTTTTAGCTTTAGATCATTGCACTTCCGGTTCATTGACAAAAGCTGGCTGAGGTTTCTACGATTCTCTCAGTCTCAGGCAAATGCCAGGATCATGCGGCAGGATGGATTGCATGGCCGTGACCGCTTCCATTCCCGATGAGCCCATGAAACGCTCAAGTTAGGGTTTCGGAAGGTTTGGGGTTCCATACTTAGTGAGCAATTAGTATAAAGTACCCAATTGTGTTTTGATAAAATATAAATAAATTGATTTTCCAGTTTGAATTTTGAGATAGTAATTACACCTACCCAGAGACCTAAAAAGATAAATAGTATAACTTTACTCTTGATCTATTTTGAAGAGATTTTGTGGCCAGAAAATTGACAAAATGAGAGAAACGCTTTTCTTGTTAAAATTTTAGACAAACCTCATGCATATTTGACTGGCTATAACTTAGCATTAGATTCTACAGTTACAATAATAATTTCAATTACCTCTGTTATGCTACATTAAATAAGTATAATTTCTACACTAGTGTGGATTTTTTCGCCCACCTATTGTAACATTTTCCCATCAGCTTATTGGTCCAAGTGTGTATAAGAGCAGTAATGCAACAAAACAGGTCCCCACAATATATTATGGTGGATAACATAAGAAAATCTTGAATGTAATATAAAAAAAAGTGGGGGAAACAACAAGAAATAATAATAAAAAAAAAGAAATGTTTGAGTAATTTATTATGGAAATGTGTATGAACCACGCCTTATCCCCTTCTTGTATACTTATATAGAAAATGTGATAGTTGTGAGCCGATAAATAAAAAGCAAGTTTTTGTCATGATGATGGCTATTTTTTTTTTTTTTTTTTGCTACAAGTAAGTAGCAAATAATCCTCCTTATTCTTATTGGATATATTTATATGTATATTTCTTATATATAGGATAAAATAAAAAATATATATATTATTTCTTCTTGTATTACTATACAGCCTATTCCTCTTTAGAATATATTCAAGATAAGAGACGTTTAGTATAGAGGCTCGACAAGATGATGTATCTTCTGTATTTTAGTATTACCTTCTTAATCCCTCCACTCCTTATTATAAATACTTAACTCATTGGTTGCATCTTCCCTCAATATTCAATTCATATCACGCCCAAGTATGACTGCATAATATTTTTTTTTAAAAATCATGATACTGAATTAAATTTTTTCTATTTAAGTTTAAGTTATTAAAAAAATATACAACACATGGCATGTTATCAAATATTTGTAGTTAATAATGTTGATATAATTAATATATACATTGTAATTTTTGTGCCCGAAATTTTTCTCCATAAGTACCCATGTTTAAATTATTCTCTGAACTTAAAGTTTTATATTAATTTAAAAAAATATGTGTCCACCCCCCATTTAGAGTTCTTCAGTCTAAATCAGAAATTCATTCGCCATAAAACCTATAACTTTAATTAATAATGAAAAAAAAAATATTTATTATTTTTTTACTTAGGGTTTAAAATGATTCTTTATATAATCAGCTGACTTGAAGCTTTTATCATGACTTAATATAATGCTGTATACAAATAAGTATATTTTTCAAATAAAAATTTGTTTTCTTACAGCCAAAACTCGGGTTATTATAAGACTTGTTGTCTTAAACCACTCTTCATATTTAATATATTATTATATTTTGTCGTTTAATATCTAATAAGTCGTTGGTATACACAGGTTTTATAAGCTGTATTATTATATAGTAGAACAAGAGTCGAAATACCCCCAAAATATTAGACAATTCAAATGTGACGATTATACTCTATAGGTTAGTGTAACTGCAGTGGTATGTCAGCCATCGATCTCGTGCTTTTAAAGCTTACTTGAATCCATAATGTACAAGAAAAAAAATTAAGTACAGTACAATGATGAATTAATTTAAAAAGGGAAATTGTATGGCTTTATACTAATTAAGTTTGTAAGGAATTTTTATCAAGATTCATACAATAGAAGAAAAAATTTATAATCACTCTCTTTTACTTTTTTTAACAAAGGATATTTCTTATAAATTTCAAAAGAATTTACTTTTATATTAAATATATAGCATTAATACCATACAATTTTTACACAATCTTTTACTTAAGATGGAAATGTTTCAAGTTTTATTTATAATTTTGTTCGTCTATTTTTTTTTTAAATAAAAACTAAGAATTATGCCAGAAACAAAAAATAAAGTATACCTCTCTGTTAAAATTAAAATGTAATGTTCAATAATAGAAATTTATATAATTAAGTCCATAGTATGGTTTAATTAATATTTTTTGTATACATTTTGATTACACATATTATAACTGTATACAAGGTTGGATTTATAATACAGGTTAATTAAGCTACGTGCGTATTTCGTGCGTCATTTTTCCACTATTTCCAGGACCCATTGCACCGCGAAATTTCAAAAATAGCATTGCATCATGGGCGCATTCAAAGTTTCGCGGCACGATGGGTCCTGAAATACTTGAATCTGATTGGCTAAGCCCTTTAACATTGGTCCAATTGGTGGCATAACCTGATATAAAGCAAAGTTGACTGTATATAGAATATGCAATTACAATCTGTGTACTACTTATAACTTCAAAACAATTAGTCTTTTTATTAATTAACACACCTAGATAACCTATATTATAGATTCAAAATATAGGACATCTAATATTAGCAATAAGGATCAATTTAAATGTATATAGAAACAAGTAAAATAACTGTTATTAAAATTTAAAATTGCCTGTTTTTTTGAATACATAAGTCTCAAATGTTCAAATAAAAAGTTCTAATGGTAATTTTATATTTTAAAGAAAAACTTAATAAATTATGATTTTACGTTACTTTTGCACTAATATAGAGAGATTGCTTTGAATTGCGAACATAACCTATATTTCCTATTTATTATTACAACAATCCAATTTTTCTCTCTTTTCTTTTCTGCATGCAGAATATTAAACACAATAAAAGCTGCATAATTATACACATGGCACATATATGCATTATTGATGCAAGTGAAATATAATTATAGAGTTTCGTGATTTGCTTTCTAATTGTAAACTCTTGACTTAATTATATTATATATAATAGACACTATAGAACTACTTGCTGCTGCTTGCTCTCGGCTGAATTTACTACTATAATTTATTGAATTGCTAAGAAATTGCACGTAGTCTTTAAACTCTATATATTGTTGACAATAACAATCACTCCCCCCCCCCTTCGACAATCAAATAGTTTTCATTTTAACCCTCAACAGAACTGCTTTATTTCGAAACAAAGCATCTAAATCTTGAAGGTGACAGAACGATAAATTGTTTGACGTACATTGAAATTGTATATAATATATTATAGTATTGTGTAAATTTATCAAAACAATAATATAATAATATCAAACAACGTTCATGAATAATAGCTAGAAATTAATAATTAATTATATTAATACATTAATACATATGTCACATATATGCTGCAGTAATGAGATATTAGAATGTGAAAATTTTAGTGGCTTAATCAAAAGAAGGGGTAAAAATATGGTACTGTGAATTTGTTCAGATTTTTCCAAGACCGGGAACTATTCTTAAAAAATTATTGAAAGTCTATTTTGATGACGTCACGGACGGCACTCCTTAAGAAAAAGGATAGGGCAGTGCCGCCCGTTACGTCATCAAAATAGACTTTCAATAATTTCTTAAAAATAGTTCCCGGTATCAGAAAAATCTGAAAACACAGTACCATATTTTTACCCCTTCTTTCGATTAAGCCACTAAAATTTTCGCATTTTAATATCTCATTGCAATATTCTATTTTCAATTAATTTTGAAAACTCTTATGATAAATTGAATTCAAAAATATTATATAAATATAAACTTACATAAAACTTGATTATTTTTTTAACAAAACTTAATTTAATCATCATTTATTTATATGTTATTGTAATTACATGTTAATTTATAATGACAAATAAAACTCTTTTTGTATAATCTGAACATTCTGAACATATAATAATAAATTGCATCATTATAATATATGATATTGTACTATATTTAATACAAATACAAATAAATACAACCATTCTGCAGATTTAAGTTTGCATATTAATAAAACAAAATAAAATTTTATTAATAACTGTTTTTTAAATGTATGAACAAAATTGTACAAGGTTTTATTTTGAAATAATAAAATTTAACTTGATATTATTTTGTTATAAAGATACACAGAATTGATTCTGATTCCCCTTGACTCTCCCCTACCCCTTCCCAACCCTTATATAAGCCAGCTCTACAACCCCCAGTAATAATAATAATAATACCACCACAAAACACACAGCTAACAAAAGAGTACAGATATTGAGTTCAAATCACAATGACAACACTTATTAAAATAGCAGATAAGAAAACCTCATTAGTAAAAATGAGAAAATAATAATATAAAAATCGATAGTTTCATTGGATTTTTTTTATTCTTCTCAACTTTGGTTACCCTTCTCTCTCTCTCTCTCTCTCTCTCTCTCTCTCTCTCTCTCTCTCTCTCTCTCTCTCTCTCTCTCTCTCTCTCTCTCTCTCTCTCTCTCTCTCTCTCTCTCTCTCTCTCTCTCTCTCTCTCTCTCTCTCTCTCTCTCTCTCTCTCTCTCTCGCCTGACTACTTGAGCTCCCAGCATATATATATATCACTCGAGGAAACGAAGGGAGCGAGAGAAAATAATTTTATATAATATATTTTATCACAATGTTAAATAACATTCATATTATATTTTACCTCATCTCGTATGATTGTTATATAGGTTCGACAATCACTTGCAACAAATATAGAACAATTTTATTGGGCAGTTGTTAAAAATTGACTTAATTTTTTTGTATCTATGAAAAAATATTGAGAAAACAAATTGATATTTTTGTGAGTTTATTTATATACTTCCTATTTCATTTCACAGACGTGATATACGGTCTTGTGATCTTCAACAACGTGCAATCCATCGGTGAACGCCATTAAGATGTGACTATGCCTGTAGATCAACTTTATATAAATTCCGTAATAATTATATAATATATGAGCAGCCGAATAAAGTGTAAAAACCGATGAAAATAGAAGGTAAATTTTGTTAAAAATATGGGATAGAGAGGAGGAAGATGCTATATTTCCAATGCTCCCCCCCCCTCCCACACACACACACCTCAGAACCTGTTGAAGAAATATATATAAGTGCATTTATTTGTCAAGTTAGTATTTAATAATATTGCAAACCTTTATTTGACATAAAATATACGGGGGGCGATTTCCGAAAGATTTATCTAGAAACTTATCCAGTTTTCTCATTAACCACGGTTAACGCCAGCCTAATTCAATGACACAACACGTGGTCAGTGAGAAACCTGGATAACTTTTATACTTTTACTATACTTACGTGAATCGCGCGCATTAACTATCAAAGACTAAATAATTAAAGTAGAGATAATATGGATCAGCTGGCACAATGCTAAAAAAAATCCCATTCATAAAAATTATGAAAAAAATTTAAAATGTTCTCCTCTACATCCCCTATCAGTAGGTAAAATATCAGGTATACAAAAACGAGCTAGTTTTTGAGTTATGAATTTTTAAAGTTGACTAATTTAACATGGAAGTTCCATTTCTCCATGTTAAATTAGAGAACTTTAAAAATTCATAACTCGAAAACTAGCTCGTTTTTGTATACCTGATATTTTACCTACTGATAGGGGATGTAGAGGAGAACATTTTAAATTTTTTTCATAATTTTTATGAATGGGATTTTTTTAGCATTGGGCCAGCTGATCCGTATTATCTCTACCTTAAAGCAATATAAATTAACATTGTACTAATTAATCCTGAACTGCAGAAAATAATAATAATGATGACGATTGTTTTCTTTTATGTCAACTCCGTGCAAGAAAAAAGAATACATATTAGTATAAATATAGATGAATACTACAGTCAAATTAATTTGATATTCCTGCCGGAAGTAGCCGGAAGTGGAAGGTTTTAACTTTTTTGTTCATGTTTGAGTTTTAAAATTTAGCAAACAGGTCATGACTCTTATATATAGCAAATCTCTCTGCGAAGTTTCAAACTTCAAATACGAATAAGAAAAACAGAAACTAATCACTTCCGGTTACTTCCGGAAGGAATATCAAATAAATTTGACTTTATGTGCTATGAATTCTATGTAGATGAAAGTATAATTGAAATTATATTTCATCAAAAAATATATAAAGAAAAAAATTCATTATATATGTTAGCTACATTTAGAAAGCAAAAGTATGTAAATCAATATAATTTTTATAAATTAAAATTAATTTGTATTTTAACACATAAATATTTTTGTAAGGTCGTCCAGTTTTTGTTGCGATTGAGTGTATTATAATATTGGAACGTCTTGACTGTGCTGCTGTCAAGGACCGACGAGTCATAATTGCGTTAGATGTAGTAATCAATGTGGGCATTGTGCAGAGGACGTTACGTATTCTCTCTCTCTTTCTCCTTGACGCAAGAGTCAGTCGAAGAAACAAAGAACGGTAGCAAAGCGCAAGAGAATGCTCACAATCACCCCTCCTCCCTCCCCTCCTACACCACCCTCCCATGGCTTCATTAAGCAAAATCCTTGTTACCAGTCATGACATAATGTTGTAATAATGAATTTTCGCTCTACATATATTGAGTAATATTCTAACTCATTAATAATATACTATACATTTTTTTTAAATATAATATATATCTTCATTAATTATTTGGAATAATCAAACTTACTGTATATTTCGCATATCAGAAACAACATATTTTCTGACGAAATAAGATTAATACATTATGTAGTACTTACTAATTTATAATATTAATATACTGTTGATTCATTGATTTGTATTTTAAAGCAAATGACATACTTTTGTTATTTATGCCACCCATTAATATAGACTGTGTTTTATTTTACAATAAATTAGCCTACAAATTAAATTTTGATTATATTACATATTTTCCTTAAAAAAAATAATTTTTTAAAAAATATATATATTCTTCTTTTGGTTAAAAATAATGACAAAAGTTTGAATAAGAAATAAAAAGTTGTTGGATTATAAAGAAAATGAATTTTTGTCGTAAAGCAACATTTTTTTTTTTTCCTGCAGAGATGAAAATAAGATTTTCCTTTAGATGGATGGGGAAACTCGAGAACGATGTGATGTAGTTTTTATCTCGCCAATTTCTCATCAGTACAAATGTGGCTGATTTTATTTTAACTACATATATTTCTCCACACATTCCATAGCATAAAAATAAAAGTTTAGAATTGTAATCTTTATAAAAAAAAATATGTGTTAAAAAATATTGCAAACTTTTTTTTCTGTCCTATAAAAAAATATAAATCTATTTATATCACAAGAGGCTCAACTAAGCTTTAGAAAATTTAAGTTGAAACTTTTTAAGAAGCAATTTTCATTTCAATCTAATTTTCATATTATATATTTATTATATTTTGAAGGTTTTCAAACTTTTGTAAAATATAAAATAACTTATTGAAGTTATTGATGAGAAATATAAAAAAAAACATGTATTTACAATAACTTTGTTGAAATTTATTTTACGTTAAAAAATGCAGATTTCATTAATTTTAAGATTATTTTTATTAATTAATATTATCAATCAAATTACAAAACCGTAATTAAACGTTAAGATGATACTGGTTAATTTTTTCTTGCTCCCTCTTTTGATGCGACTTCAGAAGACGTCAATTCTTGGACGGACGCTTCTCAGAATGTTCCCGACAACCTTATTACGTCCTCACCGCGGGACGCACCCCCTCCCCCCTTCCTTCCCTCACATCCCCCTACACAATATAGGGAACACCTTGACAGCAAAGCAATCGTTATTTCTTGAAAAACTTCATTTTTAGCTTGTCTTCGATGACAACATTGTAAGGAAATATAAATCAAATTTGGTGGACAAAATGATGTTATTAAATATGAAATTATGCCTATACTATACTGTACAATAATGATACAATCAGAGAATAGCAAGTGTACTTGCTTTGTTTTTATGCGTTACCATGCAGTCTATGGGGAAAAAAGCTCTTTTGATATGGTATGGGTAGACTGGGTGCTCTTTTTAAATCTCCCAAAAATGCAAATCTGCGGGATCTCTTTGTCTATTACAGCTGCAGCTCTAGCAATTAAATATTATTAGCCCTTAAGGTTAAGACAGGAGTAAATTTCGTGGTGTCCAGAGGTGCAAACTTACTAATAACTTGTACGATGTAATTATTCACAGATTAAAAATAAAAATAATGTCAATGAAGTTTTTTTAAAAGAAAAATACTAAATTCAGTTGGGATCAATAGAAATAATGGTGCATTATATAGCATTTTAAAATTGATCAAGTTTATAATTGGCAATCCGGGTTACCGAGCGAATGAGATATTTTTTTTTATAGTGTACTTTATAAACACTTTACACACTCCTAGCTTTCGTTTGAACAAAACATCGACACTATTGACATCTAGTGGGGAGAGAAATTTTCCAAATAATAATGTGAAACTAAAAGGTTGTTGATAAAAAATTAAAGTAATAAATTTATTTTAAAAGTGAGTTTCTTATCTATTAAAAAAAAATAAAATAACAACCATATTATGTTTTACTTAAATATTATACTTTTTTTATTTTAATTTATCTGAAGAGAGATTATATATATATACATTTAAGTTCATTTTTTATAAAAAAAAACTAGCAATTGTATAATCTATATTAAAATATAATTTAAAAATAATGAAAATGTTATGAACGCTTCCTTTTTGTCAAAGTATAATAATGTACACTCTATTCGAATAAAAATGTCCGATCTGGCTATACTTTAACATGGCCGGATCGTACGTTTTTATCTGAATGGAGTGTACTCTACTATTCCATATTAAAATTTAATATATAAAAAAAATTTTAAATTCAAAAAACAAAATCTTTATCAGGTAGTGATGTAATTAAGTAATTTAATTGCTATTAAATCTCACAGAGAAAAGACGGAGGAGAAATAATAATGTTGTCGCCAACTAACAGGCGGATATTAGTAGAGCAGTCTTATAGCAGCAGCAGATGTGACGTCACAGTTATCTCGTGATGCTACTTTCAATTAACGTAGCCGGCACTAATTGCAGTTCAAGCTACGGTGGAGGGTCATTAAGGTGCTGAAGGAGACAGCCTTCCTTCCTTCCTCCTTTAAATCTTTCCTCGTCGTAACATTTTACCTCTAATCGAGAAAATGTTATATATATATAAAAATAATTAAACGATTATTTTATATTTAGAGCGTTTTAAAAAAAAAGGAATGTATGAATATCTAGGTTATTTATTAAAATGTTATGTTTTATATCATTATATTTTAATTAATGTGTATTTTTATATTATACTCTTATATGCATTAAATTTATCATCTTCTTTTAAATAACTTTAAAAGTTTCACATATACACAGACTGCACGATACATTTCACAAAACAGAGCACGAGTATAACGTTCGTACTGATCCAAAATGTACACCTCAGACAACATAAAATTTACCCATTAAATTTGTAGGCATTTGTAGCCTATGGAGTTGTATTGAAATTTAACTTTTCTGGGGTGATAGACCAGTTGTTCTACCTACTTCCCTGAAAATTGCATGTCTGCACATCTTTATCTTTTGGGGTGACGTTCGTGGTGTTCCGAGGTGTACTTTCCAATGAAAATTAGCTAAGTTGATTCATCATCAGGTACTTACATCGTCTAGGACGGCGTCCCTCAAAGGTCACGCTCGGTGCCGGCGGGGCGCTGCTGTCGTTTCTCTTGGAATGCCTCCCTGTGGTACCAAAACAGCGTGGCGTCAGACCAATCAACTCAAAAATATTATATTATTGTTAGTAAATAAATCAATTTTTATGTTTTTTGTTAAATAATATATGATTTGCAAATAAATCAAATGTTTAAATTATACATTTAATATTATTTTTATACACTTTATATAAGATTAAATTTTTAATAATATTTTCTTTTCTTTCATTGCTTTGCTTTTAATATGCATAAGTAAACAGGCGTATATGGAAAATACTTATATAATAAGTATTGTACAATAATTATATTCTATTTATGTAATTTTCTTACACAATGTGTATTTTATTATAGTATTTATGCATTTTTATTTATAAATTATTTATATAATGTAAATACATATTATTATATACTCTAAGATTATATGTTATTCATTTGAAATGATCATAATAAATAACATTTAAGTTAAAAAAAATTAATTTGTATTTAATTTAGCTTTTAAAATTCTGATAATAAATCTAACAAAAATCAAAATTCTTATGCTGGGAGTTTGTTAATTAGAGAAACTACAACTTTATAGGTCAGCTGATTTTCAGAAAACATATTAACTCTTTGGATGAAATGATGATATCCCAGTGGTTCACTTAGTCCAGAAGCCTCTCGTGTATGTATTGTGTACATAGACTCTCGTATTTGAGTTAAACCTGAACTAACCGTAACTTGGTACTGTGCAGTCTGGACTAGCAGGTGCATATTACAAGGAAAGTAGATAGGGAGGAATGTTTACTTTTGAAGTCAGACGATCTTCCCGCCACACTGTTTGCATAGTGACGTCATCAAGTCGTAATTTAGAAGCGTGGTAGCGTGTTAATCATTATTAAACAGGTACAGCATAATGAGAATGTAAAAGGAGGCGTGTTTGTACTAAATTCTGGACCATACTAAAACAAAAACTCAAGCTAGGTCAATATCAAGTATTAAATTCGTAACCATGCAAATTTAGCTGCCAATGGAAATTACAGCAAGTGCGTCAATTTTTTGTTAAAAATCCACCAATGAATTTTTTTTAAAAGCTAATGAAAATAGTTGAGTTAAAGTCAAATTAATTTCATATTCTTTCCGGAAGTAGCCGAAAGTATGATGTTTGCAGCTCTTCTGTTTGTAATTCAGTTTTGAAAATTTACAAAGTGTTTTGCAGTAGAATTACTGACCCATATGTGTGAAATTGTAACGCTGAAATACGAATAGGAAGACTAGAAATCTTACACATCCGGCTACTTCCAGGAGGGAATATCATGTAAATTTGACTGTAGTTCAACTTGGCAATGTAAACCTTCCTCTTCGTTTTCTATCCTTGAGACGAGCTAACATGAACTAACGTATACTTGCTAGCCACCGTTTAGCTCGTAGCTATTCTGTATGACCAACGTAAATATTTGCTTACTTAAACTTTCAGTGCTACCTTAAACCATGCTTAACTATATACCTTCTAGCTATAATATAGACATGGCATTATATAACTTTGTTTTTTAACTTGCATGAAAATGACGAAAAGACGTGAATGTTTACATTGTTATTAAAAAAAATTAATAGTGAAAAATTTAGAACTTTGCTTTTTGTTTAGTAATATTATAACAAAAATAATATAATTAAAGGGGTTGAAAAAAAATGTTTGTTAAAATAATTTTTTGTAGAAAATAAAGATGTTACTATTTTTATTATTTGTATAATCAATTCGTTCTTACAAGTAATCAAATATTTGGATATTATTGAGAAAAAATGCTGTATCACAATACTTAAAATTCACTATTATATATTATAAAAATCTTTTTAATTTTCATTATAATATATATTATACAATATAAATATATATTTTATATGTATAATTATGTTATATAATCCAGACCCAAAAAGAATAAAAAAAAAATACAATAGTGTGTTTTTAAAAATAAAATGTGCAAGAACTGATGTTTGCAAAAACAATATTTAGTAAATATATTACACAATTTATTACTTGATTAACTATTTACTAATAAAAATATATTAATTTACATCAGTGTTAATAATTATGCAGTATATGTGTCAAGTGCAGCATATTATATATTATAATTATCATATATACGATTGAGTGTTAGAAAAATAAGAGAAAAAAAAAATTGCATAAATACATAAAGTGCAATTTCTATCTATAAGCTTATTATAGTTAAGCATGTTTTAAACGTGTGGCTAACGAGTTTCCATATTGGGTTCTATGTAAAGAAATAGCAGAAGGCACGTATATACTAATAATATGCTACTGTATAGAAACTCGATCGCTGCACTATGTGATGCTCGGGACAGGTGTAACTACCAGCAGAGAGTGTTATAACGGTTGCACTGAGGAGAAAAATAACCAGGAATGTTGTTAGTATATGCAATAATTTTTGTTTCTATAAGGAGAGGAGTGCAATGTATGATACGTTTCTGGACTATATCTGTAATATTATAATGATACGCGTGTCTTCGCAGTGGTGTGTCTAAGCTTGACAACGGCAAACGTACGAGGTGTGGCTATACTTATTATTATACGGTCACGAGTCGTTTATGATAAACAAGCTACACATTATAAATATTATAAGACGCGTGCCACATTAAATAGGATAAATTTCTAACTATATACTATAGTAACTAAGTTAAAATGGAGGATAGGATGGATTTTACATATAATATGAAAATAAAAAGACGATACCATTGCCCAATTGCATAGATGAAATTAATTTTATATACTGCGTGCCTGATTGCCATGACAAAACTCCCACAGAGCAGGGCTGAAGTTTATACTGTTATTCTAATACTCCTGAAATGCAGTATTTGAAAATAAAAGGGATTTATTTGGTTCATCCTTGCATTATGTTCAAATAGTTGAAATTAAAATTAGTTTTAAATATGCAAAATTATATTTCTTAAATTATTGGAATTTATGATAATATTATTCACCATCAGTTAGTATTTATTATTTTCATAAAATATACCAACATTCCATTTAAAGCTTTACATTTTTTAAAATGTGGTGATATTTAATTATATTTTCTATATTGCCATTTATATTTAAATTTACCATAAAAATAAAAGCTTTCTATTTATAAGATTTCTCAATCGCTTCGACCTGCAATAATAATTGTGTGAAAAATAAGTTTCATTTACATGGAAGAAAATATCTCAGTTACCGCATATAACAATGCTGTTACTAATGGCGTGATTTATAATAAAATCAAAATATTTTAGTATTTGTTGTCCCAAAATATCAAGTTTCCATTTTAAAATTTGAAGGTACTGGAAATTTTTCCGGTTTTGATTTTTTATTTATTTATTTATTTATTTATTTATTTATTTATTTATTTATTTATTTATTTATTTATTTATTTATTTATTTATTTATTTATTTATTTATTTATTTATTTATTTATTTATTTATTTATTTATTTATTTATTTATTTATTTATTTATTTATTTATTTATTTATTTATTTATTTATTTATTTATTTATTTATTTATTTATTTATTTATTTATTTATTTATTTATTTATTTATTTATTTATTTATTTATTTATTAATTTATTTATTTATTTATTTTTTGTTACTGACACCATTATACATTATTATTACCTTAAATTTTGCTATACTAGTTGAAGTAAGTTTTAAGAAGAGCAGTTTGATAAAATATGGTAGGAAAATCCTTCATTTTGGCTGTGAATAACAAGACAATCACCCAATGAAAATAAATTTTTAATACATATCATAATTATAAGCACAATTTTCAGTTGACTTCAGAAGAATGACATAACACATTTTTAAGTCTGTTGCGCAGGTTGCATACTTTGCCTTATGTAATAGTCACCAAATTGGAGCAAGAATAAAATTTAACGAAGACGGCAATGTTTAAAATTAACAAAATACGAAAAAAATACATTTGATATTTTATTATATATAGATTCATAATTCATAATATTTTTTTATTGCTTTTCGATTGTACATAACAATATACAGGGTGTCCCAAAGATCTTTAGATTTTTCAAACCCAAATAGCAATCGTTTAGTATTTTTTAAGGTTCACTTTTTTATATACATCAAATTAAAGCTCTGAATTTAACATTTTCAAAAATGTGAACAGATTTTTTTGTTTTAAATGTGATTTTTTTGTTTTAAATGTGATTTTTCTTTTCTACCCGTTAGAAAGCAAAATGGTCACTTTTTTTCGGAATCACGACTGCTCTTGCACCTAAAAATTGATTGCGTCAATTCTTATGCTTGTTGATTTTTTTTTCAATGCAAATGCAACAAGGCCTCTCTAAATGGGCTCCGTTGGTGGCTCAGCAAACATCCAGTCCCTCCTCGAACTCACGCCACACATTGCGCAGCATGGCAGGCATGGTGGACTGGATCGTGGCAATCGTGGCGGTGATGTCTTGCTTTAGCTCCAACGAGTCTCACACTGGAATTTTGAATACGTTGTCCTTCACATAGACCCGTAGTAAAAATTCTGAGGGAGTGAAGTCAGGGAACCTGGGGACTCATGTTGTGGGACCCCAGGTCGATCCATATGCCTATAAGAACACCTCGTCCAAAAAACGATGCACGAAAAAGTGCAAAAAGCTCCCATTTTGCCTTCTAATGGGTAAAAAGAAATATCACCTTTCAGATATTTTTTTTCTGTTCACATGTTTGAAAATGTTAAATTCAGAGCTTTAATTTGATGTATATAAAGTGAACATTAAAAAATACCAAACGGTTGCTATTAGGGTTTGAAAAATCTAAAGATTTTTGGGACACCCTGTATAAGCACGTCAAATCATATCATCACATATCAACAAAATGGTGTGTGTACACTGAACTATATACTGTGTGTGTGTAACATTAATAATAATAAATCAATACAGTGACACAAATAAAAACATAATAAGACCTCCATCATAAAGCATTTTCCAGTATAAATGTTTTTTATCAGGAAGAGGTTAATACTCACTTCAACCATTTGAGTACAGAGCTTTTTTATATCAGTTTTATAGTGTAATTTATCATAGTTCTTGACGTAATAATAATTAATGTGCTTATATTTGTATAATATAAAAATATGCTTCATTTTGCGGTATTTGTTAAAAAGTAATTATAATATATAATTATATTAAAAAAAAAATCTATAATAATTCAAGAGGTGGAAGGAGTATATATACTGTAAAATATTTAAAAATAAAATTTTTCTGCTTTTCTTTTTTATGATATATTTTTTTAAATCTCGAGATCAAATAAAAAAAAATCAATCTACTATCCTATACCAGTGACATTATGTTATATATACATGTTCAAAAATATTATTTATAATAACATTAATAACTTCAAATCAATTGAATATTGTAGTAGCTATTTTAAATATTGCCTGACATCCTCAATATCATATTAATAAAAATAATACTTGATATAAAAGTACAGTAATTAATAAAAAGTATATGATGTACGTTTTGTGAAATATCATTTGAAATATTTTGTAATATATGCTCTCTGCATTATTCTACATATTTCAAAGATAATGCAAAACAATTTTTTTATAACTACCACAGTGTTACAAATTATACTAATTAAGTTATAATTATTTCTATTTTAAATGCTAGGTGTACTAATTAGTAAATTACATTATTAACCCCTTTAAAATGACTGCAAATCTTTTTGTTTTGTCAGAATTTTATTTGATTAATTAATCAGATATACTAAAAATATCTTCTATATATTTGTTGCCCTCTATACCCTTTGAGTGAGCTTTGTTTTTATTTATTTTATTTAAAACTAATAAAAAAAATCAAAACAAAGTTTCGATCGACAAGCCACAAGAGAAATAAATTACATTATTGTTATAGAGTAACACAAAAGTATGATATTATTAAATTTAATAAAAAATTATTTGTTCCAAATTCAAATGCATTTTCAAGAAAAGGTTATTCTCTAAAATTATCTATGAATAAAGCTTATCGTAACTTATGAAAAATTATCAATTCGGAACAAATATACTTTAATGTAAGCACAAAAAAATAAATAAATTTGAGTTATTACATGAAACTCGGTGTACCTGATACTATACACGTTCTGTATGTACAATAAAGAGTTTTAAAGCATGCAATGCAAATAAGTGAAGTTATTCTAAAATATTATTACACTTCGTAATTTTGACTGTTACATGTTATTTTTATGGAAAAGAAGTGTATGGTATGAATGTTTTATTGTAAATAGTTATGTGAATTATTTGAATTTTATTTTTTTAATTTCATCAAAGACTGTTAGGTATTTTAAAACTATCTTTCAGAATTATGATATTTTCGACATAATAATTATTCAAAGACTCTGCAAAGGCTATCGAAAACATACATTATGATATTATGCATAAACAATGTTAACATGCATGTAGAAGTACGTGATGTTATGTGCTTAGTAAGCTACGCATTAGATCATAACCAACATATTAATATTAAGTTTTAAACATGTTTGAAATACTTTGAAATTTCTGTTAATTTTAAGAAATGGTTACTGTATAGCTATAGTATATATAATATATTATATAGCAATAAACCTTTCCTACATAATGGTTATTTAGTAACAGCATATTTGCATACAAAAATCATCTCACTTCAAACGTGTTTTCAGAAATATTATGAGTAAACAAAAAAGTGGCTATTTCAGGAAACTGGAGATATTCCTCGCAGGAATCGTTTTGTATATATTGCATGGCAAATGTGCAGTTGAACGAATAAAAAGTATGATCCACATGTTTAATGGGCAAATCAAATTGAATAACTAAAATTTTTGAGTTGCCCTGTTTTTTTACATAAATATATTTTCAAGACTAGGAACTTTACTGTACTTTACTGTATTACCATTTTATACATTTTTTTTAATTTATTTTTTTAGCTATATTTTTAGCTTTACAAAAAAAATGTAGCATGATGTTGATTATTATGTAATGTAACGATTTGTATACTATAATATAATATATATTTATTAAAAAAATAAATATTATATTCTTTAAAATAAATTACGTTTTAGTTTTTCTTGTAAATATTCATCAATATTTTACTATTGGTCACACCTGTGCCAGCCTACTCTATACAACAATACTGTAGGTTTGCATTACAATTTTATAATAACCAGCACTGTGAAAATGTATAATACAGAAAAAAAAATCTGTTTATGTGTTATGTTCCATCGAACAAATGTCATATTTATGTACATTATATTTAAAAATTATTACCAGTGCTTGAATGTGATACATTGTTTATCATCATCACAGTGAATTGTATAAAGACAAGTCACATATATATATATATAATATATATATATATATATATATATATATATATTTCTTTTAAAAAAACTATTGTTCACCTCCCTATATGATTATTATTACTCCTTACTTATAATCCCCCTTATATTCATAAGTTGGACTCTCTCTTTCTTTATAATATATAAAATCTTATTTCCATATACATATTATATTACGACAACACCGCAAAGGTAAAGCTATAGGACACTCTACCAGCAACGATTCTCACCAAGCTTATAACAATAGTTTTTTTTTTATATAAACCCATTGTTGGTCATCAAGTATTCTGGACAAGGTAATAAATACTTGGATATTTGTTAAAAAAAATTATAATGGTCAGAAAAAAAAATATTTATAGGAGAGAAGAAATTTTATGGGTAGTTGCGCTTAGCCAGAGTGGAGACGTGAAAAACAGCTTTGCGTGGATCTCAAACAATGTGGTGTGTGCCTATATATACAACATCTCATTGGTCATAATTAACCAACGCCCCGTGAGTTCACCAATCAGTAGGGGGTATTTACAAAAAATAATAATAATATAAATATAGTAACAAATATAAAATATATATTTTTTTATTTATACTAATTTATTATCTTACAATTTTTTTTTAAATATATATAAAATTATAAAGGATTTATGTATCTATGGTGATAATAGTATGATGATTTCTTATCATAAATATAAAATGCAATATGTATATGGAAGGACCTCATGTAGTGTACAAATACATGTAGTTTGTGAGTAATTGTCAATAATTCAACCTTGCTATATTGGTGTTATATTTCAGTAGAAAAATACATATATATATGAGACTTGAACTTATTTTCTTATATTTTTTTTTATATATAAAATGTCATCGATGCACTAAATCTTGATAATTTTATTTTTGAACAATGAAAAAAAAAAAAAAAACTTAAGCATTTTTCAACTTGGATTTATTTATAATACAGAAGCATATTACACAATAAGATTTGTTATCAGAATATATTTGATAAAAATATATTTCTGAGTTGAATAACAAAGGAATCAAAGGATAGAAGATTATATATATATATATATATATATATATATATATATATATATATATATATATATATATATATATATATATAAGGATTTTTTTGATAAAGCGCGTGTGATTTGTATCTTAAACATGCGCAATGTTGGTTGCGCAATAACAAAGATTTGTCGGTGTTATATACAGCATCAAAAAGTATCCAAGGTATATGTTTAAAAGAGATAACCTAGGTGAGTTCTGATGGAATTTTGGATGACGTTTTGTATCAATTTCTATTGTATTATATTTTATAAGACAGTCTTTCTGAATATCTAAGTTAAAAGATGGAATGGCTTAAATGGGTATATCCCTTCTTAATATTTTTACCTCCTTTATAATTACGAATCAGACACAGGTAACTTTCATGGTACCTTGAAGTATACCCCATGTATTTTATCAAGTGTTGATCATATTCATATTTTTTTAATTAAATTTGGTCCTTTTTTGTCAACCGATAAAAGCCTCCGGCAATATACGACCAAGAAGGCATGAGACTTCTACACCTGATTTTACTCAGTAAATTTGGCAAAGTTAGGAAATTATCAAGATGGGGTCCAGAAACAGATAAGGGGTCAACTACATAATTTTCATCGTAAGTGTTCAGGAGTATCAGTTTGTTATAAGTTTGTTATGAGCTAATGAGGAGGGTGGTCGCTACAATCTGTCTATACCAGTGAGTTTAAGGCTTGTCGCAGAGAGAATCGCATGATTTCGCACTTTTCGCAGCAGCGTATGATATAAAAAATAAGAACCAAAAATGAATAGAGGACCAAATTATGCTACTATATATAAATTTTCCAGCATGTTTTGAGTCCCGGAAATATTTTTAAAAAATTATGAAACTTCTGCCCCTCCTGGATCCTTAATAAAAAAGATGGAGCCAAAAATGCCTATTAACACCTCCAGGAGGCGTGGCAGCATTTTCATATTTTTTAAATTATAGTTTCTGGACTTTAAAAAATCTGAAAAAAATCAGTGTATCATAATTTGGTACCCTCTATTCATTTCTGCTATAAAAAATTGTCATTTATACATGTAGAATTTCATTGTATTATAATTATATTATTAACTTTACACGTAAGAATCCCATAAAAATTACAGCTACTTTGAGATGGTTGCAGATATATATATATATATATATATATATATATATATATATATTAGAAAAACGTGCTAAAAATCCGAGAATTATCATC
The DNA here is from genome assembly GCA_949825025.1 of Siphlonurus alternatus. Taxonomy (NCBI): domain Eukaryota; kingdom Metazoa; phylum Arthropoda; class Insecta; order Ephemeroptera; family Siphlonuridae; genus Siphlonurus; species Siphlonurus alternatus. The sequence continues at coordinate 35,957,948 of OX463781.1, forward strand.
GATCTTAATGTTAGATTACTCCATCAAGAGTTTTACAGCCACGCCAAAAAGTACATTGTCACATCTTATGGCGAAGTTACCTGCCATAAGCCACACACCCTGGAGTGGGGATCGAGTGATTGCGATGCGACAGTTCCCACGGAGCCAGCTGTGCCGCCTACACAAAACACAGAATGCACCGCCACTGCGGTGATGTATTGTTCTCCCCACCCACCGTGTATTATCTTCAAAACCCATCGGCTACCGCAAAGAATCCTAGAAGCAATAGCTAGAGCACCTTTGATAAAAACTCACATATATCAAACATAAAAGAACTCTTTATGTTAATTTGTGTCGCGATATCACATCCTTAGGGTTAGAATATTATACACAACAATAAGTACTCATGATAAAAAAAAAAAAAAAAAAAATAGTGCATGCTTGTGATTTCTCTTGGTCCTCCCTTTTACTTGCTTAATTATTACTTACTTAAATAATGGCATATTATAATTAACGAAGTTTACTTAATTAGTTTTATATAATATTTTGTCTTTAATTTAGCTTTATCGTACATTAATTAGTGATTTTTCGTCACCTTTATTTCACATTATATATGAACACCAATATTATAATGTGAAATAAAGGTGATGAAAAATCACTATTAACGTTTCAAAGTTTCTAATAACGTCATCGAAACTGGAGAATTAAAAAATACAAAACTAACAATGTATAAGTTTATTGCACAACATATTAAAAGAAATTCTCTGTTAATATTAAAAAGCTGATGAAATGTATTAATTAAGTTATGTTTTACATAATTTCATTAATAAATATTTCTTCTAATAATTTATTTCAGATTTTGTATTGAATTATTTATCTTGGTAAAATGTAATGTCATGGCTATCATTCATGTATTAACAAAAATAAAATGGCTTTCATCGTTTACGGTATAATATAGCGCATGATGCCAAAATAAGTATGTAATTTTGTTTATATAATAAGTATCTATATAATTATATAATATAAAATCTGGAATCTGAAATATTTTATTTAAACTTTCAATTTAAATAACTTTTCTACTGTGCAAATTTCAGTTAATATTATTATATGATGTTATACAAGTTTAAATTAGCGTTTTTTTTAAACTTTTATTATTATAGTCGCACATTATTTTTGTTTACTACATTTATTATTGATAGCATGTTGTCAATAAACTATATTGTTAATAATTTATACTAATATTTTATATTTTTTTTTATTTTTACTAAAAACTAATTTATATGTAAAAAGAACAAGTATTTAAAGTAAATGAAAATAAAATTTATCACTAAAATATTATAATATTAATGATAGAGGTGGATGACAGCATGTTGCTGATGTTTTATGCTAAACACGGCGGTAAGATGGTTATACTCAAAGATGCAGCAGCCCAGCTAACAATGAAATGGACCGGGAAGCTGTACTCTCTTGACTTGACCACGCCTCTATGATGCTAGCTGCCGGCTACTGTGATGATGATAGTTAATAGTAGCTCCATCTCATATTATTTTTTTTTATTAAAGTAGGAGTCGCGAAACTGAACGATAACATCATTTTATAAGTAATAATAACAATAAAATGTTAAACAATTATGTTAGATTTATAACTATTCATATTACAATGTATAAACATTATTTTGAATGAGTTATAAAAAAATATTTATAACTTAAAAAAAACAATATTATTTATTTAAAAAATATAAATATAAAGGTGAATTTTACTTTATAATAATATCTTGAGGACTCTAAAAAAAAAATCAAATATAAAACTTTTACCTATAAATCAAGCTTGTTTGATAGCTTGTGTGATGCTTTTTTGATTTTAACATCAGCTTCCTGTAAAATAATCTTATATAGCTTTGCAAAAGCTTTACTTATCATGGAAGCTCCTATATAGCCTTTAGGAATGATGTTTTTCTAGGCTAATATACACACGTATACATAAATGAGAGTGGAGGTAAAAAGTAGAGAGATGGGGGGGATAGTGAGGAGAGAAAAAAAAAGTGAGTGAAAGAGAGAAAGAAAAACCGGTATATTTTTCTATATTAGATGTCCAACTCTTATGGACGGTATAATGTTGAAAATATATTTATGTATGTATAAGAGTATATAAAGGCCAATGGCCAACGTGGCCTTTATAAGACCTTGCATAACAATGCAAGCAACAAGTGTTTGGTGCGTGAGAAGAGTCAGATTAAAATAATGAAAAATGGTGATAGATGCCTCATGTCCACTGTCAAAAGTAGATTTTTTTTTTACTTTAAATTTTTTAAATGCTGTTTTTGTTTTCTTTTAAAAGAAAGATTATAGTGGATATTTGTCATGGAGCTAAGAAGAGAAGAAAAAAAGAAGGAAAACCTTGAGAGAAAGAGAGACAAGGTGATGATGGTTCATGCGTTGTTGTTTTTTTTTTTTTATTGTAAGACATTTTTCGTGTCAAGAGTTTGCTTGTTTCGTCCGAGGAGAGACAGACGCATGGTTCTCATCTAACGTCATGCAATTGACTTTTTCAATTAGACATTCCTTCTCTTTTTGTGTGTGCGATTTTTTTTTTTTTAAAGTTGTCTGAAGAATCCTTTCTTTATATGTGTTTTTAAACGAAATATATATTTTGAAAACTAATTTTTAGTCTCAATGTTAGTTGATTTAAAAATATATATATTTTTCAAATAGTTACTATAAGGGGCATTCACAAAGCCCTAAGGCCACATTTAGGGCTCGATAATTTAAAGCCCGATTTTAGGCAAGCTTTTTAGACCCAAAATTTCTGGTCTTAAATTATCGAGCCCTAAATGTGGCCTTAAGACTTTGTGAATTCCCCTTATGTAACTTATATATTAGTCGTCCAAATATAAATCAATTATGATTTAGTATAAAATAAGCATAAATTATTTTAATAAGAATAGAAAGTACGCATATCAATATTTCATACATTACAGAATTTATAAGTATGCTAATTTCAACTTTTTATTACCATTAATATAAGCAGATATTTATTATTTTGTAATGTAAAATGGCCTCAAATGTATAAACTTGGTCTTGATGATCAAATTACCGTTATATTATAGGTGCTTTGGCTATAAGCAAAGAAGAAGAAGTATATACAACAACATCATGTATATATAGAGAATTGACCGCTAGCTTATAGTCAGTGAGCAAAGGTAGACCGCGCGAGAGAATCAAGCAGCAAACGCGCGACTATAACAGAATGACCCCCCTCCGCAAAAAAAAAAAAAAAAAAAAATACTTGATTTAGCAAGATAGGTCAACATGAACAACCTTCTCTTCATTCTTATATAGCTATTATTTACCTCACTTATAGCTGTGATATAAACTTGAAATTGCTGTTAACTTTTTTTTTATATTATATATATTTTTAGACAAATCTTATAAGTTATACTTGTTTAGAATATATTACATAAAATGTTTGCTTGTAAGATTAATGTGGTATTGTCAGAAGTCTGTGGCAGGCTGGGCGGTTAGTACTACCATGGGGAGAGAGAGGATTTGATTCAATATTGGCTTCTCATGTTACGTATTCACTTCACGAGGGTACACTAAGGTGGTGGAAGTATACCTTCTTACACCGAGTCTGTCACAACTGCCAGTCTGGCATGATCGGAATGTTAGAGATATATATATAACATTACTGGTTCAACGCCTGTAAATTATGCAACCATGTTTACTTTTGTGCACGTTAAGTTGCGTGGGTGAAACAGAGATGCATTTTTGCGAAACGGTTCTGAACTATTAAACTCAACTGTGTTATGTGAATTTGAATAAAACCTATTCTGAACCTGATAATGTGTTCATTATATTTGTAACAATATTATTAATTTGTATTAAAATTTCCTATGAAAATTATATACTTTTTTATAACTATAATAAATGTAATAAATATTATCTACTTCATATTTTATTTTAAAGAAAATGTGTCATTATATTGCTATATGTATAATAGAAAGAATAATTATAGTCTGTAATAATCATATAAGCAGTAATTTTATTATGTGTATTTTTCTAATTTTAATAATTTAAAATAAAAAGGTTGATTTGAGTGAATAGATTTTTTTTAATCTGACTCGACTATATGTATCCATTGTAATGTGTCTTTTAATACAATAAAACATTTTTAACTGAAACATTAAAGTAAATCCTCTTTCTTTTACCTAACCTCGTAATCAATTCTACGTACTCTGATAAAAGTGATAAGGAGGGCTGTGTGTATTCAATTCTTTACTGACCGCCCTCCATCCCTGTCTATAATTATTTGAGTACACATCAGGCTATATACGGGAAAGCAGGGACCGGATGCATGCGCTTTTTCGTGCATCCAAGATGCGCATCCAGATGCAAATAAATTTTTCATGCATCCATGGATGCGCATCCGGATGCAAGTTTATTTTTCATGCATCTGGGATGCGCATCCAGATGCATTAATTTTTTCCCGTTAATCTGAGATGCACGGATGCGGATGCAAGCCCATTTTTGCGCATCCGTATGCATCTTGCATCTGCATCCGCATCCGATCTTTGGTTTTTATAATACACTTTGTTTCTTGCAATTTTAAACGAAAGTATTTAAAAAAAATATGCCTCGTGTATATGCCTCGTGTATAGATTGGTTTAGAGGCCATTAGCAAAAAAACTGATAAAAAAGAGAAAATCCGATCCCTGCGGAAAAGCAACCAAATTAAATTTAAGGAATATATAGTATTAATGATATCTTTTTACCCCGCACGAATTGAGAAATCAAATTTCATTGTTGTTTTTCTTTACATGAACATATCGAATGCATTTTTTTTTTATTATAAATATTATTTTAATTAACCCGAAAACCTTATAGTAAGTGCATTTGTGACATCGATCAACTTATTATTGAAGCGCCGTGCGGCATATTTATAAAAAATAATTAAATCATTCATCTAACAATTTTATCCATCACTAAATAAAATATATGGTATCATTTATTAAAATAATAAATTTAATAAAAAATGATAAAAAAATACAATAATTAGAAGAAAAAAACTTTTAATGGTATATTATAACATAGTTAAAAATAAATTCTTTATAATTTTTATATATATATATGTAATCTATAGAACTATAATAAAAAAAACGTATCTAAATGGACATATATATAAAGATAAAAAATAAATAAAGACCTAATATATTTTATATAAAAAACAAATGTTGCATAGTCAGCAGGCATTTAAGTCTCCATATAGAAAGTGGCGAGAAGAAAGAGTTGAAAGAGATCAATGGGCTCTTTTCCCTGGACATGAAACCTGAGGAGGATAGTGCCTTGCTTGCTTGTCGTCACTCCCCATGCCAAGCAGAATAATGGATCCACGGCGACCAGAAAGACAAATACTGGAGGAGGAGGTGGAGGGATATTCTAGCTAGCTATGTTCAGTATACACAGAAAATAAGTCTTCACCTTACAAAAAAACAACCTTCTAAATAGATAAAATCAAATAAAACTTTGCAAAAAATGTCACGCAGTTTTTTATAACATTTATTTGTAAATTTTATGTACATATTATTTTTATTAATCACTGCTACTTATATGAATTATTTTCTTCCATTATATAATAAGCATTATTTTTTTTTCTTGCATATAATTGGATAGAAAACGTCAAGTTGTGTACCGTCAATTTTTGTCATTCTTTTTAAATCTCAAATATCCTTAAAATACATATAAAGCACGCTGTTACGTAAGAGTATAAAAATTTAACGCCTTTTCCTATACTATACTGATTGTTACTGTTTACTGTTACTAATTTTTAAATAATATTAAACAAAAATTTAAGGTTTCCTGATTACAATACTAACAACAAACTTTGTTTAAATACAATGTAAAACAAAAATCTCCTTAATTTACAACAAAGCAGGAGAGTAATATTAATTAATAATCATGTTAATTAATGAAACGCAATTTCATATGATTACACCAGAATGTAATCTAATTATCATTAGGTTTCATTAAAATTACAGACATTTTATGATGCATGTACAGTCGTTGCTTTGGAAAATTTCACTTTGCGGCCTTGTTAATCACCATGCCCCGAAAGAAAAAGACAGGGCATAGGGCAAGACTGCAAATGAGAACTTTCCCAAGGCGACGAGTGTACAGTAAAGTACATAAAGTCTAAATATATTTGCCTCAAAACCTGCAGGCAGTATATAACAGGGAATTTACTTTCTAAGGTTAAGATATTACAGGAATTATTTATATTGTTTTAGCTAGAACTGATTGCCAACTATATAATATAGCAACAATACTATAATATAGAAATATTTGTAATAAATGCCAGAAGATATAATTATGGAATTGCAATGCTCTTTAAGAGTTCTTACGTTGTTTAAATAAGGTAAAAAGAATGACGCGAATGCAAAAGCAACATACATATGTGTGACGTCATAAATAAAAAGTTGCACATTATAAGCTAATTGCTGTGAGAGTAATTAATTTTTTCATTGCTTCATTGATTAGAAATTTGTTTTAATCAAGAAATATGGAGTGTGAGAACAGAATGAAATGAATTTTGTTGCATGAATAATGAATACAAGACATCGAGTTAAGTAGTTTTAAATTGTTTCAGATTATTGTTAACTCTCTAATATCCTTAAAATATTGCTGCAAAACACTGTGACGTCATAGTCATGAAAATATGTAACACGCAAACATATATAGGAAAAGACTTGCATGACTATGACGTCAAAGAGTTTTTTATATAGCACGATTTTAATAGTGTTCAATATAGACACTAATTATATAGGGTTAAAAAAATATATAAAAATTTAGCAGTGCAAAACTCAAAATTTTTGTTATTCAAAATTGGAAAAATAAAATGCTTCAAGTGCTCATATCAGACCAAAAGGGGGCTGCAAGATTTTTGACTAGAGACTGTATTTAAACATTTTAATTCCTTAATTTTGGAAAAACCAAAACACACACATTTTTTTTAATAATTAATTAAAAATAAATCTCTAGCTGTATGAATTTGCTACTATTCTGGATGCATAATAAATAATACTTTTAGGTACACAACTATACTGTGTATAGCTATACTGGTTATAAAATAATGATAATACTAGTAATGAAAAAAACGTGCCATATAAGGCTATAACATACTGTTGTTAAAATAAATCGAGCATTTGAAATATTTTTACCATAACGTATTATACTGTACGTATAAAAATGCTAATCATATGACATTAATTCCAAAGTATATATTTTTTTATAGCTGTCATTTAAAGAAAAAAAAATATAATGCTTTAAGCATTTTTTTTTCCATTTCTTGTAGCTAAGATTTCACGCTGAAATTATTTTTATTTAATGTTTGTCTGGTAATACTTCCAGTTTTTGTTTTAGTTTAAAGTAACTAGCTGTAACTACATTATTAATAACAAAATGTCTCTTCGTTATTCTTGAGCTACTGCTCTGTACGAGGCCATGCAATTATAATATGTCAAAGTTGTTTTAGAATTTTCAGCCATTAGTATAATTTTTTTTAACTCACTCATTGTACTATAGCTTTTATCTTCTATATTATACAGTTTTTTTTTTTTAAATCCTTCTTCGAATTTTATACTGTGTGAATTTATTAGGACTCTCTCTCTCTCTCTCTCTCTCTCTCTCTCTCTCTCTCTCTCTCTCTCTCTCTCTCTCTCTCTCTCTCTCTCTCTCTCTCTCTCTCTCTCTCTCTCTCTCTCTCTCTCTCTCTCCTCTCTCTCACCCTTCAATAACATTTAATTTCATTGCATTTAAGTGAATAGAATCACTGAATGTTTATAAAGTATTTACAAATAATTAATAATAATGTTTTTAAAACCAAAATCTACCAAATATTCAAATCTAAATATCCCTTTATGGCCTTTGTCTATTATATAGTATATAAAAGAGTTAACAGCTGATATTTTGCATGTATTTGTGCACAGCATTAAATGTGCTCGTTCTAAGAACATGGAGGTAATCAGCTTCTTAAAGCTCACTATAGAGAGAACCTGTTCGTTAATTTTTGAACTATAAAGTACACTCGTCGCCTTGGAAAATTTCCCTTTGCAGCCTTGTTAATCTCCATGTTATTCTTACGGGGCATGGTGATTAAAACAAGGCTACAAAGGGAAATTTTCCGAGGTGATGACTGAACAACAATAACAAAGAAAATATTTTATATTTTTTCTTTGTTGATACGAATAAATACGATTACACGTACTACATACTTAATACACAATGATATAAGGAACATTGTATGAAATACATTGCAAGAATTTTGCCTTACAAATGTAGAATTTAACATTCAAATGGCTTTTTCCCTGGTTTAAAAGAACCATAAGAATTATATAAGCAATGATAGGTCAAGTTCATGGAAAAAGGTCGATTGCGTCACATGTTCTCTAAATTATTCTACACCGTATGTATTACAATTTAGCATGCAATTTTTCTGACAAGGAAATTTCATCTCCATATAAAAAAATGGAGATGAAGTTTTCTTGTAAGGAAAATTTGTATTGTGTAATACCGACCTTAGATGAAGCTGCAAATTAAAAAAAAAAAAAAAAAAAAAAAAAAAAAAAAAAATCACTATAATCAGCTATATTACAATGTGTCTATGGTATATTATAGTTTTTCTCATACAAGTAAAAAAATGAAAAATATATGACTTATTCAAATTTTAGAAGGTTCTATAACATTTTAAGATCAATAAAATGTTAGATCATGAAAATTATTTTATCATGCAAATTTTAAGCTTAAAATGTATATTTAAAGTTTTTGCATACAATATTATAATGTCAGAAATATTGTAATAAAATGTTGATCAAATTTATGTTCAAATTGACATAATATTATTTTACAGACAGAGCCAGTATAGATCAACACTAAAGGTTTCATAAGTAATACTGTAAGACTCTTATAGGGAGTTATTTATTTCCAACGTAACTTAATTCTTTTTGCATGTAATAATATACAGTATATTAGTTATATATATTATTAATTATTATAATTAAAATACTTTATTTTATACATGAATATTATTCAGCAGTATTTAAAATTAAATTTATAAGGAAACAATATTGCATGCAATAAAACCAATTATGATTGCCTTTTTTGTGCTTTAAAAAAAATCTTTATAATATAACAATAAAATTTTTTAATTTATATTTTAAAATATCACCTTTTTTTTTTCACTATAAAATTTTAAGAGCAAACTTTAATAAAAGTCAGCTTAACTTATTATTATTTTTGTATTCTTTAATAATCTCTTAAGTTCATTAGCTACATCGTGAGAAAGAGAAAAGAGAGTTCCCCTACCTTTTCCATAGTTTTTTTTTTTCTTCTTTTCTGTCCACTGATATGTATATGAAAAATATTTAAATGAATTTTTTTTTTGTGTCCGTTAAGTATAGCAGTACTTTTATTATTCAACATTACACAAAATTTTCACTATCTAAATGTCTAAAATAAAATTTATAATTTAACATTAAAATTTGCAAAGCTTTTAAATAATATCGTGAGATGAATAACTTTGATTGGAAATATTTTTATATTTTATTTTATCATTACTTATAAAATTATATTTTTGACATGCTCGAGATATTTTTAATGCACGAAGTAATATATTTATTGTTACAATCTTTTTTATTTAATAATAATAAAAAAAAACACATTGCGTTTTATTATAGTTTTATAGAAAAACGTGACTTCATATTACTGCAGAAATGTATAATATAATATATAATATAGAAAATATAATAATAAAAGTTAAACTTGATGATTTTTCAACATGAATTATATTGATTTAAAGTTAGCATGCAATAGAAAAAAAAAAAATAAATAGTAAAAAAAAATGTAAACAAAATTTTTATCATACTTATCATACATTAAAGTTTATAAAGCTTTTATAGAACAAAGGTTGAAATAAAACAATTGATTCGCAGAAAATAGTCTGTTGTTGAACTGAACAAGTATTTTATTTAGGTTGTTGTTTCTGCCTCTCTCTCTCTCTCTCTCTCTCTCTCTCTCTCTCTCTCTCTCTCTCTCTCTCTCTCTCTCTCTCTCTCTCTCTCTCTCTCTACTTGCTTGCTTGCTTGCTTGCTCTATAACTATACACTTGTTGTACATAAACTGTACGTATGTTATAAAGTATAATCGACCTACAAAACTGTACTTCAAATTTTTTTTATTAATTAAAATTTAATGATAATTAATATCATGAAATATTAAACAATAAAACAACAAAAATTATGTAATAACAATTCAAATTAGTATGTTGTTCTTTTGTAATTTTTAATAATAATGGATATTTAAATTTTTAGCAAACTATAAAATACTTATAACACCCAAACGTATTTACGTATTTATATATTGTGATATATAGTTATTAGGCGATGCTCTTATACATATATTAAATATGCACTAAAAAAAATACTGAATATGTGAAAACAATTAGCACCAATGACGTATAGCTCCCCTCTCTCCCTCTCTTTGCATGACTCTTCTTACCGGTCTCTAAACTCATGCACACAAAAATATCCTGCTTTATTATGAGCAAGCATGAATACTTTCATAGACACGCTCATCACGATGTGTATATACTTTTAACATTAGTCCGAAAAAAATTGACCTTTTTTAATATTTTATAATATTTTTACAATTGATCATGCAAAAAAATAAAATTATTTAAAAAAGAAAGCACGAAAATATAATAAAATATTAATTATAATGTTTAAAAGTTTTACAATACAAAGAATTATATATTATAAATAAAAAAAAAAGCTTATTATATGTTTTTTTTTTTATTTAAAGTAAATATTATTTGAGTCTTTTGCCCAGTCATGTGTTACACTTCCTGGGTTTTATAATATGATGATGAGAAAGAGAGTTGAGAAGTTACATTGCGTGTGGATGAGACGAGTTTAAGTCTCAAATCACGCGGTTTTTACCTCTCCACTTATAATATACAAATATATAAAACAAAATAAGTTAAAAGTATAAGATTGCGAGCATTGAGATGTATAATAACGAATGTAAAAAAAAATAGACATGATAAAGAGAACCACGCAATGTGGCTACAAAGTTTCTTTAATTTTAAATAGTATAAAATTAATTTTTTATAATTCATGTTACCAATTATGGTCGTAAAATACAAAAAGCCTATCAGGTTTTAGAAATATATCGATTTTAATGTTAAGGTTAAGGTAACATGCCCAATTTTAAAAATATTTCCATACATGAAAATTATGAAACATTATATCTCAAAATGATCTTCTCTACATATTATACCCTATACTATCAGTAGCTAAAATATCAGGTGTATAAATTCGATTCAGTTTTCGAATAATGAAATTTTTAAAGTTGACTAACTTAACATAGAGAAATAGAACTTCCATGTTAAATTAATCGACTTTAAATAAAAATTAATAACTCAAAAACTATAATATAATATAGATCGCATTTGTATAATATGTACCTGATATTTTATATTATAGCAACTGATGGGGTATGTAGAGGAGAACATTTTAAGCTACATATTATATGCCTCATAATTTTCATGTGTGGGAATTTTTTTAACATTGGGCGTGTTACCTTACCCTTAATTAGTAAGTAATCTTTGGATTATCTTTTTATATATTATAGAGTATAGGCTGTAACTTAATATGATTATCATTTCGAGTAAAGCTGATAGAAAAAATAAGATAAGTTACATGCATGCATGGGCAATCGAGAGTAATAAAGATTATAATATATATTTTTATTATATGTAATTATAATACATAAGGTTGAAATTGTATTCTAAAATATTGTCTATATAGATATGTGTATAACTGACAATGAGATAATTATGTAATAAAAAATGCACATCATTTTCATTTGTTATAAAAACGTTTCCATATTGAATACACGTTTCGATTGTCATAGTACAAGTAAAATTTATCATGGAAGGCTTATAAGAGGTCAGGATGGTGCTGTATTACTGATTCCCCCAAAGGTAAGGTTAGACTTAATATAAAAAGGGTTATGTCTTTAGAACAATCTCTGACAGTATGGAATCAATTACCGCACCATGTAAAGTTGAGTCAAGATAGTTACTTTTTGCAAGGGCTGCATATAACTCACTATTTTGCAAAGAATTGTTCCTAACTATATATTATGTTGTACTTTATGTAATTTAACAGCTAGTTAAATGAATTAATTTACGTATTTACAATAATTATATTTATATTATAACATCAGGGATATAGCTGTTACTTCTGTGTTTTGGCACCTTTTTTATGCTTTGCATGCTTTCCTCACTCTAACTATTGAAAAATAAAGTATATGTTTAATTTTTATTCATGTATTTATGAGTAAAATAATAAATAAGTTTCAAGTTCACTGATATATAATTATAAAACTCAATAGATTGCATGGTATAGTTCTTCACAAAATGTAGAAGAGTTAATGTTTATGTTTTCCTGAAATTTAATACATTCAACATTTTTTGTTAAAGAAATGTCTGAAGTTTAATAAAATTAACATTTTTTTATGTCATGCATTTATTTTCTTTTATCTCAGGAACTCTAAAATTTAATATTGAAAATGTTCAAGCAAATTGTTAATATCGTTACTATTTTATATAATTATACTATTTTAAGTACCAGATATTTAAAATTTTAACCGAGTTTCTGTAAGTATCAAACGAACTTTTGCAAGAAAATTATGTTAATTTCTAATTTCACTTCACTGATGGCAATATGTACAGTACGAATGGTGAAAATGGTTCATCATTCACAAAACATTCCGTTCGTCATTCAAACAAAAAAAAAAAAAAAAAAACAATCTTTGCTTGCTTGTTCTTAATGCTTGCGAGTTTTTATAATGGAAATTCGTTAATACTGAATGCACACGTTTCACTGAATTCGACGCAATACACATGTATAATTTAATAGTAATACACAATAATTTTAAATTGCAGCTCTTATATATTATAATTAAATTTTAAAATATAACAAAACTGTTGTTGTGTAGTTTCATTTGCATTAAAAATATATATAATATCTCTTATATATAAAATCATAACGAGACATGCAATAATTTACATGAAATACGGATTTTAAATTGCATTAATTCAATTATACATTAAAAAATTTATGTTATATTATAATATAAATATTATGTTTCTTTTATTAGTTAAATTTAAATGTTTTGACGGATCAGCAATTTATTTATTAAATTGTGTTTAAAATAACCAAGTCTCTGTATATCTCAATTTTTAATGTATGTATTTAAATTGCGTAATTAATAATAAAAACAACAATTAAAAGTTATATACTGGACATATTCATAAAATAACGTATCTATATTAACTTTTATAACATCCTATATTTGTTTTACTTTATAATTATATGCATTCTATTATTTTATTTAATAACTTCCAGGTTGTACAAAACAAATTTAATATAGGTTCTTGTAATATATCTTAAGAACAAAATATATAAACAAAATGACATAATATTTTAGATATATGTGATAATTATTTACTTTATCATCAATAAAACAAGATGAATTCTTCATGCAGGTATCTGATAAAGTTAGATGTCTAAATAGTTTTCCAGAAGTTTATAGTTATTTGATTCATAGGTTTGATATGTTAATTAAAAATAATAACTATAAAAAATACTGCAGTTGATTGGATATTTTTGCATGCATGTATCAAAAAAAAAAAACTCTGTATAAACTTTATATATAATTTGTTATTACAGAAATTTAATCATTCAGTAAGAAAGCAGATCGCAGTTATTTTATTCTCCAAAGAAAGTTAATGAGGTTTAAAAAATAAAGAATTGTGCTTTATATTATTTTATGAATTTTTTTTTTTTTTTATTGGTCATTTAACTTGTACATCAATCAAGATTATATATTATAATCTTATCGATTGAAAATTTACATATGTAACATTCTTCAAGACCTAACTTCAAAAATATTATACCTTTCAAAACATTTTGTAACAATATTATTATTATTATTATTATATAATCATATAATATTTAGTAATATATAAATTTAATGTTTTGTATTGCGTTTTAGTATAAATAAGCTTGAATGTTAATATTTATTATTTTATTGCCTGCCTTTTTTAATACAGAAGTTTTATAAGTTCAAATATGATTTAAATTATTGAAAATATGCTATCTTAAAACTGCACCCATACTAGAAATAGCTTTTCCAAAAGTTTTAAGTTCAAGTAATATGAGTATAATTATTGCAACAAAAATTGAAATAATTATTATACGTAAGCACTAATAAATATACTATTAAATATCCTTACAAACATAGCACAGATCAAATAATTCACAGTGAACTTATAATTATAATAGCATAGTGAAGAGAGTTTCAGTGTATAGAATATTTTTTAGAATTTTAGTGTAGGCAATTTAGTAATACTTGAATTGGGTATCACATTTTAGCCATAAAATTATGTCAAATTTTGTTGATAGTCCCTAAATTGTGAAGTCAAATTATGTGCAAGATAAATTAGATTTTCAATATCTGCAATTATGAACCTGGCAATAATAATTTTGCAGTATTAAATTATTTAAATTTATCCATACATGGATACTAATATGTAGTAAAAAAACTACGTCATTTATATTTCTAGCTAAATGACAGTAAACTACTTTAAATACACTACTTAAATAATAACAATAGCATAATTAAATTACCTCATATATTGTATGTAATATTATATCAAATTACAGAAATACAAAGCCTGCTATATATATGGTTTAAAGTAAACACTAAAAAATATGATGCTGTTTTTGTCTATCATCGCGAAATTAACTTGATGCTTTTTACGTGATATTGTTGGTGATATTCTAATCTGTTTCTCAGTATTTACTAAGTGTGCATATTAGACATAGTGCACCGGCAGATGTTGTTTTCATGCACTGACAGAAATGAGATGCAACCACGTGACTTGAAAACAGGTGTTCAGGTCTTACTAATAACGATCCCCCTCCCTTTTTCTTTCTCCCTAAAAAAATGCAATATCACTATAATAATGTTAAATTAGCAAATAAAAATTGAATAATCATTGAACACGTGATGCTAAAATATATAATATAAAAAGATCATAAGAAAACTTACCGCTATGATATTATTTTGAAGTTTTTTTGTTGTTGTTCTGTTTCTTATTGTTTTTTCAAAACTTATTGTTGTAAATTAACATATATATTTTTACTTATAAGTCACTAATTTCTTGTTTATAAACTTTAAAATTAGACACAGTAACACAATAATATACACAGTATTTTTTTTTTTAATTAATTAACACTTTTTTTGTTGTAGTTACAAATCACTTATGTTCCTCAATTATAACACGACACTTTTATATTGTTTTTTTTATATATAAATAATAATAAATTTAAAAACTATAATAGTAATTAGTACAATTGTAAGGTTAATATAGGAAGACCATACAACGTGTAGTAATACACTGGACTGGGCGAGCACGGCCAGTCTCTGGTCCTCTCCCTCTTTTTCTTCTTCGTCTTTCTTGATGGTATTCTCCCTCCTTTCTCCCTCCATTCCTTCTCTCCCCCCTCTTACCTTCTCAGGTACCCACGTGGACCTGAGGAAGAAGGTTGCTACTGATCTCTCACCCGCCAAAGCCACAGATTGCTCCTGTGCTTCAACAGACACGCCCACACACGTCAACTAAACTTTCTTCTGTCAAATATTATACGTAACAAAAAAAAAAAAGTACTTATCATGCATTAGTAAAGAACAATAAAGAGTAGATGAAGTAAAGAGACTTGAGGTAAAAAAAAAAAAGAGAGAAAAGAGGAGAAAAAAAGGGTGGGGAGTAACAATGAGAGATGATTCTATAAGAAGAGAAGGGGAAGACGTATTTGGTCCACAAACTCACGCACTATTGAAAAAAAAAAAAAATAGAAATTGCATTGATCAAAAAATATTTTTAAATGGAAAAGAGGGGAAGAATAGTAGGGGGGGGGGGAATAAAAAAAAACAGCTCCTGTGATAGCTAATACAATAAATGCCTGCACAATGCATAAGCTTTTACCAAACAATAAGATATAGGGAGGAAGAAAAGAGTAGGGGGGTATATAAAAAAGAAAGAGACCAAAGAAAGTGCAATATAACAATGAGAACTCGTTTTACTACACAAAACTACTACATGACACACAAATCCTGAACAAATAAAAAAATATATATATATCTTAACATATAGTATATTGCCTGAAGCTTCTTCAAAAATCTTTACCACATTTTATTTATGTAACAAAAAAAGTTGATAAAATCAAGGGTTAAAATTGTGGGAGGGTTTTTAATTGATTTTTTTATGATTTATAAATGTAATAAAGTATTAAATTAAGAACTGATTAATGCATGTATATTTTTTTAAATTACGCTACTTTAATTACAAAAAAAGTTTGGTTGTTATAAAAGTGTCAAGATTTTGGGATCCTTTCTGAATTAATGTAGATTTGTTTCCTTGTTTTATAAATAATAACAGTTAGTGCAAGAATAATTAATATATAATGCCTGCAATGTTTGTTAGTTAATTGACACTCGATTTATTATTTTTACTGCAGCAAACAAAAAGAAAGTTACACCATATAATTTTTTACCAGATTTTTGTGACAAGAGTTCAGGGTCTATAATATAAATAGCAAATAGAATAGCACCCTTGGGCGTTATTATGACCTCACAAACCATATTATTTTGTCAACGCCAAATTTATGACGTCACATGATTTAGATATCAATACATTTTTTAAAAAATATGAAAAAAAAAAAAATGCAGGCTCTCTTTACAATTTTTTTTAAGTTAATTCATGTTATTTCTGCTTTTTTTTTAATATTAGATAGATATCATAAAATATTAATTTTCTAACATAATATACTATATATCAGTTATCATTAGTATAATTTTGGTACTGTTTTTGAAACTATAATAATATTACACAGCACTAAATTGAAACGTCAACATATAAGCTTCAAGATGTTTGTCGGAGCAGCATGGGTCCGATTTCTCGATACCGCGCTGCACCATCAAACGAACTCTCGATATCTCAACATAATCGCGACTCATCGATCACGTCACAATATAATTGATGGGTTAATTAATCGGAACAGACACGCTACATCTTAAATATTGACTGAAGAAAATATTAGTGATAAATTGTACAGTCCATTGCATTAAATTTGTTATAATATAAACACAAAAAGGTAATAATTAAATATTAATTTTAATATGTTAACTGCATGGTTTATAAAGTATTAAAGGGAAATATTACTGTATTAAATATTATTATTTCTCTGTATTACTGTTTTTTTTTTGTAAGGTCTGTTCGTAAATGCATGAATTGATTTATTAATCAGATAAACCATCCGTCCAGTTATAACACTAGAAAAATCTTATTCTTAATTGATTCTAATTTTTATTAGTTATACAGTATTTACTTAATAAATATGCCCAAAATTATTAAATATTAAAAAAAAAAGAAAACATCAAGATTAAAGAACCTGATAATAATGAATAATAGATATGTTAATAGTATAAATTTACTTAAAATTATTTGTGTAAACCTATGTATGTTAATTTTAGGTAATTTTAATTAGATTTAAGTACCTGTTATGTATGATTTATGTAACAACTCTGACGTGATCTATGCTGTAAAGCCAATGATCGAAATAAAATTATTATTATTATTATTATGTTTTATGACAAAAATTTTCTTTTTTCTGTTCAACATAATTTCATGATCCTTTTGTACACTCGTCACCTTGGAAAATTTTTCCTTTGCAGCCTTGTTAATCACCATGCCCCGTATATGAATAACACAGGACATGATAATTAGCAAGGCTGCAAATAAGACATTTTCCTAAGGCGACGAGTGTACATAGTATAATTATGTAACCAGAAATCATGTTTCTAGAGTTATTGTTTTGTATTGTAACTTTCAAAATTTACAAGTAGATCAACATTTTTAGTGGAAAATTCAATGAAAACTTCATGAATACCCTTTCAATAGAAAATATTTGTTATAATACATTAAAATAAATCTGAGCACCCTTGGATTCAAACAAATTATTTAAGACATTTTTTTTATATATATAATCAATAATTCTCTATTATTATCACCCCAAAGTACCAATCTGCTAAGCTTGTCACGATTTCTTGCATTCTTTTCTGGTAACAATGCAATCTACTTTACCTTTAAAATCTTCAACCATAACTCAAATGTTAAGTCGAAAAGAAAATAACATACAAAAAAATGGATTAAGTTGTTTGTATCTCCCCTTTATCAATGTATCCTTTGACTTTTTTTACACTTATACTTTTTATTGTAACTTTAAAAAAAGATTTTTTAAAAAACCATTATTTATCAGCAAGAGCATGACGATTCAATGAAATATTTTGTAAAAGAAAAATCATAAATGCAGGAAATACGTTGAAAAGTAACACATGGAAAAATTGTTATTATTATATAGCTGTCATTACCATGTTACAATCTGAGAAATATATTACACTCATCAAACAAATATTATTCTGTATACGTCATATAGTAATTTCTACTTTATTTTTTAATTCTCTCTTGACATATCTTGTCATTTTCAAGTACAGACTTGCATTGTGAAGTTGTTAATTGTCACAACAATTGATTCTGTTTCACAGTGACTCATAAAGAATACAATACCTTGATATTATTTTCAATTAATTATTCCGCGTGATTGCATGGATTGACACAGTGATTAATTAATTTAAAAAAGAGTTTTATTTATGCAACTCATCGTCTAAAAGAGTATTTAATTTAGTATTTAATATATATTTTTAATTCATGAATTATATCGTACTTGGTGTTCATAAGGTATAATATAATATGATTCAATAAGTAGTTATCAATTAAAATAATAAATGATAAATTGTTTCGTTATTATTTTTAGATCTGACAAAAAATTCAGATTAATACCTTATTTATTTAGGAGGACATTAAGAGTAAGGTAACACGCTCAATGTTAAAAAAATTTCTACACGTGAAAATTATGCATATCTTAAAATGTTCTCCTTTACATTCCCTATATATCAGTATAGCTAAAATATCAGGTATAAAAATTATATATATATATATATATATATATATATATATATATATATATATATATATATATATATATATATATATATATATATATATATATATATATACATATATATATATATATATACATATAGTTTTCGAGTTATGAATTTTTAAAGTTGACCATGTGGAGAAATGGAACTTCCAAAACTTTAAAAATTCATATCTCAAAAACTAGATCGAATTTGTATACTTGATATTTTAGCTGATAGGGGATGAAGAGGAGAAAATTTTAAGATAATTATGTTTCGTTTTAAATATACTGTATAACATGGTGGGAATTTTTTTAATATTGAGCATATTGTCTTTACCCTTAAAGTAAACTGTCCAGTATTATCTGTCTTGTTTTTACAAAGAACAACACAAAATTATACAAGGACAAAGCACTGGAACAAAGACACAGTCTACATTGCGACTTTATTAAATTTGTTAGTCCCAATGTTACACGCCGAGGCTGGGAGATCTGACGACGATTGATGTGGGGAGCAAGTATTTGCAGAGCGCTCCATTGTCTTACTGAGTGATGCTGCCGCAACGACGTGACAGGACGAGATCAGCTGATCAAGTACCAGCTGACCTGAGTACCACCTGAAAACTAGATACAGCAGGTAACCTCAACATGCAGAACTATCGGATGCAAAAGGGTGTGCAGTTCAGCTTTATTCCTCATTTGATTACATACGTTTTTGACTGAAATAAAAGTTGACTCCATGTTGCAGTGCAGCGTGGATAAACAAATAATAAACCAGAGGGGGGGGTGGGGGGGGGGGAGAATATAGACTCAGAGATAAATATTGATTAAATTGTAGTTGGGGAAATATCTATACTGCTAATATATATTAAGGGAGTTTTAAGGTATAAGACGCTCAATGTTAAAAATATTCCCACACATGAAAATTATGAAACATATTTATCTTAAAATGTTCTTCTTTACATACCCTATCAGTATAGCTAAAATATCAGGTATACAAATTAAATCTCGTTTTTGAGTTATTAATTAGTCAACTTTAAAAGTTCATAACTTGACAACTATAGATCGAACTTGTTTATCTGATATTTTAGCTACTGATAGGGGATGTAGTGGAGAACATTAGATACGTTTCATAATTTTCATGTATGGAAATATTTTTAACATTGGGCAAGTTACCTTACCTTTCAATAAAAAAAATTAAAGGACGAAAAATGGACAGACAAAACAATAGCATTTCTTAATATTATTATTTTGGAATTTTTCCAATTTGTCTAACATCTCGTATACACAATTAATTCACAAAACTGTCAGAAAGTTTTTGCAATTATAGTTTCAAGTCCCGCGCTGATGTGATTTTCGTGTGTGTGCTGTGTGTGTGTGATATCCCCTCATCAGCTGCTCCACAGGTAAATCTGTAGGCATGCCAGCATCTCCGGTAGCAACTCAACAATGCTCCCCTCCTGCTCATTGTTATGTCAAATCTCAATCCGGGCGATTAATGGACCTCATTTTCTTCTTTTTAAAAGTTGACATCATTTTTCATATACGTTTATATACAAATCAAGACACTGCAATATGTTTCTTCGTTCTGTATTATACTATTGTAATAAAATATATAAATGTTTCATGTGGAACGGAAAGTATACGTTAAATTTATAATTCAGAAGCTATATCTTTGTTATATTTTTATGAAATTTAAATAAATAAAATATTTTGGCACTATAATAGCATTATGCAAAATATATCAATAATATGATATTCAAATATTCATTTTGGTTTTAAAGAAATGCATTTTTACATTTTAAATTTTTAGTGCATATATATTAATTTATAACGTTAAATGTATATGCAGGATGATTATATGAATTGCTACGAATTGGCAAGCTAATTAAGGTAAAGTGTTCGATGGATATTATTATACATATACTTGTAAAACCAAATTTAAGCTTAACTTTGTATATTTTTAAAAGTTGAATCTAAAAATTGTTGCATGGACCTGTCTTCTCTTGAAAGGAAAAAGAAATGAAAATTTTCGTTTTCGTTAATTTCCGAGTCTAATTGCAGATTTTATGCACAGAATCAGCATGTTATAGCTAAAATTAAGTAATTTATTGTTCTTATTTAAACTCGCGTTTACAAGTTGCATGATTACCAGTTTGGCTTCAAAATTTACCAAACCTTCCGTTTCATGAAAAGAATCTTCCCCATTTAATATTTGCATGACTGCTTTTTCTGCAATACATTATAATAAAACTTCGGGCTACTCGTTTTATATAATGCGCAGTATTATATATATTCTATTATATATTTTAAGATTTATCTATCAATTGACATAACCCATTTTACGTCACCACATTTTATATACTTCCAGCTACACTGATTATAATATATAACTAGATAAAACAAATAATACATTGATTCTACGACAAGTTAAATATTTATATATAAAATAACATGCAGCATGATCGTGATGTTCTAATTGTGACGTCATGATCAGCTGTTTTTAAGAGGTTGCAAGGTCGTGTGTGACTGCAGGTCGGCCAGTTAAGAACAGGTGCCTTGCTGGCGTGCGGGCCGGCCTTGCCTTCTTCATAATATATATATAACGCTATAATATAGTATATAATTTTATATGTTCCCGCACGCGGTTATAAAAAGCGTGGGGGATAAATAATAAAGGAGGAAGCTACGGGAGCAGGCAGTGATATTGCAGAGCAGAGGGGAACGTTTGAGTATAAGGAATGCCGTCCGACCGGCGAGAATTCGGTCAAGTATCGTTCTTCTCCTTATTACTCCGCGATGTTTGTTGCATAGATGATATGCTAAAGTGACCGATACACACCAAGCCTCCTTTCCTTCTTAGATCATCAATTCTCTCTCTCTTATTTCTATCTTACTCCTTTAACCCGACCCCTGGTCTTCGTAACCTTTATACGATGCTGTAGCTATAAGATCAGGGTCAATAGCCAGCCGTTATAAAGAAGCACAACATATAAGAAGAAACTCACCTTGCCTCGTTTACTCGCCAAGTCTTTCTATTGTTCTTTAGTAACATGAGGAATAATTAAAAAAAAGAAGAAATATAAATTATTTTAAAAAGGTATTACTTACTTTATTTATCACATTGATTTATATTTAATTAAAATATTTATATAATTAGGGGGGAAGTTTATACAATTAAAAAATTATAAATGCAGTGAATTATCAGAATTAGTATACTATCATAATTCAGTTTATGAAATGAAGTTGGTATGATATATTATAACATTTTAAACATTTAAAAATTTTCAACAACTGAAATATAAAATATTGTGGTTATTAAAAAAAAGAAAAAAAAAAAAGAAAAAAAAAGTCAACAAGGTGAAAAGATTTGCACTTCAAAAATAATATATGCATAAAATAAAAAAAAGGTTACGAAACACAAAGAAAATGAAGATAAGAATAGAATAGAACAATAAAAAAATGTAAAGAATATATTATAAAGAAAAAAATATCATATATTTTTTGAATAAAAAAAAAATCTTGAGCCTAAGATCAGCAGGGACGTCCTCCGTGGTTTAAGAAAAGCAGCATCTCTGGCGGGACAGGTGATACTTGTTTTGTTGTGAAACCGGTTCATCACAAGAAGTTGGAATCTGACCGGATCTTTGTGTTGTAATGCAGAGCCACCACCACACCATGGAGCCTCTTATAAGAATGAGAGGAGGGGGGGATTAGAAGTAGTGGTCAATCTCTAAGTAAGGAGAACAAAAAGATCACAACGTCATAATCGTCATCAAATAAATTGATAAATAAAACACCTACATAAAATTTATTAATCTTTATAATCTTTTTTTTTTATTATTTAATTTTTCTTTAAACAAAAAGTTCATTGATCTTTTATATGGTCAAGCTTATATGCAAAAAAAAAAAAAAAAAAAAAAAAAGTTTTAGTTGAATAACAGCGGGATCCATGACAGGTTTTATAGGTAAGTTTCATATATAAGAAGAGCTCACGCTTACATAGTTAATGGACCGTCATTATCTTAAGGGAAAAATAAGATATGAAGATGAGGAAGAGAAGAAAAAAAAAAGTTTTTTTTTGAGTAGGCATCAAGAAAAGTGCTAGGGAATAATGTTTAAATATATATTAATAAATAATATTATTAAAAAAAAAGAAACTTGTTACACATATTATGTAGTAAAAAAAAAAAGTTGACCAATAAATTATTCAATAGTATAATTTGGATGTTATATATAATAAGAATAAAACAAAATAATAATAATACGTATAATAATGGTACGCAACAAAGCGGAAAAATGATTTAATTTTTTTTCTCTTTTTGTTAATAATTGTTGCTCCTTTTGTTTCATATTTATATTATAGCTGAAACACGCTGAGTGCACTGGACTATATACATATAAAATAAAATATGTATATATAACCATCATTAATAAAATTAATAAAGAGTTCTCTAAATATACATAAAAAGTTGTGCAATGCGGAATTCAATATTGTTTTGATAATTATTTTTAATGCATGGTGAATTACTCTTTGTTATTATACACTATAATACCTAATTTAAATGCTTCTCCTTCTTGATCGATCCGTTTATGAGAATAGCCATGCATCCAAGAACAAAAAATTAAATTCGAATAACAAATAAAAATTACCTTACAGAAATGTTAAAATCGTTTGAAATTATATTGATATAAATAATATTATTATGTAAAAAAAAAAAAAAAAAATGAAATGGTCAAGAAAGTGACTGACTCAACCCTTAGTTCTCCAAACTATACGGTTACTTTGACCCGTAACAATTAAAAAAAAAAGGATAGTAGAGAAGAAGTTCTCGTGTAGATTTTAGATTTAAAACCTGTTTTTAGCACTATTAGCAAATCAGAAATTTAAAATGAAGTTACAATCAAATTAATATTCCTCCCAATTTTTATCTATTGTTCTTCCATAATATTGAGAATATATGTAAATATTCAATTATAACTATGAATTTCCAAATTAATGAATTTCAAACCTTCAAATATCAATAAAAAATAATTACGATAATTAAAAAGAATATTTTAAGTTAATAAAAAAGAAGTTTTTAATTTTGTGGCAGTAGATTTTTTAATAAAAAAAATAAACAATAAATTAAATTTAATAATAAATAATCTAATATGAACGTATTGGTATTATTTTTTTTATGTAAGTTAGAGAAAAGTCATCAACCTTCATTTGCCTGTTTCTTTACCCCGTTTTGTTTTTTTATATAACCATGCATGCCAACAAACTTATAATATTATAAACCTGATGGTTGTTGCACGCGTTTGACCAGCGAAAGAGAGAGAGAGAGAGAGAGAGAGAGAGAGAGAGAGAGAAAAGAGGCGAAGAACTAATGATCATATAGCTACAAATTATACTTCACGATGCAACTCACGGCTTCTTATAGACAGCCAGGTTATTGCTGCTGCTTGTTTCTATATAATCTTATGGTCGAGAGATTTCAATCTCAGATATACACTATTAATTGGTAACAAAACGTTTGTTTTTGTTTCACTTGACAGCTTTCAAAGAGACTCGATCATTTTATTGGTCACTTCAACAGCTGATATTATTATAGAAAACCAACACTTTCTTGCGACTTAATATTTTTTATTATTATAATATTCATTACGGTTTACTGTATAATAAAAATATTTTTTTCCCTCTTGTATATGTATATTATATTCTATTTACAAGTTAGTTTGTAGCACATCAATAAAGAAGTATTATATGACACTACTTGAGTTTGTTACTTGTTTGATATAATATTATATTTTTTATTACTTTTCTTGATTGTGGTTTAAAATAAATATAATATTTATTGTGTATATATATATATATATATATATATATATATATATATATATATATATATATATATATATATATATATATATATATAAAACATGTATTAATAATGTTGGGATATGAAGTTACGAGTTGTAAAATATTATTGTAAGATCGATAACGGAATCAAACAAATCTCATTACATTATAATTATTATGCAATACTCTCAATTATATTGTAAGAACATGTATCATGGATTTTGGGTGAACGTAATTAAAATTTCGATCTATGATATATCCCTTTATCCTTATTTTTTCAAATCATTCCCCTATCATTATATGCCTGCGTGTCTATTAATCTGTACAGTTTATATTATCCGTTTCATTTTAATGTGTTTTTCGTCGTGTTTTCAATGTCTTCATTGCAGTCATTGGTAAACAGTTTGTAACGACCTCTCTCATTGGAGGAGCAAGAGCCGAGGTATACCGAACATATACGATGAAAATCACGTTAAATGTGAATATTTTATATTTAAATTATTTTCAATTAAACGTTAGAAAGTCGCCCTTGCTATGTTAGGCGTTATCTCAGTCTATGATTATATACTAAAAATAGAGATGCTTTATGTTTTTTTAATTGGCTGAACTAGGTGTTCTTCTTAATACCGTTTCTGCAATTGTGCATATATATTTGGATACAACAGGACCTTGATTTTTTTTTAATGTATATTATATCCAGGACAGACTATTGAGATGTTATGATAGCCCAATTACGGAAGATACAATATATGCATGATATGTTATATGATGTATATTGTCAATTTGTCATTTTTTTTAGATTTTTCTAAACCTTTTAAACTTTTTAAAATCGCACTGCAAAATGACGTGATGTCAAAGTTAGCATGTAACGCTTTTATCTGTGCTCGCTTGTTAAATATTTGCATGACTATGACGTCATAGTGTTTTTCAGTACGACTTCAAAGATGTTCAATTTAAAAAAAAAAAAAAAATAGCAATATATAACTTGAAATTTTCTATCCAATAATCATGGAATTAAAAAGGCCTTGCAGGTTATCTATTGCAAATCTATTTCCCCTGAAGCTGCAGCTTCAGTAAATGTTTGAGCTTTCTTGAAGTGCATCACTGATTGATTATGTAATGTCCAATTAATAAGAAATTAAATATTATAGAAAAAGCTTAAACTCTTTAAAGTATTCAGGTTTTACGAACAGGCATAAATTAATTGTTTTTTTTTATAATAACAAATATGTACTAAAATCAATCTTAAGCAAGTATTTTGTTTTTTTATAAGTGATAACATACTAACTTCAATATTTCCTTTAATAAATATATTATGGCTATTAAAGAAATACTTGAAGAATTTTAAAATATATAAGATTATATCTAATCATTAAATTCTCATCTCTTTATCATGCACCATTACCTCTTTACTTTTAATAATAATAAAAATAAATTATTAATTTATTGATTAACATTACATATTCTTTATAAATCAAAACATTTTATGACAAGTTTTTATCATTTATATACATATATTATGCTTCTGTATTACAAAACAAGGTTTAATTATAATTATATAGTATTGAGAAAAATATTAAGCCCCTCCCCGTATCATGACCACAAAAAATAACTATGAATAAAACTGTCAGTTATGTATTGGAATAGCTAATGAATATTAACCGTACATATATGACAGTGCATAATATTTAAACTAATTTAATGTTAATTTATTTTCTTCTCCTTCTTTTCCACATGCAATTTGTTGGTAGAATAATTAGTATATTGCTCTTATTTAAAATTATATTATTATAAAGTAATCATGTGTACATAACTCCAAAAATTTATGTCTATAAAAAAAGAAGTAAAAAAATAAATAACTATTTCCTGTTCATTTTTATGATCCATGCCAATTCTTTTAATGACTCAATAACGTAAGAAAGACAGTAAAAAAATAAACTTAAAAAAAATGCTTTTGAATAATTTTATGTTTTAAAAACATCCTGTTTCACATTAAACCGAAACTGAATTCACATTTTTTTTTACTGGATATTATTTATAACACCTAGTTGAATGAGAGCATTATTATCTTCTTTTTAACTTCATATCCTAATATTTTAAAGGAGAACGTGTTTAGTATATGTAGAGGGTTCTGCTCTGATGTGGCAATCTGCAGTAGGAGTCAATTGTGAGAGATACTACATAAAGTTCGTACACCGACCGTCATGAATTTGACGTTTCCATGGTTTCCCCAGGTTACAACTTATGCCCCATCTATACTGCATGCAGCTAGACTGAAGTCCGGGAGTAAATTTTTTAATTATAATGATAAAATAATGTTTCACAATTATGTCTCTAGAATTAATCTAGAAAAAAAAAATAAAGAAAAAAGTTAAAAACTTGGCATAAAACAGAGCAGCTGATAAAGAATTGACAGTCGAAAACCGTTGAAAGGGCTTAAGTCAGCACAAATGTGAGCTTAAATCCAAAATGATGTATAGCCTCGACTTACGTCGCAGTATCGATGAGGCACAAAGTCTTTTACTCGCAATGTTTGGTAACAGACCATTGTTTATAATGTCTGTCGTATCACACAACGATCGAAAATGGTGTGACAGGGCAGACATAAAAAATGGTTTGTAACAACCATTGCGAGGAGAAGACTTTGATGAAGCATTAGGCAAATACCGTGATGAACCAATGGATCTTATATAGCGTTAATGCCATGGCGTAATGTTCTGCACTGCCTGTAGATTCGTGGCACATACCTGTAAAAAAAAAAAAAAAAAAAATAGTGAGAGAGACCTTAAATATAGTCTTTACTTTATAATTGTATTAATTAGTAGATTAACTGATAAATTATTACACTTTAATTAAAACACCATTAATATCAATACATATTAACATGACGGATTATATTTATAAATGGATTGAAAGTTATACTTTCCTAAATAAATTGCAGCAAAATTTTGAATACGTGAAAAGTTTTCCGTTTGTGCATTGTGCTACAAAATCATTTTAATTTAAAAATAAAACTTCTATATGTGCAATATATATGAAACTAATCAGTAAAATTATGAAACAAGAATGAATGATAAAATAAAATTTAATTATATTACTTTGATTTTTTTTCTTAATTAATTTCCATATATAAGAATGCGATAAACAGAAGTTTTAGATTTATTTCACAAACTAAATACTATTTCAACAAGAAAGTCCCCTCCTTTGCCGTAATGGAAGCAAGCCATTTAGTATTAACAGTAAACAGTTGTATATACGCTCCGATGATCAAAAAACTAAAAAAATTAACATCGATCAATATTGAAGGCAACAGTTCAATGACTTGAAATTAAAGTTTTCTTCTTTTCGTCTACAATTTTAATGCATTTTTACTTTATCAACGTATATACAATACCTGCCCTCTCTCTATAGCTCACCTGCATGCAAGCATTGTTTAAGATATTCATTGGTGTTAGGGCACCCTAATACTAGATTACATAATTTCACAGCTTATGATTCAAAACTAAATTAGAAACGTATGATCGCAAAAACGAAGTTGTGTGCGCCTTAGTTTTAGATAAACAAACTGGGCAATTAAAATTGCATACCAAAATTATCAATACAATATAAACTACTAAAATTTTATCATCAAAAATATAAATTTTAAATCCACGAGGAGACTCAAGGTTAATAAATGTTAGTGACCGAAGAGGCCTGTTCTGGAATTAGAGGAAGTATAAGCGGAGTGAGGACCGTGGGATCTCGCTCTCTGCCACGATTATGCCATCGGGTCACCGAGCAATCAGCCAGAGAGAGTTGACAACATGGCCCACCGTTAACTATTATAATAGCAAGGGGGACACGTTAGAAATTCTATAGTGTGGCAAAACTCAATCTTGGTGAATTAATGCTATAATAAACAACGTAGCCAGAGCACAAATAGAATATTGACCTCAAAAATATTTTTATTGCAGAAATGGACAGTGGGTGTAAAAGTTTTGCTACTGTGAGAGTCCAGGGACTATTTAAAATAAATTATTAAATGTACAGAAAGAGGAGTCACTTCTTAATAAATGGGTAAGATTTTTAGGGGGCGTGGGTTCAAACCCTGAATTTTGAACACATTTTTAGCAATACTGCATGCTCTCTCTCTCTTTCTCTCTCTCTCTCTCTCTCTCTCTCTCTCTCTCTCTCTCTCTCTCTCTCTCTCTCTCTCTCCAAAATAAAAAAAAAAATCAGAATTGCATAACTTTGCACCCTCCATTCATTCTTGTAAAAACATTTTTGAGCGATACTCCATTGTGAACCTTCGAATATTCTCTTTTTGAATTAATATTCTCCTCGAAACTCTCAAATATTATATAAAATATAATACATTTTCAATTTGTTAAACATCCTTAAAATCATACTGTAAAAAGTTGTGATATAATAGTCATGTAATGCCATTCCCTAATTCTTGTGTGTTAAAATTTACAATATGACGTCACAAAATATTGCAGTACGATTTTAAGGGTGTTATAGAGGGTTAAGAAAAAAAAAATTGAAAAATATACCTTGAGTAATTTATAGTTCTCAATCTAAAATTACAATGGAAATTTTCATGCAGGTTGTAAATTGTACACTCGTCGTCTTGGAAAATTTCCAACTTGCAGCTTTGTTAATCACCACATGCTTTGTGTTATTCTTACACACAATATTCATCAAGGTACTACTTGCCCTCTCTCTGGCTCACCTGAAAGCACTGTTTAAAGATATTCATTGATGTTAGGGCTGTCTCATACTAGATTGCATAATTTCACAGCTTATGATTCAAAAATTAAGAAGGCCACATAGGAAAATTTTTAAAACAACGACTGTACCTTACATGAACGAGAAACGACTGGAACCTCCCATTTTTAATGTATTTTGTTTAAAATGCCAAGACCAACTTTGAAATATATTACTACAGCTACTGAAGTTTAACCCTTGTATAAAGGTCATGATGACAAAACCAACGTGGATTCTAGAGGTCCAATCTTTCTAGCTCAATCCCTTCCAGGTCATTTTAAAAGCATGGTGGTGGGAAAAGAATGCTTGCATGCCCTTTCTTAATAATAAAAAATCCTTACTGCTTTTTTTTACGTTAAAGATAAGTTCTTTTGTTAAAAGCAAAAGAAACATATTTTCTGTTAAAAAAAAGGTAAAATAAAGAAAATAAAAGGACACGTTGCTTTAAAGTAATTAGCAAGAACACGCTAGCCACGCATACCTCATTAGGGTAAGTTTAACTGTTTGTTCGGAGCACGAAAAAACATCACAGTTTACGTATATTTAAGATGACTATATAGACTTGTTTGGCACAACATGGACAATGTTTATTTTACTTAGTGCTACCGTACTTTAAATAGTTCTACAAATAATAAGAATATTCCAAATATACTAAACGTTAACAAAAATGGCCAAATAAAGAAAAAAATACTATATGTGGATATTTTCTCTATACCCTTTTTCTCCCCTTTCCTTAAATTTAAGTTACCAAAGATACGAAGAGTTTGTTGATTCTTTGTTCCTCGTAATATTTAGTGGCAATAAAATTCAATTTTTTTAAGACGTTGTAAAGATACAATCATATATAACAATCGGGTGCAACATTCTGTATCAATTATAATTCAAATTATCCATAAAAATATTCAATTAATGAAGCATTACAAAGTTACTCGTATAGATTTCATACACCTTAATAAATAAAATAAATGATAAATGTATTATACTCAAACTAAGTCTAGTTTACGGACGCAATTTGAACCAAATCAACACAATGTCCAACTACTTGCGATGTAATTCATTAAATTGTGTATTGGAAAGCAAAATGAGAAACATTTTACACAATTTATAAACATTTTTATTCATGCACCTGTCCAGAAAAAAATCAACATATTGGCTAATTTTAGAAGCTTGATACTTTGGGACAAATTTAGCATTACAGTAACATATTATATAGCATTAAAAAATCACAAATATGTCCTTATAATTTGCAGAACAAATGGATATACTTTTTCAGCGTGTATTGTAATATGCAATTTGTATTATTGCCAATCACACCTCGCTGCACCAATTAGTGCACGAAAGAGCCACCACCATCAGCAAGAACTGTTTAGCGTCATTAACTCTGACGTGTTGTCATTATAGCGGAGGGTCGGCGTGTCACAAAAAAGCCCGGTAAAAATTTTGGTGTGATAAGACCAGCGCCGGAGAAGGGGTCAACCTTCTGCATGTGTGATTATTTCCTCGTTTTTTTCTTTTTAAGGGGCCCAGAAAAATTCATTGATTGCATGCAATTGCATGATACTAGTAGCTCTTATAGCCAGACCGACCCTTTCTTAGCGGAACGGAATTCTGATTTCAATGAATTAACCTTTACACAGCTGGAAAGTATTACTCTTATATTAAATATAACATACTGAGTCTATAAGGTTTAATTTATAATTATTTTGCATTGAAAGATAACAATACATGACATTAATAAATACATACATTGACACACGTACACTATGCACCAATTACTCTAACTTTCATTACCTGGATTATACGCTACATGAAAAAAAGCCACACTTCAAGTTTATATTGGCATCAATATGATACATAAAATGTTATTATTGTTTGTTTGTAAGTAATATATATTTTGATGATGTCATTAAAATAGAATGCATATTATTTATAATATATATGAACACATATTAATTATTTTATATTACGTGACTAAAAAATATTTATTAATAATTATTATTTTTTAATTAAACTATAAATAATTATATACATTGTGATTGTAAATGTCATGCATAAATTTATGGAGCATTGAAAATGAATCATGTACCAGTATTTTTTTAAGCATTCTTGGGAAAAAAAAAGTAATGTTCAATAGATCTGTAATAAATTGTTAGGTTGTTTACTGGATTCTAATGGAATTGTACACCCCTCCCATCAGGACAGGATGAATTTCACCCCTGATTTGTTTTGGCGAGTCCATGGAGGTAAGTAAAACTTTGAGGGGGGGGAGAGTGTCTGGACTCTGTGATCTTTTGCCCCACGCCAAATTTTGAATCATTTCGTAACATCATACAGCTCCATCAAATTTGACAGCGATTGATTAATATTGATTTCATGCTTTCCCGAGTTTAACAATATACTATATAATAATGTATACAACCTAAAAGATTGAACTGATTTTTCTGAACTCAGGGAAAAAAAATGTCACTAAAATTTTAAATGTTATGACGTTACAGACACTAAAAAAAAAATGCATGCCAGTGTTTACAATAAATAACTCACGCGCGGATTTCAATACAATATAATTTAATATAACTGCTTACAGATATATAGATAATTATGATAATCTAGGCTTACCATGCATCACCAATCATGATGCACACATAGAGACAGCACAAACATACCCCTGCTCTGTTTGTCGTTGTCAGACATTTTACATTTATAAGAAAAATGTTGTATTCTACTCTCTAAAATTACAAATCTGGATTTCTTGAAGTTCCATCAAACCAGTGAGGAATAACGACTATCTTTTAACTTGTATACGTAGTAAAATTTTAATTTGTATCTTGTGAGTAATGTATATAATTATAAATCTTGAATTGTTGCTAGTCAACAATATTGGTAGTAAATCATATGATCAGAAAAGTTAACATATTATCTCTACATCATCATCAGCTGACTGCAATAAAACTCAGACTGAGTGTGAGGCAACTTTTTGCTCTAGCTGCAAGAATCAAAAGGCCATAGAAAACTAGAAAAAAATATAAATAATAACTTCTATCATAATTGTGTCCTTGCCACAGGCTAAAGAGGTGGGACAATGTGATTTTATTTCCCGCAATCTTCTCTTTAATAATTACACTTTGAACTAAAAAGAATGTTACCAGAAGTATATATTATAAACAAATAATGTAGTTTTATTATTTTTAAATTATTAACATTGTTTCCTAATGAATATTTATATATAAAAAATATACATTAGATACAAAGTTATAGAAATTATTTCTTTAATTAGAAATTATTACTTTTAATAGCAAACACTTAAGTATAATATAAAATTATTTAAAAAAAAATATTATGCATGGGATGTGTGCAATCAACATACAGAGAAAATGTTACATTTATTTATAATATGTTATAACTATAATGAAAAAAACTATTCTCAAGTATATACCGTATAACGTAAACTGGTTTTAGCCAAAGGTTAAGGTGCAGGTTACTATTTTCTATATACAATATATAAATGAGAGTTAGATAAAAACTTGTAGAAACTCAATAAAATTCACACCATTATTTGTCTTCCATGTGTTGTATAAAATATTTATATTTTTTCCTAATGTATATTTTATATATTAATATAACGCATGCATTTGAGAAATATAATAATATTAAAAAATTGATTCGACCATTGATGTTGCAAATTGCATCACGTCATAATCATGTAATTATAATTTCAGTATTTAATTAGTTTTGTGATTAATTTTAAATTAATATTATATGTATTAATAATTTGCCATAATTTTGCTTCCCTATCTACTATATATTTAAATTTTCAAAATGTTATTTTTAAATTTGAATTGAAAATTACGTTAAATCACATTTACTA
The DNA here is from genome assembly GCA_949825025.1 of Siphlonurus alternatus. Lineage (NCBI taxonomy): Eukaryota > Metazoa > Arthropoda > Insecta > Ephemeroptera > Siphlonuridae > Siphlonurus > Siphlonurus alternatus. The sequence continues at coordinate 35,991,542 of OX463781.1, forward strand.
ATCTTTTTCCATTTATTTCAAAGTAACTACATGCATATTATATAATTCCTTATTATTTATATTCCAAAATTAAAAAACAAAATATCATTAAATCTCATAAAATTCTAACATTATCACGATAAATTGATAATTTTTTACTACTCTTATAGCATTGTGAACATGTTTGTCTGATTTTCTGGATCAGCTGATCAAAAATGCAGTTTAAAGGAGGGTACTGTAAGAAGAACAGCTGTTCTAAATATTACAAATTAGGTTCACAGAACCTCCAAAATTATAGACTTCATTATCCATCTATTAGTAATTCTATTAAAAAGAGGGAAGTGGTAACGTTTATATTTAAATGTAGTGTCTTTAAGTACTAGCATAAGAAGAAGGTGTTTACAATATCGCTACAATAACGTGGAAAAACTATAATACACTGCGAAAAATGAAATGAAATTAAGTGTTAATTAAGACACGAATATACTTCAAGGTTATATTTTTTTCATGAGATCCGCACTTCAATTAAGAATTAGAGATTCAAGACTTAAGATTCTGCATCACCTTTGCGTATTTCCTATAAGACGGTTGCATGAGCAACGCAATCAGTCTACTTTACAGGGGCTGAGTGAAAACTTGCGCGCGCAGCTTGCCATGCCGGTGGAGTGGTAGAGAACTCTGCATGCAAGCAAAAGATTAAAAAAATACATTATAAATTATTTAAAATTAAAATAAAAAATGTGATGTGAACGAAATGTTTAAAATAAAATTTACAAACTTTTGTTCACCTCAGAATTCAGAATCTTTCCTTAATATATTTTTAAATATATTTTTTTAATATTTTCTCCTGTGCTTATACATTGCGGAGCTCCACCAGGCCACCATCGACGACTGGCGGACAGCTGTTGAAACTCCCGATCCAAGGTCATACTGACGTCACACGCAAGCGCCTATATCTTCCCCATGTTATTTTTTGTAACTTTTTTCTAAAACTAATAATCATACAATTTTGCTTGATATCTTAAAATAAACACTAAGGGCCAACGCTTTTATTTTCTTGATATCTAATAAAATTGAATTTTAATTGCACTTTTAAAGTTTTTCACTTTTTGATTCTCAAAATTGAAATTCAATTTGAATGAAAATAAAAAATAAAAAAAATAAATAAGAGCGTTGGCCCTTAGCTAATGAACTTGTGTTTCTTTTAAAGTATTAAGCAAAGTTGTATGAGTATTATAGATTCAGAAAAAAGTGAAGTAAAAAATAACATGGGGAAGCATATAGGAAATACGCAAAGATGATGCAGAATCTTAACGCTTCAAGTGTTAAAATTTTATCAGATATTTATCAATTAAGTGTTGCAAAAGCTTCCACATTAAAAAAACCTTCGCTTCAAGCGTCAGAAATTAATCACTTCAAGTGCCTGATTAGTGTCTGATGGAAAAATAACGCTTAATTTTCACAGTGTAGAGATCTGGCTTTATCATTAAGGTGAAAATTTAATTAATCAATAATACCTTAATAAAATAACTAATTAATTCGTGTAGAAAATGAGGAAATTGAAAAGGAATTTTATTTTTTCGTGGGTGAAGCTACCATGATAATTCTAGTGAAATTTACGAGATTATACATGAGTCTGAATATTTCATTTCAGTTCTCGCAATGTTATATATTACATAATTAATAATTAAACTAATCAATTATTTTATGATAAATAAGTACATATCTGACTACATCTATAAATATACTATTGCAGGTACAGTCATTATTGAAGTAAACATTGGAAATTATAATTTTTTATTATATGTTTGACAACAAGTAAAAAAAATAATAATAATTAACAGAAAATAATTTTCTTATCTATTACTTGATATTATACAGAATTTATTTGAAGAGAGAGGGAAGAGGGATGAACATAAGGAAATATTGTACGGATGGTTTAATTCGAACACCGTAACGAATCTCATCATGATTTCTTCTTACTTTTAGATCCAGCTGGGTAGAGATGAAGAGATGAGAGAGAGAGAGAGAGAGAGAGAGAGAGAGAGAGAGAGAGAGAGAGAGAGAGAGAGAGAGAGAGAGAGAGAGAGAGAGAGAGAGAGAGAGAGAGAGAGAGAGAGAGAGAGAGAGAGAGAGAACGTCCGTTGCCTTGTCTCATTCTTGCAATACTAGAATTTAATTAGCCTCAGGCTGTTCCTATATAACGTAACATTTCGCGTGAAAAAGAAAGAAACTCCACCATATATTTATATGTTGAATGATGATGACCTGGAGTTATTATAACAAGTAATGTAATCAAAGTCATTGGCCTTTTAAAAAAACATACATTTAACCACATCAACTTAATATCTATAAATCACATGCATTTTACATAATTAAATATATATTATGCTTATTTTTTATTGTCCTCAATTTTTAAATTATATTTATTAATTAATCAATATCATTAGATTAATTAATTATTTAATTTATTAACTCAATATTGTATATTTTTAATAAAATTTTATAATTATTATAATATGTCTCAAACCATAAAGATTTTATCTTAATGAAAAACCCACATTAACATATAACTCGTGGATACGTAAGAGTTACCTGTCTCTGTTTATTGGAGTGTCTATATATTATAAATGCGTGGGTATGGGAAATTTTAACTCTTTTGGGATTCATAAATGGCGCATAGGTAAGAAAGGGGGGGGTGGGGCATTCAAGACTTTTTTCATATTCCTTGGGTGAGTTTCAATTCACCACCCCTTACTTATATCCCTACACCCCCACCCCCGAAAGGTAAAACTGTTTCTGATTTCTCCCTGGTCGCAAATCTTTACGTATATAATATAGAGCTTATATAAGTGTCAGAAAATTATCCACAGGTTTAACGTTCTGAAAATCTCGAATTGTACAACATAAATATATATAACAACAACAACAACAAGAGAGGGAAAAAAATTAAACCTGTTAATATTAAAGGGAATCATTATAACTAGTTCTGTAAATTTTCTACAATATTATTGAATGTCATAAAGATTGTTACGGTATTATGCAAGTATATATTATAGAGAGTAAATAATAATAATAAAAAGGTTTTATTTTATATTATAGTTTGATGAACATACAAGATAAAGATGAAGCTTGAGAAAACGGTTTTGTATATAATATAAAATTAATATAAGCTTCATTGCACAATAATATTTAAAAGGTTTTGAAAAGTAATATAACAAAAAAAAAAGATATGTATATAGGGATCAGAAGTAATATGTGCTTAGTATAATAGTAAAGTTGCAGTGATTATAAATGATGCGAGAATATAAGAATACTATATATACCTTGTATACAAAAAAATAAAGGGTTATAAATTGACGTAGAACTTTAAGACAGTTTGAGTTTTTCTTGGTCCGTTTTGTTACATTATGAATATGTTTCCTGCTGTGTTGTAAGGCATGATTTAACCTTTAGAAAGAAGCTACAGTATAAAGATATTTCACGATCATTATTAAATAGCTAGTGCAGTATAATATATACATGTCTTTATGCATACACATGCATGGAGAGATTATGAGCTTATTTCTATTTTCATTATTCGATCACCATAATAAAACGTTCTTAATTTAAGATGCAGCTAAAAATGTATTTATAGAGAACCTATAATATAGTTGAAAATTTTCATCTTCAAGTTCTTCAACTCATCCTTAACACGTCTATTTCCAACCTTATTACGTTTTTTACTTAAAAAAACACATCTAATTTCTTCCTCGCTCAAAGCAAGATCCCTATATTATACCTACTAATATCTTGGCAACTTGGCTCAAAGTGAGAATGAAATGGAGACAATTTTTCTAACGTTCTATAACATTTCATGCTCAATAAGAGGAAATAAGACGTAATATTGTCGTCTCCTTATTGTTTCCTCGGAATGCATGCTGCAAATTTGAAGGGAATATAGGAGTATAGGAGAGGCGTCAAAAGTGAATATATATATATATATATATATATATATATATATATATATATATATATATATATATATATATATATATATATATATATATATATATATATATATATATATATATATAATATATATATATATATTATATATATATATATATATATATATATATATATATATATATATATATATATATATATATATATATATAAAGATGAAATATAGTAACTTTTTCAACTTACAGACATTGGCAGTATTTTATAATAATTTTAAACCTCTACAGTGTTTACCCGCCAAGAAAAGAAAAGAAAATTTGTCAGAAAATTTAAAAGTCCTCCGAGGTGGGACTCGAACTTACATCCCTCAATATTCTCAATATTCACAAGAAACTTAGTCATCTATTTTAAAGCCGATATTACACGGTACAATTTTTCCTTGCAAGAAAACTTATAATACTTTCCATTTATGTTTGTATGCTGGAGAAGAAATTTTCTTGTAAGGAAAAATTGTTTCTAAAATTGTATCGTGTAATATATATATATATATATATATATATATATATATATATATATATATATATATATATATATATATATATATATATATATGTATATATATATATATATATGTATATATATATATATATATATATATATATATATATATATATATATATATATATATATATATATATATATGTATATATATATATATATATGTATATATATATATATATATATATATATATATATATAGGCTTAAAGAATCTGCAATCTATGGGGGGTAACATTAATTATTATTCAGTGTACTTTTTGTGAATGTATATATAGGTGCACAGTACATACAAACCTACAAACCCTACAAATCACAAACTCTCTCTCTCTCTCGCTCTCTCTCTCTTCACAATTTCATTCATGGTAAATAAGTGCCACGTCACGGTGCACCATGTGCTCCAATCTCTGCAGGCTAACAGATCATCTTCATAATGTTCTTCTCTTCATCATTAATTATACTAATCAGTATAAGCACAGCAATCTGGCTCTCATAATTACTTATTGTTATATTTTGTTTTAACGATTTTTTTTTTTTTTTTTTTTTTTTTTTCACTGAAGAAAAAGGAAATTCTGTAAAGTATATTATACGTCTGTAATTTTAAACTAAAAGTATGATAAAAAAAAATGTTAATAATAAAATCCTAATATTCGAATATTACAATTAATATATTTTGAATTTTGAATTGTTTTGAATTTATAATAAGTTTACATCCGTTAGTTTTGTTATAGGAATAATGTATTACATGAACTTATAATGAATGTAGGTGAAAACTGGTCCATATTTTATAATAAAATATTCTTTTGCTTGACAATAATAAAAATATAATAATAGTGTTCGTGATGAGATATACAACCGAAGGGATTTACTTTTGCTTTATTTTTTATTTTTTTTTTGTAAGCTCCCGGCAGCAAGCTTTTGGTATGCATGCAATAAGAAGAGCTGTTCAGTAGCAAAGGAGCGGTAGATCATTTGTCAAAGTACACCAACGCTTTGTTACTCTCTCTCTCTCTCTCTCTCTCTCTCTCTCTCTCTCTCTCTCTCTCTCTCTCTCTCTCTCTCGTCATTACAATACATATTTTTCTTCTTAACATTACAAATTTTAGTTGATTATGCAATTCGAAGAAGCACCTGTCACTAGTAAACTATACTAATAATAAATATACAATATAACACATAACAAACCTATATATAATATAATAACAATACCACAGTATATTGTTTATTACAACGTAAATCATATTTAAGACATTTATAACATGTCAGTGAGTGATGTTGAGTCATTGAAATTATTGTTATAATTTTGCCGCTGGCCAGTAGCTCATATTATACGCCTAACAATCATATTATATTATATAGATTATAATATTAAAAAAAATGGTAGCGCTTTAATTTTTTTTCTTGACATTATAAGAGGTCCAATATCATGAATATAATTTTGTATGTAAAAAAAAGGAAGCAATGATCTATTATATAAAGTCTTAGCAGCCTGTAGCTAATGGTATAATACCTCATTCTATATTTAAGCTTTAAGCTTAGTGTGATTTATGACTTGGATAAAAAATTAAGAATTATTTATAATAAAATATTTTAGTCTGTCATGTAATGTTCAGTATTGTTTATAAAACAAAATTGATATAACATTATTTTGTTTGTTATAGCATTATAGCTCATAAGTATAATATAATTAAAATTAAAAAATTTTGCTCTAACGATTGACCTCAGTTACTACGCGAGTCAAAGGAAATTTCTGTCAGACGGAATCGAATGAAATAAATTTTAAAAATTCGAGAATGCTCTAAAACTTAATCGCTTATGGTTTGAGCAGATTCAAAAGGTCGGTTTCCTCACAATAGCACCATTTCCGGTTTCCGCCAATGTTAAACTTCTACTTCAGTTTTCTCAAAACTGATCAGATGGATCCATTTCAAAATTTACATGCCACCTATTGATGGTAAGTTCTAAGTTCTCTGCAAATCTTGTAGCATTTAAGGAGGCCGATTCCGAGATCTCAATCAACTCAAGGTGTATATATAGAGGTTTATATAAACCTCTATATATACACCTTGAATCAACTGAGGTCAATCCTTAATTAAATTGCTATGGCTATTGTATACCGAGACTGTTGGACCAGTGCTGTGCTAACACTCTAAAGAGACGGTTTACAAAGAATATTTTTTTACATCATCTGTATACTTGGAATATAATTATATATGGTACCCTAATACCCGCTATCCTGCCTCCCGTCACCTATATTTCACATTCAATTCAAAAAGGCTTTATCCACGAAAAGGAAAACAATACAAATATTAAAAAAAAAATAAAAATAGGGTACATGCATTTTGCACTCAAATATTTAATAAATATCAGAACATCTCACCCTGATTTTATGCAACCTGTTCATCATGCAAATAGAGCGGGTTATATAATCTGCAGGGGTAAGCTGTTGTCTGGACAAGTTGCATGCCTAACCTCAAAGAGATATCATTTAGTCAGGGTGAGTAAAATAAAATGTTTTTAAAAAAATGTGTAAAATTTGTAAAAAAATCTTACGTTAATTAATTCTTTAGTGTGAGACATTGTAAACGTAAAAATATAAAGTCATATGAAATTAATTTTAACCACTTTAATGCTCATTTACTTAATTAATTACATATTAATTTTACTAATTACATACATGATAAAATTCTTAATTTTATATTTACTTATTTTGTTGACTTAAGATTAAATTGTTAATTACGAATAATTGCTAATGAAATATTTAAAAACAAAAAATATGTGCTGTTAAAATTGTAAGGGAGTTTTTGTAATATAATGTTTTAGCCTTTTTGTCATGTTTATATTGCAACATTTTCGTCATTGTGTTTTATACTGAATATTTGAATAGAAAAATCCCAGTTATGAAAATTTAATAATGATTCTTTATTTTTTTTTTATAACTAATTAAGTTCAGAGCATTATAAAAAAAGTTGCGTCAAATAAGCAAAGCCCAAAATAAAAATTCTCGACGGGCATTGCTTTTTCTGATTTGATTACTTCTAAAAATGGTCAAATTTAAATGAGCACAGCTCGAAATATTTCAAGCTTTTTGATGCCAACATAATATAATTAAATAAAAGAAAAAAGTTTAATCTTTGGATTGAGCAAAGAGAGTCCCTTTTCATACAAATATTGTTCTGAATACATTATTTGTATGTGCAGAGTTATTGTATAGTAAAATTAATGCAACGAATATTAATATATTACTATATACATTTTTATATATTATATGCTAAATGTGGTAATTCCATTGATTTTATTTAGCGATTAGCTTAAAATCATTTTGAAGTAGCTTGTGATACAATTTACATTATCTCGAGTCAGTGCATGTGTTTTATTTTTAATTTTTTTTTTTTTTTTTATTTCAATTTAAAATTTGAAAACTGGCAGTGCCACAAGTCCTAGAAACTTATGGTAAGGGGTGTACTAATAAAGTATATATACAAATTTTTAATGAAACATAATTTTAAATTAGAATTCTGGTAGAGTCTTTTCAATATTATTAAATAATGAGAGATGCGAATGCGTCAACTTATAAAAATGTACTTGTACATAAATATGAATTAATTAAATAAATTAACATACTATTATTACAATGGTACACGTGCAATTTAAAAAGAGAGAGACTTACTCTTGTATATTTTAGGGTGCAATGGCCGAAAAACAACTTTTAGAGACAACAACATTTTAAAAAAGGACCACTAGGCATAGCCTTATATAACTAAAATTATATTATATAAAAAAAAAGTTGCAAGGAAGTAGGCCATAAATGTGAAGATAAGTGGAGGTAAAGAAATGTGTACAGAGCGCGCGTAAGTACAAAAAAAATTGTTAACTCATGAAGTTAATTTGGAAGGATGGTATCATCATATTTTCCAGCTAACGGGAAATATTATTATGAAAAGTTGTTTATTAACATTTTTGGATTAAAAAAAAAAATGCAAACAAAATTCTCAGCAGTCACTTTTAATTAAGGAGGATAGATTGATATTCTTCATTTGATTTTCTCTTCCAAAACTGATGTTATATTTTATAAAAAAAAACAAACAACAAGTTATAGAATAGCTCAAGAATCAGAGACTAAAAATATGTTTAAGCTGCGGGCATATAGAATTAAATTACTTAATAATAATTTATGATATGACTAAATAAAAAGGTTTATAACTAGCTATATAAATGAATAAATTGACAATACTGTGTTTTTATTTAAAAAAAAGTGTCACCATTTATTTATAAAAAAGAATATATATTCTAGAGTTATGTAAATTTTCTTCATAAGCTACTATACTTATTTTTTATCCCCTTACCTCTCCCTCCCCGAAAAATTATTAAAGCTAGTAACTATAGTAATTTGACCCCTTACCCTTAGACTCTTTTTTAGCTTTAATTTTAAAAGAGCTAATTGTTTTAAACATAGGTTTAAATAAGACGTTAGGAACACCGTTTCAGCAGCTGACTTGAAGATAGTTAACCTAATTACTATTCATAATTTTTTAATCCTCACATGTCTGATGCCAGCCAGCTTAGTAGAAAGCATTTCACAAAACTGAATACGTGTGGATCTGAACGTAGCAAATTTTTTTGTCACTAAAATAAAAAAAGAAATTCTGATTTAAATATTTTTGCAACACAGTTAAGACAACAATTTTTTTGTGATACAATTTTATAAATGTAAAAATGTTATAATAAAAAATTACTTTTTATGTTACTTGGATTATTTATTGAATATGTAGTTAAGTATATTTTCTTATATTATTTTTCATATTTTTAAATGAGAATTGAAATATCTTTTCACACCTTTGTCTACTTTTTGTTACTCTATTAGAATCATTATAGATGGAGTATCAACCTCATTTTTTTTATTGCAGAAATGGATAGAGGGTGCAAAGTTATGCTACCCTGATTTTTTTTCAGATTTTTACGGTCCTAGAAGTATTTTTAAAAATTATTGAAAGTCCTTTTTGTGACGTCATGCGGCGCCTTTGCTTAAGAATAGGATAGAACTTGCCGCCGCGTGATGTCACAAAAAGTAATTTCAATAATTTTTTAAAAATACTTCCTGAGCTGTAAAAACTCTGAAAAAAGTCAGGGTAGCATAACTTTGCACCCTCTACCCATTTCTGCAATAAATTTTTTTAGGTCGATACTCTATTTGTAATATTACATGATGACATTGAGGATGGGATACTTGAAACATCACTGATTTACTGGACATAGCTACTATAAAATGTACACAGATAGATACAATAATGGCTTCATTTCGTGATATAATTTCAATGCATTTTTAACAGTAAAGAAGGTTATATATATATGTATACACTTTTCAATAAAGATATAATTTTAATTTTATAATACATAATCATAACTGCCGCATGGATAAATATTATTTTACAAAATGTTCTAACTTATTTTTAATGTATTTATAAATTAAATACATTCAGACACAATACCCAACACTAAATTAATTAACATATTTTTATTTTTTTTTATTAAAAAAATAAAAATGTATTTCAGAAATAATGACAAAATATTATTCATAACAATTTTATTATATAAAGACGTGAATTTTCATGTAAAAAATAGCATGAAGATATTGTTATAAATTCATTAAAAATTTACATAATAAAAATACAAGGTAAAGTTAATGGTTGGTTGGATAAAGGAGGGGATATATATCAAAATAGGAAGGGTATATAATTGAAGGGTGTATGAGTTATTAAGCGGGGTTATTATTACCTCTCATGCTCGCTCGGACGTTTTGTGACCATCATGGCTAATTTAACGAGTAAAAAGCTTCTGGATATACGCAAGAGATCTACAAAAACCCACACACTCATATAAATACTGTAATATATTTTTTAAGTACATCTTCTTTTATTTCTTTTGATCTTAAGTTTCGTTACATTGAAGTAGTTCTGTAATCCCCACCTTTTCTCTCCCCATATTTTTTATCTATTAAAGAAACCACATCACAAAACCTCTTTTGCAAAAGCCTATTTTTTTATATTTATATATTTTTTTATTATTATTATTACTAATATTACAAAGGTCATTTCACCTTTTTCTCTATTTAGATAAAATACTTGTACAGTAAAAAATTACAGTAAAAAAATATATATCATACCATGATACTATAAATTAGAACATACAATAATCTTATATCAAATAAATAGCATAAAATAGTAAAAAGAATGGTATTATATATAAAAAAGAATAATAATATTGAATCAACCTGAAAAAAAAAATACTAAATAGATGAACTTGACACTTTATATATAAAAGTAAAGGATTGTATAACATTAAGAAAAGGTTTAAAAAAATATAAGCGATTACCAAAATATATTATACTATCCTAAATCTCACCTCGTTGATGCCAATTAAAAGGAGCCTGGAGCTTTCTCTACGATTTTTTTTATTAAAGAAAGAAGGGGACAAAGTGATCAGAAGTAGAGGAGAGGAAACTTGCTACTGCTGAGGATACTTGATCGGTCAATCACGGTCACCGACATTAACAAAAAAAAAACCGTTCTCCATATTATAATAGTAATGATTGTTATCTCTCTTTAAACCTCTTTCTTATATAATACCCCTCTCCCATTCCACAGTCTATTATTTTAGTTTGCTTTAAAGCTTTTAATCTTATTATTATTAGTCTCTTTTAACAACAAAATATATATTTTTATATTATACTTGTCTCATTTTTGACAATATATTTTTAAAAGATTTTTTTAAATGATAATATAAAATATAAAGATTTTTTATAAATAAAATTATGTTGTTTGTTATAAAATTTATATTATAATATTATTTTTTTTATAAAACCTTGAATAAACAAATCATATTAAATTCATCCATAAATTTAGAACTTTTTTATTAAGCTTACAATAAAATTTATACAATATAATTTATTTAAATTCAACAATTTAGGTCCTTTGAAACTATATGATACAGTTTTGCCACATGTTTTGTCTACAAGAATAATCTTTGAAAACACGCTGATAGCTTGAGAGTAGAAATTTGAGACTGAACGTTCTGTTTTTCACCATTTTTTAAAACTCATAATTTATAGTCCATGCGTGTACCGGTACCGAAGGTAAAGTATAAAATGCTTCTTTAAAGACAGGGTCACCCCAGATTTTTTTTTGTTCAATATAGCTTTCTTTCTTGTAATCTCGATTTTAGGTGAAAATTTTTTTGACTAGATTTTATTATTATGCCCACATTTTGACACTCAAAGTTTGAAAAACGTTGCATCAAATAGACGGTAGTGAGGGCGGCAGAAGGTAATTTCATAGAGTGATATATTTGGATAGAGGTAGTGCGTCCACGTTAAATTTTCAGACAAAATTTTTAGTCCCCCTCTCGTCACCTTTTTTGCCTTTTTGACAAAATAAACTACCTGCTGCAAAACTTGAGCGGCTCAGCGCGAGAGGTCTCTCATCCAGATTTTCTCAAACTCGCCCTCATCTCTTTTTGTTTTCTCTGTCTTCACTCGCGTCACGTGGTCTAGCCAGCCTGCTGCACCCTGCAGAGCCTGCAGGTCTTTGAGGAGGGATGATTCGGTGTATCCCTCAGAAGAGCGTAACATGATATCTGCTGCATGTCATGTGTTACACAGGTCGGCCGTGGTTGTACTCGCATGCAGCAGCGAGCTCAATACATGGCTGAGAATATCGACTCCAACGCTGCTGATTTTACACTTTATTTTTTATACTTTCTTTAATTATTGTTATATATATTAAACTTGTATTTTTAATTTTATTGCACTATGACTATAAAAATGAAAATGAATTTTCCAATTAAACGTTCCTATTATCATATATTAATTATATAAAATATTATATATAAGATATGAACAGTGATGTAACAAAATCATATTTTTATGTGTTATTCATCGCTCAATTAACCTTAATATGGAATAAAATGTTGTACAGTACGTAGTGAAATGATAAATCAAACAATATTGTTAATTCCAATGTGCTTTTTCCGTCATTGAGATAACATGTTGACTAAATGTCTACGGCTTATATATAAAAAAAAGGATTTGAAAATATATTATTGTATTGAATATGAAACTGAATAATTTGAAGTAATTAGCATTACTATAAACAATAATTATAAAAAATCTTAAAAACAATGAAATTTGCAGTGACACTGAAAGATGATTATTTTTTTAAAAAATGTACAAAAATTATACAAGTTAAATGTAGTACTTGTGGAGATAAGCGAGCGTAGCGCAGTATATTGACCGGTTTTCGTTAATTCACCGAAGTCAGAGGCTACGTCGAGCGTGGTTAATAATTGGATGGGTGACCGTTTCAAGTAGAAATCACGAAGATCCCTCCTTGGAGTCAATTCATCTAGCTTTCCATTGCAATGCAACCAGTGCAGTAATACCATGGAGTATAATATATATATATATATATATATAATATATCCTATATATATATCCTATATATATACATATATATATATATATATATATATACTCTCTACGGTAATACACTTGTGTGTGGTTCCCCAGGCTTTGGACATCGCTTTGGTTCGTTGATAAAAAGAAGAGATGTCCGTTGTAACTGAGGTTTTCCACGGTTCCCTCAGTCTCACTTCAGTGAATGCTGGGACGCGTAACAGGCCGTCGTGGCCACCATCCGTTCCCTACCACATCCCTACCCATTACTCCGCTGCGAGCTGGCTAAGCTCTTATGGGTGTATTCTTGTAAAAAAAAAATAAAAATAAAATAAATAAATATAGCAGCTCTAATTGTAAGTGTTCTAAATCTGGGTTTTAATAACTATGTTGATAATATACTAAAATACAGGCATCAAATTTTCTTACTGTTTGCGACCCTGTAGCCAAATTTGTTTCTAAAATGTCAATGAACCAGCAAGTTACCGTAAAATGCAACATTGCACTCTAACTGCAACCACATGTGCACACTGACCAAATGTTGTTAGCAAATATATCCAAATATAGTTCATATATTATTTTTTTTTTCTATTTGTCACTTAATATTGCTAATTATTTTAAATTATTCTCTTTTCATATAATATTTTTAAAATATGGCATACATACTAGCTCTTAAAGCTAATAGATTTTTTTATCACTCTTATTCTTAATTTTTCCTTTCAGTTAATTCATATTGCTATATCTCTAAGACAACCGAAATATAAAAAAAAACTCAAAATATTGTCAGAAGCGAGCAAGTATGTACTGTATGTAAATATTCCTATTATTGCAGTACGCTCTGTCCGCCCTGCCTCTTTATTGTTATTTACTCTCGTAACCTAACGATCTCGCACGTTTCTTTGAGGGCAGACGCATCATCCCTCCTCTCTCCCCCGAGGATGTGCAGCAGGCTGGCTAGACCACGTGACGCGAGTGAAGACAGAGAAAACAAAAAGAGATGAGGGCGAGTTTGAGAAAATCTGGATGAGAGCCCTCTCGCGCTGAGCCGCTCAAGTTTTGCAGCAGGTAGTTTATTTTGTCAAAAAGGCAAAAAAAGTGACGAGAGGGGGACAAAAATTTTTGTCTGAAAATTTAACGTGGACGCACTACCTCTATCCAAATATATCACTCTATGGTAATTTACAAAGAAAAATCAAAGAAAAATCAAGAAAGTTGACTTTCGATGCGCTTTTTGAGTTCCATTATGATTGCAATAACTTGACACAAACCAGAATTAAAATTCAATATCTCTTCTTTTTACTCATGTGAGTCTCAAATTTTTCCGATTTATATAATCTGAGTTATTAAGAATATTGCAGAAGCTCATTATTATCAATGCCGCCGTGCTCCCCCCTGCCGCAGGGTGGGAAACGGCACGAGGGTGAGTGAACATGTACGAGATTTGTCAATGTCAAAAACCAGATGTGCGGTCAGAAAGAGAGAAGACGTTTTACCTCGAATATAAGAAGCTTGTATTCTCGAGAAAGGTCGTAGAATTAGGACGTTTTAATGCAATTTTAGGCCTTATAAATATATTATATTATTATAGTATATAATAAGGTCCAAAATTAAAAAAAAAATAAAAATAAATAAGAAGTTGTGAAGTTTACTTTACTTCACTTTAGAACATTTTCTAAGGATAATTGAGCACTATTTTTTTCAACAAGTTAAATAATAAATAAAACATACGATTAGAAGAAGAACATACATAAGAACCTATGCGATTAGGATGTGCGCGCACACAGCTTCGTATTGTACGCCTTCATACAGTATAATAAGAAATTTACTAGTAGGACCGTTTCTAAAAAAGAAACGTACGATCCGACCGCACGCTTACAGATCCCCGACTGCAGATATAAAAGTCTATGTGCGACCCGCCTAGGTGTTGCTATTTGCAGCAGGAGTACAACATTTTATTTGGTATGTAAAAATAAGACAAGGCATTTATAGTATTTAATTATTTATGCAACATTACTAATATGTTTATAATAATAAAAAATTAGAGCGCGGAAAAAAGTCATTTTGCCTTTTTGTGCACATGAGGACTATTTTGTTGTCATTTAGGATGTCCACCGATCTCCGGAAGTGGATTAAAATTAGCCTATATATAAAAAGACTATTAAGACTATTTTTGGATTTTGAGACTTTTTTTGGCAAAAGATGACTTTTTGTGACTTTTTGGCATATTTTTAGTGCATTTCAGCTCTTTTCTTCATATTGTCAAAAAAAAAAATAATAAATAAATAAATAAAAGGAAGGTAAAGAAACTTAAGACACTAAAGAAACAAAGACTTCAGTCTGTGTAAGGGAATAAGGGAAGTCTGTGTAAAGAAATATAAGAAAAAACAAAACTTTTAAACACACTTTTAAATAGCACTTTTGATCAATGTTACCAGCACCAAATTAAAATAAGACATATTATATATACATTATAATTTATAATATATATATAATTATATATAAATAATATTTCATTTGCTATATATTCAAATTATTATTTTTTAGTTGAAATTTTATTTTATTTGTGTTGAATGTATTTAATTTCGATTTCTTGAACTGGAAAAGTATAAAATTGATCTAAATTATTAAATCCTTAGTGATCTCAATAAGTCCGTTCTTTAGTACACAATCTAATGATAATATACATAGGTATTTTTTTATTTTCCTTGTATATTACCTGTACAAATTGTTCCTTTAATTTTTTATTCGTGTATCGATTATGCATTTATGTCAAGATCTAATTACTTTTTTAACTATAAAAAAAATACATGTTATTTTAAAACTTAATAGACCACTTGCAAAACCCTGTTTTAGCAAAAATTTGACAAACTCACACATCCAGTTTTCATTGTTGATGTTCATTAATTATGTGTGTAAATAATGTTTATATTTTGGACCTTATGGGAAATTTACGATTTTCACACACGGATTTCAATATAAATATATTACAAACGTACAAAATGAACACACACAGTCAACAACAACAACAACAACAATGAATTGGGTATGTACCTGAGTTTGTTTATGTTTTGCTAAAACAGGGTTTTACAAGAAGTAGTCTATTGTTTCATCTGTATGGCATAATATTAAATCATATCAGTATGTTGACAATGGTTCTAATCCAATATATAGTTTGGTAATGGTTTTACTCCGCCAAATCATTTTTAGTGCTGATCTACCTGAAAATGTAATTTTGAACTCTTAATAATAAGTATATAATAATAAAACTGTAGTAATAATATTTATGCCTAGATTGCTCTATGTAAATATATATTATTTTGTTTTAAATTATTATACGTTAAATTTATTCTTGTATTTTTGTATATTTTATTTTTATTATTATTTTTTTTTTACTTTTTTAAATTGACATGATCTAATTGTAAGTTTGTACATTATGTACAACCATAATAATTGAATCAGGAAACAGTTCATGGTATTCCCTGCTATTAATAACGTACCGTACAATATGGACAACCTTCATGACAAATTCTAATGCATATTTGAAGAAAGGACCTCAAGTGATGTATTGTGAATTATTAATATTATATTTAACCTTAACACCCTTAAAATCGTGCTCCGTGATGTCATAGTCATGCAAATATGCAACACGTAAGCATATAGGGAAAGATGTTTGACTATGACGTCACAGCAGCTTTGTTTTCAATGGAGTATAGATTTCGTTTTTTTTTATATTGCAGAAATGGATAGAGCGTGCAAAGTTATGCTACCCTGATTTTTTCAGATTTTTTAGAGCCCGGGAAGTATTTTTGAAAATTTTTTGAAAGTTTTTTGTGACGTCACGAGGCGCCACTTCTTAAGAAAAAGATATGACTTGCCGCCTCGTGACGTCACAAAAAACACTTTCAATAATTTTTTAAAAATAGTTCCCAGGCTCGAAAAAATCTGAAAAAATCAGGGTAGCATAACTTTGCACGCTCTATCTACCCATTTCTGTTATAAAAAAAAAAAAATGAGGTCGATACTCCATTTTGAGGGTGTTAAGGTGGATTTTCATGAGCGATTTCCAGCCTGCGACGCGAATAAAACGCACTTGCTATACTATCTATTGGCGGCCATATTTGGTGATTAAAAGAAAAAAAAACATCGTAATTAAGGTAGAGATAACGTCGAACAGCAGGCTGTTCGACGTAATCCCCTTTGATAAACCTTAGCAAATTGACAGAAATTCTGAAAAATTTTTGAGAGGCTGATTAGTGCCTAAAAGCCATAGAAAAAGTTTCAAAAACATTTAACGAGACGATTTTTTAAATTAATTTTTTAGTTTGGCTCTCCATGGGAAAGTCCTATGCTGAAAATTAAAAAAATTAATTAAAAAAAAAAAATCAGCTCGTTAAACTGTTTTGAAATTGTTTCTATGGCTTTTAGGCACTAATATCTGCCACTCAAAAAAATTTCAGAATTTTTGTCAATTTGCTAAGGTTTACATGTTAATCAAAGGGGATTACGTCGAACAGCTGTTCGGCGTTATCTCTACCTGAACGCGATTTCCGGTGAATTTACCGCCGCATAGGATTTCCCAGTTTTTACGTCAAATCACGCTGCGTCGCCGTTGCCGCCCATGACAATTCACCTTTAAGGCGGATTCAGATGGCGACAACGGCGATGCGACGCAATTTTGACACAAAAGCTGTGAAATCTTATGTCGTGAGCGAATTCGCGGTTGCGTCGGCGAATATCGCGTTTAATTACGATGCTCTTTTTTTAATCGCCAAATATGGCCGCCAATGGATGTTACAGCAAGTGCGCATTATTCGCTTCGCGTCGCCTGATAAAAATCGCCATGTGAATCCACCTTAGAGTGTTAAAAATAAACCTGAAAAAATTGACAATATACATTACTCAAAGTCCTGTATCCAAATATGTAATAAAAATAATCAAAATGGTGATTTTAATTTTAAAAGCGTTGCTAAAAGTCCCAGTCATATAAAAAATATGAACCAATGGTATAGAGGTAAATGGTACAAAGGTAAATTAATTTAAAACAGGTGTAAATGACTGCTAAATGTAGCAAAAGGTGGACTCCTTTGTATTGTAAATTTAATTTTATTAACTTAACGTATTGCAATACCACCCAGAGCTATCTCAATATTTTACTTTATGCAAGTGATCTTAATTGCTATATATTGCGAGAAATCAATATTCCGGATATGTAACTGTAACTGTAGAACAGTACACTGGCTGGCAAGTGTGTTTGATATGTAAATAATATATATACACTGTATAATATTATATTATTATACAATATCATCAGCGTATATGTCATCAGCAGGCACAACCAATATAGTAGCCTTCATTGCTTTCATTTTGTATTTTTTATCTAAAAAAAACTACCCTTATTTATAATATAACTATATTATTATTTTCCTATAAAACAGCAAATTTCATGCATTTATGATTTAAAAAGTAAGAACCTAAAATCGATCAGGTGTAGCCGCGCACACAGCTTCGTATCTTATAATATATGCCTTCGAATGATATGAAATTTAGAATCGGTTCAATTTTAAAAAAGAAACGTACGATGGACATGCAGTCAAATTAATTTGATATTCCTGATGAAAGAACCGGAAATGAAAAATTTGTCTCCTTCCTATATAAAGTTTGAATTTTTGCAGAGAGACTACTGATTTACTGACTGAATAACATATATTGGTAGAATTTAAAAATCCACTATCAGACATGAACACCGGAAATCATTCATATCCGGCTAATTTAAGCGGGATTGCAATAATTATAAATATGACTGTAAGCCGGGTTGGATTTACACAGATTCGTATTTCTACGATTGTAAATAACTATATTTAAAATATATTTACATTCATATTTATAATTATTGCAATCCCGCTTAAATTAGCCGGATATGAATGATTTCCGGTGTTCATGTCTGATAGTGGATTTTTCAATTTTGCAAATAAATTCTCTAGATGCAGTCAGTAATCTCTCTGCAAAAGTTCAAACTCCTAATAAAAATTAAAGATAAACCTTTCATTTCCGGTTCTTTCAGCAGGAATATCAAATTAATTTGACTGTCCATATTTACAAATCCTGACATATAAAGCTTAACGCCAGGTTCCAGTACAACAGTTTCATAGGACAAACTAATCGAGGAAAATTGTTTATCGGGAGTGGAGCCATGCAGAGGCACACCCAGTTGCTTTATTTGAAAGATGGTGTTCCTATCCCCCTGAAAAAAATAATCTTCTGACAATGAGACTTTTGCAAGTTTCAAAACCAAATAAGGAAATAATGTAAAGTATTGAGTTCTTCTGGTTACTTCCAAAAGGAGGGACTACACATCAGCAGTGGCATAGCCAAGCAAGGGGGGGGGGGTCGGGGTTTAACCCCCCCCCACATGAAGACTGGATATAATGACTGGATATAAGAAGAAAAAGTGAAAAATTATAGAAATTTGAAAAAAAAATGTTAAATAAAAAATTAAAATTTAGGGGATATCAAGTAATCTTTTCTTTAAAACTAGGGGTGGGGTGTAAACTCGCCTACGCTCGTTTGGTTTCAAGTCTTTTAATTAATTTTGTCAATCATATGTTGCCATCTATATAAGTATTCAGTACGTGATATCATAACGGTATTTTAATGCAAAATGGACAACCTACATGAAAATTTTTTATTACAGAAATGAATTGAAGGTACCAAATTATGCTACTTTGATTTTGTCCCGATTTTTTTGAAACCCAGAACTATTTTTAAATAATTATTAAATGTGCTGCCACGCCCCCTGGAGGCGTCAACAGGCGTCTCTGTCCTATCCTTTTTATTAACGATTCAGGGGTGCCAACTTAAATTACAGAACGTTCAATAATTATTTTAAAATAGTTGCAGGACTCATAAAAATCTAAAACATTTCAGAGTAGAGGTGGAGCGTGGCGTTATGCATTGACCGGTTCTCGTTAGATCACTGAAGTCAGGCTACGTCAAGCGTGGTTAGTACTTGGATGGGTGACCATTTCAAGTATAAAAATACGCCGCTCCCTCCCTGGGATAAATTCGTCTTGCTTCCCACCCATGCAGTGCATTGATGCACTTCCAAATCTCTCAGCCCTATGTTGACAGATATTATAGTGTTTTAAATTAGCGAAGATGAACAGGCTCAGATAACGACTCAGACACAGTTGTTAGGCCCCTACTATTTCATTATTATTAATATTTATTTTATTTTATTTAATAATTTTTTTAAGGAGTTTGGGGAGATTCGAGTTAATTATTTTCTTAGCGTCCGGTCGTGATCGAGCGAGCAAGGCAATGGGCTTACTCCGGACACTGTCCATCTTCAACACAAAGAGGTGGCCAGTTGTAATTAAACCTCGTAATGCTATGATGACCGAACGCAAATCGCCCCTGAAAGTAGGCAACCACAACCTACATGCCCCTGAAAGTATGCAACCCGCATTAATTACACCTTAATTTTATAACCCCCCCTAGACCTAATTGGGTGTAAATCCGAGCATTATTTACGAAAATAATCAATTTTATATAAAATTATAATAATAATTATAATTTTATATAAGGTAGTTTGCTTGGAATGTGCTACCATGGCATCTCCATCTATGGGATGAATATCAAACTTCTGAATGTCTACAATATCTGTGCTCACGTGATTCCATTTGCGGGCGGCCACCATCTTGAAACCATCTTACGCACATATGCGCGCACTTGCGTGGATATTCGCATGCGCATTTTCGCGGACCAATCTTCGCGCGAATTTCACATCACTGCACTGAACAGTCAGATCCCCTTTTGCAATGTTGCTTCTAAACAGAAGCAGCCAATGGGATGGCAGCAGTCACACAAAGAAAGTTAATAATTTCAAAGCATTGGTAATATGCAAAAGCTTCAGTCAATCCCAGTTAGCAGAACTCTTTCTACCAATGGTAGACTTGCCTTTTTCCACCAACATTCAAACTTGGACGACAAAGAAGCTGTTGAAGTTGGTAACCATACTTTTGATACGCCTTTTTGCTGCATTTTCTAAAAAAAAAGTGACTTTTTTATAGACAATTTTTAAAAAAAAGTGACTC
This sequence comes from Siphlonurus alternatus, assembly GCA_949825025.1. Lineage (NCBI taxonomy): Eukaryota > Metazoa > Arthropoda > Insecta > Ephemeroptera > Siphlonuridae > Siphlonurus > Siphlonurus alternatus. The sequence continues at coordinate 36,012,564 of OX463781.1, forward strand.
TTTTGTAGACAATTTTCCAAAAATAAGTAGACTTTTTAGGCGCCTATTTTTCGAAAAAAATGTGACTTTTTTCCGAGCTATAATAATAATATTTTGTTTATTACAATATCGATATTACGCATGCAGCCTAAGTATCACATATAATATTACATATTGATTCATTACGTAAAAATTATTTTTTATATAGTGAATAATGTTATATATTGCTTTTTATAATGTATGATATAAATATATATATATATTTTATATATAATATATTATGTATTGTTTAAATTATTAAATTGTATTGAATACCTCCATCTTAATAAGTATTAGGTCGTTGCCGTCGTTGGGGTGGTATAATATATGTATTCATTAAAATTATAATGTAATAATATTCTAATATTATAATATTTATAATGTTATAAAAGTTATTGAAAATGTGCCATGCAAGACAGTAAGAAAGATTAATTAGTCGTCAGACGGACCATTCGCTTTTTCATGTTCGCTCCTACTGTTTGTTTACCCTCCTTTGCAACCACATCCACAACACAGAGCCTCCTGCGAGGGGGACAAAAAGAAGCGTGCCATGTGCACCGTCGATATGACGTCAAACCTTTTAAAATTTTAGGTTCGAAATGTGGGCATAATAATAAAATCTAGTCAAAAATTTGTTCACCTAAAATCGAAATTACAAGAGAGAAAGCTATATTGAACAAAAAAAAGTCTGGGGTGACCCTGTCTTTAATTTGTCTTCATGGTATCGGTAACGTTGTATATTTTATGTTGAATTTGTGGAATGAAGGTCTTTTCTTATCACTCGTACCTCTTGATGCCAAGTGTCTTTTATGGCTTCACCCAAAAGGCCTATGTATAATATAGGCACTTTATATGTTCCCTTTTGTATACAGTTCTCATCAGATCACCAAAGTCAAGTTGGAGAGATAACCATTTTCGATAACAATCACGCTGCTCTCATGAAAAAGAGGTAAATCGTTACACTTTTTATTAATGGTTTTGGACCATTCACTTCCGGTCCATTGACAAGAAGATTAACGTACATACTGACTGAGAGCCACAGGTAAATGCCAGGATGAATTTACGGGCTTCACTATCCACTTCACTCCAAATAATTCTATGAAACATACACTTTTCTCCCGGAAGGTTCAGATTATTAACATAAAAAGTACCAGATTGTGGTAGATGTAATAGATAATAGAAAATTGATTTAGAAGTACCATTTATTGCATAACATCTCCGCTATATAATATTTGAACAATTAAATTATAACTACATACACCATGAATTAATTATACACCATGAAATGCTTAAATTTTATTTTAATTTAATTTCACACAAATTTTTTTTCCCCACTTTATGTCCAATCTCACAAACAATATGCAATCAGTTTTGCATGTCATGTTATACGAGTATTATTCAATTCAAAAAGGCTTTAATCAGAAAAAAATCATATTAAAATAAAAGTTTGGGTTTATATGGGTATATATATATATATATATATATATATATATATATATATATATATATATATATATATATATATATATATATATATATATATATATATATATATATATATATATTATATACGTGTACGCCTTGTATATTTATGCAACTTTTGCAATTTTTTTTAACATTTTAGTTTTAATTGTTAATATTAGCTGTAATAGTAATTGCGTTCGCACAAAACATGAACCATTTTGCCATTTATAATGAAAAATAAAGGAAAAATATTGTAAAAAAACAAACACAAATACAAAATCAGAAATAATCGATTTTTATTGATGATCCTTATAATATGTTCCACATGTACAGAAGGTTCATCAATAATAATCGATTATTTCTGATATTTACGAACAGATAATGTGTCATTATAAGAGTCGATAAGAAATGGATTTAAAACTTCGTGTTTTTTGCTACATTTTTTTTTATTTATTCCACATTTACTTTGTATGTATTCATTAGAAGAATCTAGTCCCGATTTATCTACTAATTTTCCGTTCATATTCTTCTTCAATTCTACATGCATATATATACAGTATTAACATAACAACGAACAACGCAAAAATGGAGATGGTCTGAAAAGGAAATCTTACATCAATATCAATTTCGTTCATATAAAATTAATATATTTGCATAACATCACTGTTAAATTCTTATAATATGAAATATTTCTATAAGAGGATTTTTCTAAAATATGATACTTTTGTTATATCAAGTATCATTTAAACAATATATTAAAAAGAAGTAATTTTAAATAAGATACTGTCAGTTATAAGTGATCAGTTTCCAGAAGGACAAAATCTTTTATTATATATAAGCACACCGGCTGCAGTGCAGGATATTTTATTAATAGTAACAAAAAGGGGTTTTACTTCAAGTCAAGAAACAAGAAGGGGACTTTAAAGAAAAGAAAAATGTGATGACTTAATCAGACTTGGTGGAACTAATCGTTTTTTCTTTGAAATTTTTTTCTTTTATATTGATTCAATTGTTCAAGATTTTCTCTCTCCTCTCTCTCCTCTCTCATCTCTCTTCTCCTCTCTCTCTCTCTCTCTCCTCTCTTCCTTATTTTCAGTTTCTTTTCTATGTAAGCTTGATTTTTTAAAGAATGAGAGAAGCCAACCAGATGCCAGAGAGAGAAGAGAAGAGAGAGAGAGAGAGAGAGAGAGAGAGAGAGAGAGAGAGAGAGAGAGAGATCATAAGGAACACAGAGTGAAAAAAAAAATGAATGTAAAGATTTTTTTTCCTTATATTATCATGTGACAGTATAGCATTCGTCAACTTTATAGGCTTTGCATAATATATATAGCGTTCATGCATGCATGCTTATATACATTCTATTATTATACTCTGTGTATTTCTCTCTCTCTCTCTCTCTCTTTCTCTCTCTCCTCTACTTTGTGTCTCTTCTTCTATAATGTAGATAGATTCTGGTTTTACTTATATTATATTCTTATATATGCATGCACTGATGTCCAAAGCTTTTAGGTCACCATATAGCATGTATATATATATATATATATATAAAAACTTGTAATAATAAAAGACTTGGTTATATTGTTACGATTCTCCTATTATAGATTGTGGTCCAGCAATGCATTGTCATGGAAGGAAGCTGAGAGAAGCATCTTTGAATCAGAATAATGGGATGCTGGATGCATGGTGATACTGACCAACAGAAAGATTATAAATATGCATATGTCCAGTCACATTAAATAAAGACTCCAGTTACGCTTTACTGTTTGATTATAGGATGCTATACATTTTCTCATACTCATAATAATAATGAAAAAAATAATATCCTATTGTTAATTTTATTACAGTTAAAGTTTGTCGGTTAGAAAATCTGGCCACATTTTTCACATATGTTTTATTGGTCATGGTCTTATTACAATTTTTTATTCTTCAAGGTGTTATATATTAATAGTTTATAACTGCTATTTACAGATTTTTTTTGTAAATTAAATGCATAAAAAATGTAAAATTTATAAACGTAATGATGTCAGTAGATCATTTGACACCCTTCAGATCAAAAAAGCCTAAAACGCCATTCAGGTTGTTATCTATATATAAGAAAACATAATACGAAGAAAATACAGGGGGCATACATGACCAAAATGTGTCAATTGCCCCAAAATACCAACCAATCAATCATCAATCCAATCGAATAAATATAATCGTAATTTTACATAATCGTAGGAATACTATGAGTGAAAATTGGATATAAGCTAGGCTTCTCAAGATTTGATTCTGCGCAGCTGAGGCTGTGTCGTGTGCCAAACCTCCTATTATAGGTTTCCATGATTTCCTGTAACTAATATTCCATCGTATGCCATGGCGAGAAGTTTGAGTAATTACCACTATAGTTTTCATTTTCAACGTTTGATCTCTCTCTCTCTCTCTCTCTCTCTCTCTCTCTCTCTCTCTCTCTCTCTCTCTCTCTCTCTCTCCTCTCTCTCTCTCTCTCTCTCTCCTCTCTCTCTCCTCTCTCTCTCTCTCTCTCTCTCTCTCTCTCTCTCTCTCTCTCTCTCTCTCTCTCTCTCTCGTAATGACTATTGCTAAATTCTAACATATTTTTTTCAGCTACGTATATCCTGAATATTATATATTAATTCAATTTATGTAAAAATTGACGTGATTCGATCATGCTGCATAGATAATAACCAAAATAAAATTTGAATTTGTTATAATTTAAAATATTATATAGTAATACTGCATGAGTAAATTGTTTACTCAAATGGAATAAAAATGTTGATATTGTAAAATAAATCAATAAGCATATATATAATATTATAATAATTATATATAAACGATTGCATGATCCAGCTGTAATTCTAACAGTGTTAGCTAATTGCTGAAGAAATTTTATAAAAGTTGAAAAATTGAACTGCAATGCATGAAGATAAAGCTGCTTCAAAATATCATAAATTTTACAAAAATTACGATAAAATTTATAAGATCTCTTTAAATATTTGGACGATATAATTTTTCTTCTCTAAATAAAATTATTGTTTATTTTAGTTTAAATTTTTGTAGTTTTAATTGAGTTTGTAAAAGAAGCCAACTTTATAAAAATTTAACTATTGATATTATATAATATATGATGTAATAAATGTTGATATAGCTGACTTGCGTGTTGCAGAAGTAGGTGATATTGCAGGGGTGTGTTTTTGCTACAAAGTCACTTCAGCAAAGAGGGAGACCGCCACCGCTCCGCCATGAGATTGATGAGGTTTCAGGCTACCTGCGCTCTGGCGGCGGCAACTGAGGTGACAAAAAGAAGCCCGCGGCGTCTGTGCCTGTGAGATAGCGCGGGGAGCGATGGCTTCGTCGCCCGTGTGAGTCGAGAGAGAGAGAGAGAGAGAGAGAGAGAGAGAGAGAGAGAGAGAGAGAGAGAGAGAGAGAGAGAGAGATCTGGGAGGTCGCGAGGCAGGTAGCCAGGAGGAATGCTATACGAAAAATCGAGTGTCATATACATATATAAAAACCCGTTGAGCTGCTTTATACAGTACGAGATCTAAAAAGCAAGTATCACAGCTTTATAACATGACAGTTTGGCGAGCAATTTTTGTACATAATAAATAGTTGTAAAAATTATAAACCAATAAGAAATAATTACATAATATAGATGATAGTATATATAATAATGTTATACATGTATATATAAATATTTAGTATATATATAAGGAATTAAAATCTGGTTTTTTATATTATTAAAGAATATATTTACAATTGATGTCACATAGAATTGCGCAATGTCATCTCCAATTATTCGCTCTCTCGTCGTTGTATAAAAGTTTAGGGGGCTACTGTCACTGTATATAACGTGTGTGACTGCGCGTTTGTTAGTATATTGCGATGCAAATGTCGAACCATCTGAACAAACAAACATAGGACAATAGAGTTACAATATAGCAACGGTCTTCAAGACAAAATTCATTTCTCACATGTCTATGGTTTATATAATTAATTCAATCTATGTGACATCCATGTTTTATATAATATAATATCATGTGTATTGTAATAAATTTTATTATATTCATGTTAAATATTATCGTTTGAATATTATAAATATATAAGGTTAAATTAATGTTATTTAAAATCATTAATCGCGCTTTGATTAGGGCATAGTGATTAATAAGGCTGCAAGTAAGAAATTTTCCAAGGCAATGAGGGTACATTAAATCTGTTTCTAAATGGAATGAGCTACATCCCCATTTAATATATTATGTGTAAAAATATAAAATAGTCTCACTGAAAGGAATTTGCAGTTTATTTAAGTTGAATTTTTTGCATTTTTTAATTATTTTTCTTGTGGACTATATTAATTCTATATCGTCTTAATATTTATTGCATGTATAGAACAATAATAATTCTACATGTATTAAAACCAACAATTGGTGGAATTTAGATTCAGATTATTTAATTTCAATAAAGCTGATATATATTTTACTCTATAATATATATACCTATAATGTATCATGTATATTATTATCATTAATTTTTTTTTAATAAAAATTCAAATTCAAATATTTATTCCTCTCACTTACAAGACAAGTCAACATAGTACACATTGCATAAAAAAATAATAATATAATTATATTATTCACGTTTGTAAAAATCGTCAATTATACTGTACACATTATTATCAAATAAATGTTTTTTCACTCTCTTCTTAAAAACACTTAGATTATACTATTTTCTGATTATTTTTATGCTTTATTTGCTGTTCACATATTTTACTTCATGTATATTTTATTCTGCTGATTGATTGGTTTGTATTTTGGGGCAATTGACACATTTTGATAATGCATGCCCCCTTATTATTTATCCTGCATATACATATATATATATATATATATATATATATATATTATTTACAATGAATAGCTTACTACAGCATATTTCTGCTATTGGCGTAAGCACTCAAACTTAACAACAGTATTGCTATATAAAAAACTATAATATAAAAAAACTTAATTGTTTACAGAGAAAACATTGTATAAATGGAAAAATTTACGATTCACAAAATGAATATAAAATGAAGATAACCAGCTTTTTGTCGTTATCTATAACAATTTATAATAATTCCTCACGAGTAACATATATTATCATTATTGATATTATTTAACCATGGTTAAAGTAATTATAATAATAATAATTTATTATTATTATTATAATTATAATAATTATTATTATTATTATTATTATACTCCTTTTAATTATAAAAATAGTGTCAAGCTTTACACAAGTGGAGGTTGCTAAAGAACACCCACTCATGCATCCGTTAGGTAATTGATGGCATCCTCCATCATAATATGAGATATATTAGAATGTGAAAATTTTAGTGCCTTAATCGAAAGAAGGGGTAAAAATATGGTACTGTGAATTTTTTCAGATTTTTCTGAGACTTGGGACTATTTTTAAAAAATTATTGAAAGTCTCTGCACTATGCTTTTTCTTAAGGCGGCACGCCCGTGACGTCATCAAAATAGACTTTCAATAATTTATTAAAAATAGTTCCAAGTCTCAGAAAAATCTGAAAAAATTCACAGTACCATAATTTTACCCCTTCTTTCGATTAAGCCACTAAAATTTTCACATTCCAATATCTCATTGCCAATTAACTATCCTGAAGGAAGGTTTTCACATGGATTTCTCAGTATCAACCAGGTGAATACTGGGATGGATTGCTGAATCGCGGAAAAAAAACCCTCGGAAAAAAAACCCTTGTATTAAAAAACCCTTGAAAAAAAACCCTAGGAAAAAAAACCCTCGGGGATAAAAAACCCACGGAAAAAAAAAACCCTTCGCTGAAGGAGCAGCCCCAAGGAGCATTCGTGGCGTAGTAGCGCGGTAGCGAGGTTTCACGGTGTGGGGAGCTCATCAAAATGTAGAAGTCTACGCGGCGATGTTGTGTATAGTAATTATCTGTATAGTAATTCCAACTGTGTTTTTAGTTAAAAATTATTTTAAAAACATATTTTTTCTAACTTCGAATATTATATATTGGATATAAAATAATTAAAATAAAAAAGTAATAAAACAAAAAAAGTCGTCGTCCTACTCGTATTATTATTATATAACATATATAGACATAAAATGAACATTTGAAAATTATAATATCTTATAGGTTAAGTGATTCAATAATTATTATTAACATGACTAATGAGACTAATCAGATATATGATATCTTATGTAATATATATTATTGGAACATTATAATGATAATCTGTCAAAATAGGAAAAAAAATACAAACGTGAAACCTCGCTACCGCGCTACTACGCCACGAATGCTCCTTGGGGCTGCTCCTTCAGCGAAGGGTTTTTTTTCCGTGGGTTTTTTATCCCCAAGGGTTTTTTTTCCTAGGGTTTTTTTTCAAGGGTTTTTTAATACAAGGGTTTTTTTTCCGAGGGTTTTTTTTTCCGCTTACCGGATTGCTATAATATAGACCATGGTTGCCCCGGTTTGGAATTATAATAAGGGACTCACAAAATAAGTCCACGAAGAGGAGCCAGGATGTTAAAGTCAAATGTCAATTGTGACTATAAGTATACCCTACAAAAGGGTTCAGTTAAGTGGAAAAAAAAATAACTTTAACTGAGATAAATGTTAGTCAATTAAAAATACAAGTAATAATTTTTGCAAAGAATTATTTCTTTATAATTATATAATTATACTAAGCTTGCATATTTTATTTTGTACAATTGCCACTTTTTATTTTCTCTCTCTCTCTCTCTCTCTCTCTCTCTCTCTCTCTCTCTCTCTCTCTCTCTCTCTAAAAAAAAAAAAACTAAACTTGCATACTTTCTTTGGCACGAAGAGTGAATAGAAATTACTTCATTTAAATCTACTTCTTGCAAAGCATTGCTGCTTCATGTGCTTATATTATAATATATACGTACAGTTTATGGCAAACAGATCGAGAAGTAACTCTGGCCATTATTTTAATGAACTACTCGCGGGTTAATTTACAGTTACTGCTTCCGTAGTTCGATAAATTAGTGAGTATAAATAAATATATAAGATAATCGTGCAGAAGCAATATATATATACAACAGCATTATATTATATAGCTTTTAACAATATATTTATTATGTACAATAGTGGGTTGTTTGGCTAATCACACGCTTGCTGTGCAATTCATAAATCACTAAAACTTTCATATACGATGATGCATGATACACCTTTCCATTCTTCTCTCTCTCTCTTTCTCTCTCTTTCTCTCTCTTTCTCTCTCTCTCTCTCTCTCTCTATCTCTTCTTCTCTATCTCTATATATACTGTATCTCTCCTACACAATAGTTGTCTGATGAACCCGACCGACTTACTGATAATTATAAGCTATTTATTATATCCCTCTACAATTAGTATATTTCCTTTTTTTTATTTGCAAGAATTAATTACAAACACAATATCTTATATGATATTTAGTTTAACTATTTTCTTTCATTCTTAATTTAAATTAATACAAATAGATCTCAATGTAATGGGCTCTAAAAGAAAAATTATGCTGATGTGCATGATGCTGCTGCAATATTTGAATACCAAAATAAAAATAAAGTTGATCTCATTTTGTTCAGAGAATGTTAATATTATAATAGAAAGCAGTATAACAAATATATAAAAAATCAAAATGCGAACCTGCTAATGCTTTTAATTTTTTTTTATGATTTTTAAATTTAATTTTCTTATTTTAATAATTAAATTAATGAAATAAAATACAAAAATAAATGTGTGATTAAAAAGAAATTTAAGATCAATTAAAGAAATAGGCTACAAATTTTTGTTACATTCAAAAAGTAAAGAAGTCCCATTATAATTAATGTAAAATATATTGAAGTGGCGATAAATATACCATCAAAAGAAATTTGTATACTTAAAATTTGATGTGTTTGAAAAATAATGTGAGGAATTTTAATTATTTTGTGAAATCAGTATTTTTGTTGCGTAATTTGTTATTTCTCGTTATCATTTAATGTATATAAAAATTAACATTCTTGTATTGATTTAATATGTAAATAAGATTTTACAAGGTGTATAAATAAGGTTTTACTACCAATGCTGGACAAAAACCTACATGAAATTTTTGTATTGTATTTATGCATATTTGGATATTAAAATAAAGAATTTAATCAATTCCGCTGATTACAGACCTATTAGTGGAATATGAAAAATTTCTAAGAGAAATTGTTGTAAAAAATTAAATGTATGATAATTTCGAGTTTGTAAAAAAAAAAAAAAAAAAATCTATATTTTTTGAAGCCTCCAACACTTTTAAAATCGTGATGCAAAATCTTCTTACGTCATAGTCTTGCAAATATTTAACACGCAAGCATAGGGAAATGCGTTGCATGAATATGACGTCACAGCGTCTTTCCTTTCTATTTTGAGGATATTAGAGGGCTAAAAAATCCGGAAAAATTGACAATGCAGTACATAATTCGAGGTGCACTATCCAAATAAGATTTATTTATTTATTTATTTATTTATTTATTTATTTATTTATTTATTTATTTATTTATTTATTTATTTATTTATTTATTTATTTATTTATTTATTTATTTATTTATTTATTTGTTTGTTTATTTATTTATTTATTTATTTATTTATTTATTTATTTATTTATTTATTTATTTATTTATTTATTTATTTATTTATTTATTTTTATGCGTTGTCCATTCTTATATTTATTTTTCAATTTCAAAACCATCTTATTTATATATAATTATATTATAATAAATTTGTATGACAATTTTTTATATATACGTGCTAATTTAAGGGCCCGATCTAGTTGGAACGGCCATAAGGAAAAAACAGTGTTTTCTATCAGTTCTGTAGGGTACAATATTTGCTTCACAAAAAATTAAAAAACTTCATTGAAAAGAGGAGACTGATATGTAGTCCGCCAATGGATTTGTTTTTACACCACGACCACCAATTAATTTTAATTTAATGATTAAAAGTGGTAAAAGAGTGTCAATTTTACTTCATCATAACACTTTTAAAAAAAAATAATTTCAACAATAGGGTCGAATAGCGGCGTAGAAAATGTTGTCGGCTTTAATATAGTGTACGCTGAAAGTGTTAATTTATATTATTAAATTTACTGGAACTTATAGACTAGAGCTACTTTTTTGCAATTTCTGGTTCCTAAAACCACTGAATGCAGCGCTGTGCGGAATTGCGGAAATATGCGAAATACTGAACTACAAGTGCGGCCGAGAGAGAGGAGAAGGGAGAGCCGAGAGAGAACAATAAAAGAATTCATCTGCCTGCAGTCTTCTCGCGGTCAACCCTTCCCCAAGCCTTATCTTGCTTTACCATCATTGTCTCGCTCCTAAGCTCTATCTTTGCTTCTAACTTGACTTTGAAGAGAATTCAGTATATTGTTATGCTGTATAAGTATAGAGGAACATCTGAAGGTACATTATTGCCTAGAATGAAAAAAAAAAATTACTTTTTGAGCTTTCAAATCTGTATCCATGGTATGGTGGCTACAAGGAAATCAATGACGTATGTATGCAGCTGTAAAAGCGAAGGGTTGTTGCCCTATGTGGTGGTTGGATCCAATGCGACTCAGCTGGTCAGTTAGCAGCGAGATGGCTCGCTGTCCAGTTCATAATTTTCTTACAAATTTTTACTTCAATTAAAAAAATATATATAATTGCAAAACGTAAATTATGGGGAGAAAGAAAACTGCAAAGACAAAAGGTTTATGTGAGTTCCGAAAGAAACGAAGGCGACCAGAATGTTTATCAAAAAAGAAAATTGAACTAGTAGTGCAAAGTGTAGAAGACGGCTACGAGAACTTTACTGTAGTCAACATTGGCTCGGACACGAAGGACAATGACGCAACTTCAGGAGCAGCAACATCTGCACAGCACGATGGGAGGACAAAACCGGTATGTACTTAATTCTATAATTATTTCAATTAAGTAGCTATAATTAATATCATAAGACCTAATGTTAGATACCTTTTAGAGCACTACTATAATTTTGAAATGGGGAAGAATACAAACAAAATACAATATGTGAGCATTAAAAGATTAATAATTTATATATATATATATATATATATATATATATATTTATTAATATTTATAAAATAAGGATTAGCATGTAGTCACAATGTATTAAATTATATTTAATGTAAATAAATAAATAAAAATGATTGTGATTGATGATAGGAGATGCAGAAATTATAAAAAAATACTTGAAAAACCTGACTATTATTAACATAATTAAAATTAAATTTATATTCATTAAGCCATGTGGATGTAAATTTAATTTCTTCAATATGTTTGTAATGAAATGTTCGTTTTCTTGAACTACAAAAAAAAAAAAAAAAAAAAAATAATTAAAGAGTTTAGAGAGTAAATAGGTGCAAAGGAGTGACTATAAAATAATAAATATAAAGTAAATGAAGAATTCAAAATCGCAAATAAAGATCGAGCTGCATATTGTTTTACGTCAATAAATTAATCAGCGCTATCAGCGGTACTATAAAACTCAAATTATTTATACCCACCCACCTTGTCAATAATATATTTAATTTATAAGGTATGTATAATACAATAAAACTTGGATTTTTTTAGCTACAAAAATAAATTTATATATAGTATATGTACAGTATTATTGATTAGATAATGAAACTAAGACATATTATTATATATTAATTAAAATTATTAAGTAAGGTCAAGCATGGCACAGTGCACTGACCGGTTCTCGTTAGATCACCAAAGTCAGGCTCCGTCGCGCGTGGTTAGTACTTGGATGGGTGACCATTTCAAGTAAAAATTACGTTGCTCCTTCTCTTGGATAAATTCGACTCGCTTTTCACACAGTGCAGCGATGCACTTGTGTGTGGTTCCCCAGGCTTTGAATATCACTTTCGTCCATTGATAAAACGTAGAGTTGTCCGTCCTTACTCAGGTTTTCCACGGTTCCCTCAGTCTCACCTCAGCAAATGCTGGGTGCGTAACAGGCCGTGACCGCCATCCTTTGCCTACCTTATCCCTACCCATTACCGCGCGATTATCCTTGTAAAAAAAATACCAAAAAAATATATGTAATGATAAAATACCATAAAATTTAATTTTTATGTTGAACATCATGCAGGAAGTAAGTCTCACAACATATGTTATACTTTAATTTAATCTTTATAACAACAAAATAAATACTTGGAAAATAAATGCTATTACTTAATCTATTAATTATAAAATAAATATTTATACTAAACTTTAATAATCATAATAATTAATGAATTTCTATATAATTTAAATACGCTTTAAAGATGTTTTTTTTTTATTTATTTATTTTTGTCACAAAATTTTATGCGACGAATAACATTTGTTGTCATTTTGTTTCTCGTCTTTAGTCCTCTTATTTTGCACCAGTTTTGGAAGTAAAAAGTTTATATATATAGGTTTAGACGTGTAAAGGTTGAGCTGATGATGAAATTTTTCAACTAGTGTAATTTATACCAGGGATAATAACTATATATTGTACTATTATTAATAGTTATAATATATTATTCTCAAATTTTTATAATCATGCATCTACATATTTTGTACAATAATATTTTTTTATGTGTTTCAGTGCGATGCAGGTGACAGAACATGCTTGGCAACATCTTCCTCCACAGCTAGCGTCCACACTCCAACTCTGTGCACCCCCGCAACCACAGTGCTTGACAGCCCCGACTTGACACCTCGACCTGATGTTATCAATTGCTCAATCGCTTCATCATCGTGCGATGAATTGCTGAATGATACCACCCTCGACAGTCTGGGTGTATCAGTGTTGCCTGCTACTCCGCCTCGATTACCACGGCCAAATGACACTGCCCCACAAGACGTAGCAACTGCCACGCAGCCAGAATCATCCAGTGCAATTAGGTCAAACAATCAAAAACGCAATGTAACCCCAGGAGAAGATATCAGTGGGCGTAGATTAGTAAACATAAAATATGTATTTAAAAATCTGAAGGAAAGACACATGCCTTTTGACTGTGGTATAGAACATATGGATCTAATTGGTGAAACAAAGATTGGATTAAAAAGCTGCTTTAAATTTAAATGCAGCATGTGCAATGAAATATTTAGGATTTGGAGCGAAGATCCACAAGAAAAGAATAAAATGGACGTGAATACTGCTGCAGTGATGGGAGTTATAAGCACCGGCATTGGTTACACGCAGTTCACGGAGATGATCGGTGCTCTCAACATGCCGTGCATGAGCTCCTCGACGTATCAGCACTACCACGACATAGTCGCCGCCGGCCTGAACGACGCGGCACTCAAGGAGATGATTGAGGCGGGGGAGGAGGAGTATCGGCTCGCGGTAGAGGCGGGTGACTTGTGCGAGGACGGCGTCCCATTCATTACCGTCGTAGTAGACGGCGCCTGGCTCAAGCGATCATACAGAGCTAACTTCTCATCACTACTTGGCTCCGTAAGTACTTGCTATTTGTAATAATTTTTTCCTTTCAACCTTAAATAATAGATCAGTGTTAAAACAATGAACAGCAATTTTTTATATCAATATATATCATTTTGGCATTATTATAATTAGAAATTTTAATATATTTATAAGAAAAAAAAAATAAAAAAAGATACAAGGCCTGGTCACTCTTGAGTTTATAACCACCTACAAAAATGTTTATAATGAATTCATAAATGACTCGTGACATGTTGCTAAAATATTAAAAAGAATCTAATTAATAAATTTAAATATTTTGAAAAAAATTTAAGTCATTTATTTTTAAATTTATCAAGCAGTCAATTCATTTTTATTTATTTACTTGTTTAACTATTTATTTATTTTTTCATTTATTTATTTATTCATTCAATAACTAATTTATTTATTTACTTCTTTGTACTTCTTTATTTGTTTACTTCTTTGTTTGTTTTTTTCTTTTCTTACTTACGTTCTTATTTACTTATTCAATTGCTGAGTGATGAAAAAAATGTTCATGCTATTCAATATTTTTTTAATGTGTTCTAAAATTCTGAAATAATTAAAAATAAATATATATTCACTCATACCAATCCAATGGCGAAAAAAACATTGCAGGTAGCTTGTTCTACAATGTTTAACTGGTAACGAACTGTAGCAATAATGTTTTCTCCACTTCTGATTGGTGGGCTCTTACTCGTTATCATATTAATGTATATTAAAAACTAATTTATAATATATTTTTAGGGGTTCATCGCTGGGTATCGCACTGGACGCGTCCTCTATTCAGGGATCCGCAGCAAGTTCTGCATGATCTGCCATCGAGCCTACGTGAAAGACGAAGAACCTAAACACACAACTGCATAAAAAATTGGGGGAGAGATCAAAGTTCGTCTAGTATGGAGGCAGACATAATAGTTGCAGGGTTCTCTCAAAGTGAAAAAACACATAAATTACGGTACAAATTTGTGATTGGAGATGGTGACAGCAGCGTAACCAAGAAATTATTAGAGGTTCACCCGTACAAAGATGTTGATATTGTAAAGATTGAATGCAAAAATCATTTGTACCGCAATTTCTGCAATAAATTGCGAGACGTTGTGGCTGGGAGTAAGAATGGACCTGTGCTGCTACGGCAAAAATTAGGAGGAAAAATAATGAAAATTCGTTCCATTATTTCCAAATCAGTACAAAAACGAAAATCGCAAGAGAGTCCAATAGAAGAAAAAACTTCCCAGCTACGTGATGACATTATGAACTCCACCGCTCACACGTTTGGTGACCACTCAGCTTGTGACGACACGTGTACTGGCAACAAAGAGGGTGCAGTTAATATTGTACCAGAACTGAAAGAATGTGGGATGTGGGATAAAATTTCAGCACCATTGCGCAGGATGGCACACAACAGTCGCAGTCTCATATTTGATGTTGATAACAGTCTAGTTGAAGGTGTGAATGCACTTGCAGCAAAACTGGTAGGTGGCAAACGTATTTTGTATTCCAAGTCATACTGGGCGAGAATAAATGGTACTGTTGTCAGTTTTAACTCAAATGGAGCATTGCAATACAAACTACACAAGTCTATGTACAAGCAAAATAGCCCTGGCACCCACACCAAGCGTTTAGAAGCAACGAGAAGACGAAAAAATCGTCCCTTGAAAGCGCCAAGCCGCCGCAGAAATTTATTCAGAGCTGACCGTGTAAATAACCCGGACTACGGAGAAAATGCATCAAAACCTTATCTGGAGGGCGCTGAACTCACTGCGGCGTGCGAGACGTTTGAGCTGTCATTGAAAATGACTGCAGAGGAAATTGTCAGATTTGAACTCAAAACACGCTTACAAGCTCAATGTGAAGCTTGGGTCAACCGTAGGAGAATCAACGTAACCTCATGTCAGTTTGGTGACATATGCAAAATGTTACCATCAACCTTGTGTAACAGTGTATTACACCAGAAACTGTACACTGATCTCAGCACAAAAGAGCCAATAGTGTATGGAAATACGCACGAAAAAGACGCTATTGCTGATTTACAAGAATTCCTAAGAAAAAAATTTGGTGCCTATGTCACAATTGAAAAAGCAGGCTATTTTATAGACTTAATTCATAATTTCTTAGGAGCTTCCACTGATGGATCAGTAATAATTATTGAAAAAGGAAAAAAAGTTAAAAAGGGCATAGAAGTAAAATGTCCTTTTTCTGCACGCTTCACGACTCCAGAAGAAGCAATATTGGAGCGTAAAGTAACCTTCTGGAATTTGAACAAAGACGGATCAATAGGGGAAATCAATAAAAATCATAAGTGGTATTATCAAATCCAAGGACAGCTCCATATTACTCAATTCCCTCAATGCGTATTTGCTATATGGACGCCACATGAACCTTACATCAAGGTAGCATTCATTGATCGTGACGACGATTTTTGGCGAGAAAAAATGGAGGAGAAACTCGTGAGCTTCGCAAGAGACTGCTTGTTCCCGGAACTGGTTGATTCAATGCGTGCCCGCAAACAGAAAATGCGTAATCCTCCCTATAGACTCGAAGCGCATGCTGCCATGCTCGCAAACAGAGAGCAGAAACGTATAGAAAAAGAAGCAAAGCAGAAACAAAAGGCGGAGAAACTTGCAGCAAAACTTGCAGCTCAGAATTCCGACCATCAAAACAAATTGTCAAATCAAGAAAAACAACAAGCCACCATACCTGTGAGTGAGCGAGTATGTGCGCAATCAAAAGAGCGAGCAAGCAAGGAAACCAGCAAGCGAGCGAGACAACGAGCCATCAATACCGCCCCCAGGTTTCCGGACGAAGAGGAACATATTATGCAATTCATGGAAGTGAGTCCACGAGAGAGCGACAGTGAACCCGTCCGTCGAACAAGCCAGCGAATACAGGACAAGCAACCCAGCAAGCAATCAGAGAAAAAAAAACAAACAGACAAAACATAAAGAAATAAATAATCAATATGTATATTAGAAATAAAATTTAAATTTTAGTAATTAGTAAAATTATAAATTTTGGTGCATTTTTATGTAAATAAATAATTTTCCATTTTTGATACGTGTATGTAAAATTGAAAAAATTAAAATTTTATTAAAATATTTTTTGTGAATTATCACTGAAAATTGTAAATATGAATAAATCGAGAGAAATTGTTTATTTGTTAATTTGCACTTTTTTTTAAAATAACCAATTTACCTTTCCTTTATTTACATTGTTTGATTGTTAATTAAATTAAAATATTAATTTAATAACATATTCGGTGACATTTACTATACTTTCACAAGATGTAATAATCGTAAATATTTTTTTTATTTAATTTTCAATATACATAATTATATTAATTATACACACAAAAATTACTGTCTTAGAAACTTGGTGAAATAGAGAAAATTTCCATTTTTCTAACTATAAAAAATATATAAATAATATTATTCTCTAAAAGTCTCAGATCACTGCTAGAGTATTTTCTTGCACAGAGAAATAAACAATCAAAATTATAAACCTTTTTGACAGCGGTTCATTTTATGGCTTTCTCCTCCCCTAACAGCAAGTGCAGAAACACTCTATTGTGCTCTAAACAACAATACCAGCAGTTTAGTGGACGCTACCCATCTCAACAATGACATGTTTATGAATACAAAATTCGCATAATCAATAACATCTCATATACGCAAAAAGTACCAATCTAATTGTTTAGAGCTGCATTAAATTGAATTTTTCATTAAAAAATAGGCCAAAGTCATTTTTTTCCCACGTCTCTGTGACTTTTCTTTCCAAATATATAAATGAAGAAATGTGGTGAGGAGCAGCTAAAGCTGGTTTTTCCTTTTAAGCTGAAAAACCGCGTGGTTGCCTACATTTTGCCGCGTGGGGTGTTTTCCCTCTACTAGATCGGGCCCTTAAATAATAAATGTAAGCTAATTACTAACTAATCAAAAAAATGATTTATGTTGATATGATTTTTCAATAAAACTATCATATATTTGCTTGAATTAAATCCCTATTAAAAACATAAGATTTATTTAATACATTTACTAGAATCAGGAGATGTTTTTTGTATTTCATAGTTCTTATAACAATATTTTACTTCAAACATAGTAATTAGTCAGATTGAAGCAGTTATATACAACACAGTTCGTTGCCTTTTATTAATAAAATATATATTTTTAAGTATAAAAATAAATATATATATTTAAAAAAAATAACAGAAAAACGTTTCGTTTTGAGTATATAATTATATGATGTAGTTAAATCACTAATTTTTCTAAAATAAATATCATGATGAAAACTTATAAATATTTTATATCAAATTTTTTACATTGTTATAATTTCTATATAGAAAAAAGTAGTTTTTACTGTGTTCAGTTTGATACGGCAATCTCCACCTATTCTGGTTAATGACCTGGTATCATATACAAGACCCGGATGAGGAATGCATTTTATGATACACTCTCGGCGGATTATTGCTTGCCTTGATGTTTTCTTTATGCATGCTCGACTAAACACATTGCTCTCAAATTGCAAGATGGACCAAATTGTAGAAAAAGTATAATAAACATAGATGAACTTATGGGTCTTCGACGTTCCTGTAGGCTCCACCTCTCTCTTTCTCTCTCTCTCTCTCTCTCTCTCTCTCTCTCTCTCTCTCTCTCTCTCTCTCTCTCTCTCTCTCTCTCTCTCTCTCTCTCTCTCTCTCTCTCTCTCTCTCTCTCTCTCTCTCTCTCTCTCTCTCTGTCTCTCTCTGTGTCTCTCTCTCTGTCTCTCTCTCTGTCTCTCTGTCTCTCTCTGTCTCTCTCTCTCTCTCTCTCTCTCTCTCTCTCTCTCTCTCTCTCTCTCTCTCTGTTATTTCCATCTTCTACCTGCTACCAAACGTGATGAACTTGGCAACGCAACATTATTTAAATAATTATCAACCTTTTAAACGGTATAATTTTAAATAAAAATTACCTATTAAATAGAGTAAAAAAAAAAAATAAGGTGTTTTGATTTATGTTATACATATGATGTAAATTTATAGTTACATACCTGTCAAAGTGTAAAGATTTTTATTCATTATGAAATTTTCTTTAATATATTTAATTCAGTTTATAATATACATTGCAGTTGCCTTATTTTAAACAAAATAAAAAACTTAATAATTTTCACAGCTCATTATAAGGGGCATTCACAAAGCCTTAAGGCCACAATTAAGGCTCAATAATTTAAGACCATGCAGAAATTTTGGGTCTAAAAAACACGTCTAAAATCAAGCTTTAAATTATCGAGCCTTAAATGTGGCCTTAAGACTTTTTGAATGCCCCTTTATATGACTTAAATTGTATTGTATTTTTATGATCTTAAAATAATAAGCGAAATGAGAGAAAAATGTAATTTTAAAATAAAACAGTGTGCATGGAAATTGAATTTGAATATGAAAATGTTTAAATTTATTATTTCAAGTCACTTTGTGCTGAATTAGTCTAATTTGTAATTGAAAATAATGTTGACATTTTTATCATTACTATACCAATCGTTCATCTCTACTTTGTGATCAGACGGCATACACGTTAATTATATTAGGTTTTTATCAGCATGTTAGTTATCATGTGTATAATTTAATATTATAGACTGTATTATACATGTATACATTTACAGATTGATGATGATCACTATTCCATATATATAGAACAGTATAATAGAATATATATCTTTAATCTTCAACTATTCCAAAATGTATCAATTGCCCCAAAATATACCAACCAACCAACCAACCATCAACCATCTTCAACTATACCTAAATAACTTAAATTTTGTTAATATTTTTCGTAAAAAATAGATAATTGTAAAAAAATAAATAATAATTGTATATAATTTTTTACATACATTATAAGTAATAAAATATAAATGAAGTGCTAGTTATAAGAACTCATATAAAATGAACATTCCTTAATAAATCTTACTATATTAAAATTTAATGAAGTAATAATTCAAAATGTATAAATTATAATTATTTTTATAATAATGAACTGTCATTTTACAATGATCTATAATATCTTATCGCTTCATTATACAATCCACGCAAAAATTTACAATCGAATGAAGTAATAATTAATCGATGAGACCACCTCGATGTTGAAATCTAATTGCTCTATAGGGAGCGGTCACTTTTATATTATTGTATATATAGAATTGCATTGATTGCTTTCCATTTAATAATATTCCAGTAGCCGAAGAAGAACAGAAAAGTTGTTCCACACACACACACATGTATAATCTTGTTGGTTGATCGGGAAAAGCCAGTAGCCCGTCCCACCCACCTTTACCCCCCCCTCTCTCTCTCTCTCTCTCTCTCTCTCTCTCTCTCTGTCATATACACATAATATACGGTATTGCAGAGGAGGTAACAAAAATATATCAACTTTACTAAAATGGACTGGATCACATCAACCACAACCAGCAATATAATAACAGCTATATTTTTATAAATAATAAAGATAAAAAAAAACGAGTTCAATAGCAGCTCTATAATATGCATAAAATCTGGTTATATTAGTTAGAGCTCATCTTTTAAAGAACATATAAAAAAAAAAAAAGAGTTTTAGGGCGCGGTTCAGAACAATCAAAATGACTTGTTGAATGATGGGATACTAAGAATAAAATAAAAATTGGTGTTACTACTGTTGCTTTGCTTGCTTGGCTACTGTGGTTGTCCTCCGCCATCGCTGATGATGATGATGATGATGATGGGATCGCCGTATACTTTAACATTTAGAACTCCCTGTGGTGCCAGCAACTTGCTAATTGGGCCACAAGATTCGAAGTGATAATTTATAGAGCTACTCACCTCACTAAATATATACATACAAAAAAATATATATATATATACTATAGTGTCTTTTATATAACATTTTCTTTTATTCTTTTCATGCTGCATGTATTTATTTACAGAAAAAAATCATACATTAATGTAAATTTTATATTTATTTACCTACCTTGGTGATTGGAATAAATTCATCAACAAATTAATAATTAAATTTATTCTATAAAAATTTATATATTTCTTTTTCTGTCATGTGAGAAATTTTAAATTAATTCCATTAATATATTAAATAACGTTCTTGAAATTTGATTTCTTTTTTTAAAATATGGAAGAGTAGTCCTATACTTTTATATATATTTTTTTTATTTATTTGACAATTGTGTATAAATTATATTATATTTTTATACTGTATCATAAATATTACTCAAACTGCCATGCAAATATTCTGCCTCTTTTTTAATAGGTTATTTATTTGTGAATGTGAACTAAATGCATGGACAATAAAGAAAATGAGTTGAGAGTTGCCTAAAATCAAGGGTGATTTTTTCCATCAAATATTTTTGGAAACTAGCTCACTCAATAAATATACTGCTTTTAGAACACAGAAATACAAAGTAAAAAATATAATTATTTATTAATTTCAATATCTTGACAATTTCACTGTTCATTAAATTTATTATATTTCTGAAACAAAACTTCTGTAATCCCCCCCCCCCCCAAAAAAAAAGAATCTTGCTGCATGTAATCTAAAAAGAAATCAAAATTCTCTCTTTTATAATTATTTGTTTTCCCTTTATGAGTTGGCTATATACTTGATTATAACAGGTGTTATTTTACTTTGATGATGCGTGTAGTGGGTATTTAGGGTGGCTAATGATTATTTAGCTGCTGGCTTATGTCCCAACAATGCACCTGTTGCTTTCATTGTGTGCCGATCAATTGTCCGCCGCGGCGGCGCGGGCTCTGTTATGTGCAGGGTCGAGTCGC
Source organism: Siphlonurus alternatus (assembly GCA_949825025.1). Taxonomy (NCBI): domain Eukaryota; kingdom Metazoa; phylum Arthropoda; class Insecta; order Ephemeroptera; family Siphlonuridae; genus Siphlonurus; species Siphlonurus alternatus. The sequence continues at coordinate 36,034,312 of OX463781.1, forward strand.
TATTGGGGCTCTTGGATTGCAGAGGAGGGGCCGCGCACAATAGGAGGACGCGGCGCAGACAAGAGCTATTGTAATCCACGAGCTTGTCTTCTCTCTGTCACGATGAGCAGCGTCGGCGTGCAACAGCGTCAAACAAAAACCAAAGCAATAGCTTCGGGCTAACTCGGGCGTGGCTCCTGGTTGGTTGCTTTCTTGCGAACAATAGGAGGTAGCGAGGACAATGCAAGCTTCAAGAGTGGTGGAACAGAGCACTTGTCGCGGGCCAGTGGCGAGCTGTTAGCGGGGGCGGTGGTGGCAGAACTTACGCTCGCGGGATACTATACCCCCGAGAGCGCTCTAGCCTTGCCTTTCCGATTTATTTTATCTGAGTCGTATAAAAGAGGATTGTTTTCTGGGATTTTAACTCTTCTTTGATTGACCAAAATATTAAGAGGGCCTTATAACTCACTGTTTTATGATTAAAATCATTCCTGGGAGAATTTCTGCATGCCAGCGCTCATCACCTGTGTTCACTCATCTATAAAAAATAATATAATAATAATAAAAAAATAATCCTTTCTATCTATTTAAAATCTTATAAAATAAAACAATAAAATTGTTTAATAATTCAGTCACGTTTTTACGCTAATATTGTATGTATATTTTATTTTACACACGCAAAAATTACATTCTATTATAACTTTTTAAATGTTTAGTTCAAAATTTTATACACCAGATGGAGTTAGTAAATGGGAAAAGATTTTTTTTTTAATGAAACATTTTATTAAGATAAAAAGTGATGATGAATTGCTACCACTGCGTTGGTTTTTCTCCTAGGCTGCGTAATGATCGCGTGCTTGCTGGAAATACGTTAGCATATAGCCGACAATAATTCTCCTGCTGCACCTGCATCTACATTACGCTCGCAATCAATATAATTTATATTATATTTCTTACAAGGCTTAGTTGTATCAACAAAATATTTTTTTTTAACATTACAGAAATAATAAGTAAATTATTAAGACCTTCTATCTTTCTTTATGATTTATATAAAATTATGATTTGTCACTTATTTCAACTAAAAAATCTTTTTGATATAATCATTGCTTTTGACTTCCTTTGAAAATATTTTAATTAATTCACGACGATGAATAAAAGTCATGATGAAGCTTTTCAGCCAATTTACTCAATGATTTAGCAATGACTTCTTTCTTTGTGGATTGTCCAAGTTTTCTCAATAACGGTTAAATATTAGTAAACGTTAAGTTTCAATGTCGGCCTTTTACCTGAATGATATTCAACCTTTTTGTATTGTCATTATATTTTCATGTGCATGTTATATACTCTGTGTATATCACAAGTGTTATAAAAGAAGGCTCTTAGGTAATAAAGGACTACATATATACTTTATTCTTACTTTGGTTCAAGATGTTTAAACTATATATATAATATACGGGGTAGTTAAAAATCTTGCTTTGGTTTAAATATTGTATACAAAAATATAAATATAAAAAGGGCATTTGTATGTATACACCTCTGGACACCACGAACTTTACTGCTGCTTTGTTTGTAGACGTTACCACGCAGTCTATACGGAGGCATGATGAGCCAAAACTATTTTGATATTGATAGACTGTGTACCTGCAACAGTCTTATTCGGTGAGTTCGTTCATTATATGAATGTGCTTTACTCATATGTATGCGGTGGTAACTATATAAGAAGAAGAACGAACACCAAATCAAGCATTCGGGAGGTGAATAATGGATTTCTCCATCAGTTGCTGACCATTCTGACTGACGTTTCCATGGTCACTGATATAGGTAAATTCTATAGGTAAATATAGGTACCAGCAGCCCAGAATTTTTTAATCTTCTTTTGATAGGGGAAAAATATTGTCCACATTGCCGCATCAGTTCGCCTTGAATTAGGCAACTTGTTTGACATGGAGCGTTGCAAATAACTTTCTCAGCTCTGCAGTGCTGAACGTTAATATATACGTCAAGATTATATATAGAGTGGGTAACTAATTAGTTTATAATAATTTTTATGATAATGAATTAATGATATTATATAATATTAATAAAGTTATTTTGTTTTTGTAATAATATGTTGGTATAATATTTAATGTGAAAACGACTTCTGATGATTGATGTATTAACAACATGTCTGTATTAGCTTTTTTGCTAAATAAAAATACTATTTATTTATTTTATTTTTTATTTATAATAATAAAAAAATACAATTAAACTTATTAAATACAGCAATAATGGAGTACCGACCTCAAAATTTTTTATTGTAGAAATGGATAGAGGGTACAAAGTTATGCTACTATGATTTTTTTCAGATTTTTTAGAGCCCGGCAAATATTTTTTAAAAATTATTGAAAGTACAGAAAAAGTGCCGCCTCTTGCCGCCTCTCTCAATAAAAGATAGGACCCAAAAGGGACGTGGATTCGAACCCGACCTCGCCAAAACTTTTTAGCAATACTTCCCGGTCCCTAAAAAATGTGAAAAAAATCAGAGTAGCATAACTTTGCACCCTCTATCCATTTATGCAATAAAAATTTTTGAGGTCGGTACTCCATTGATATTTTGTACAGCAATGTTTTATACTTTTAATTCACTATTTTTTTATTGTTAGCGCGGATCTAGGAATTATTATATTATGTAATATATATGATATATACTGTATATTTTTATTATACTATATACATATAATTTATTAATTATATTTGTTATTTGTATATCGATAATATACACTAATCTGTTTATATAATATATATACATGGTTGAATACGCATATATAAATAGTTTAAGATTATGCAATTTATGCATAAACTGCAACTGGTCAACACATGAGTGCACGGCTTAGTATAATTAAGCCTGCATGCATATCTGCATGTATATAGTCCTTTGCATATATACGGGTGGAAGCATTGAACCTTTGAACTTATTATATGACGGGGCTCTCACAACTTAAACTTGGTCATGTTAATTTCCCCCCTATGCTGTTGATTATGCTTACAAACTGAAACTCTAGATACCTGACGTAGATCGAAATATTCTGTTGCCCTTCCTCACTTTAATTTTAATAAAAAAAAAAAAATACTTTGACCTTTTATTCCTTTCTGTCTAAGTAGGTCTATCGTGGGTAAAATTTTTAGATTATGACGCTTTTTTTTTATTGAGCTGAAGAGATGCGGAGTTGGGGTCATTGTTATTGATTTAAACATTGATTTTATAGTTACATCGTTTTAAATTAAAATGTCAATTTTGTTCAATTTATCTGGAGAGATGCAATGATTGATTATGAATTATTATAGTACTTTTTTTCTTTTTTTATCGTTGGGAGAGATGAGTCTCATAAAAATAATTCAAATTTAAATTCAAATTTTAGTATTTTTGTTGTACTAATGTGATGTTATGATGTTACAATTTTAATTATTATATAATTTTATAGAAATTAGTTTTAAATATTGTTTGGATATATATAAATGTGTTTAAGTTTAATTAACTTTAGAAAAATTAATATTGATTAGAATTAATTATGCTATGCATTTTATGTTAACAATTGACGTGATCCATATATATGCTGTACAGCCTATAAATCGCATATGATTGAAAACAATTTTGAATTTGAATTTATTTCGATCATAGGCTGTACAGCATGGATCACGTCAATTATTACATAAAATACATTGCATACTTAATTCTAATTAACATTATTTTTTTAGCTTTTAATTAATTAAATTTAAACACATCTACATAATACCTAAATAATATTTTAATATTATACTATTTTCTATAAAATTAATATGATACAACAACTGGAACTTCTGTTTTGGATCCAATAAACAAATCAAATCAAATTAACTTGTTAATCACCATGCCCTGTGATATGGTGGTGATTAACAAGGCCACAAAGGGAAATTTTCAAAGGCGACGAGTGTACAGTAATAACAGTATACGCCGCGGCGAAAGTGGCTTTCTCATGAATGTTTCGTGCAAGAAACATGTACATGAAAAATATCATTGACAATAACAACAGTGATTAAAAAACTGAAAGAGCCTGAGGCTCCCCACAAACGTTCTGTATATATCTTGCGCCAACAAAGACAATCTCCTGTCATCAGCCACATGATACACTAAAATATAATATATCACACTACTAGTGTCTTGAAGTGAACCGATCGCGATTCAAGCTCATCAGCAATTATACGAAATTACTGTAAGACCCCCTAACTTTCCGAGAGTTCAATGCTGAGGACCACGTCTGCTGGAGAACAGTAGTTCCAAGACTGTAATAACGACGCACACAACTCCGGTCTGGCATATAGAACCATTGGTGGCAACTACCCATTTAATTACGGAATATCAACATCACTGAAAACAATCATCAGTCCATTAACTAGGAAGTCGAAAACTTATATTTGGTACACATCAAGCTACTAGCAAAAGGAGATGCTCCTGTTTAGTTTAAATATATAATATAATCATATATAATCAGGTGCGCGCGGCTCGGGGGTTAATGGCTCGAGGGGGGGGGGGGGCTGCCAGCCAAAGATCGGACCGCAACACCATCGGGGGGTTTGGGGGGCTCGCTCCCCAACGGCCCGCCGCAGGTGCGATTTTTTTTAAGGTCACGTGTCACTTTAGTAAAAAAAAAAATTCTAGTTAAAAGTTCACGTGGTGTATTTTAAAAAATAAAATAATGAAGTCGAGCGTCGTGCAGTGCATTGACCGGTTCTCGTTAGCTCACCGAAGTCAAGCAACGTCAAGCGTAGTTAGTATGCATACCTAAATAGGTGAGTAAAAATCACGATGCTCCCTCTTAGGGGTAAATTCATCCCGCTTTCCACTCACGTCAGTGCAGTGATGCACCTGTGCTGTGTGTGGTTTCCCGGCTAGGCTTTGTCATCGCTTTGGTCCATTGATAAAAGTATTATATAGAGTCCGTCCTGACTGAAGTTTTCCGCGGTTCCCTCAATCTCACCTCAGCGAATGCTGGGACACATACGGAACAGGCCGTGGCCACCATCTTTACCCTACCATCCCTACCCATTACCCCGCCGTGAGCTGTAAGCTCTTACTGATCTTAGGGGTGCCTTAGTCGAAAAGTAAGAGTGCCAAGTGATAATTTGAGCAGTAGTCAAGTAGTTGACCACTTGTTTTTAAGTAGTCAACTACTTGTTTTAAGTAGTTGACTACTTAGAAACAAGTAGTCAACTACTTGACTACTGCTCAAATTATCACTTAGCACTTTATTTTTCGACTAGGGTGTATATTCTTGTGTAAAAAAAATTAGTAATCCGATTTGCAATTTTCGAGCGTCATCTATCATTCCATCGGGCTACAACAAATTTTAGCGCATTAAATTAGGCCTGTTCGTAAACCCTGCTCGGTGTACACTTTCTACACCCAATCGACCTTATATCGCATGTACATAAGGTCGATTGGGTGCAGAAAGTGTACACCGAGCAGGGTTTACGAACAGGCCTATTATCTCCCTCAACGTATAATATATAAATAATAATATTGATGTGCTTTATTTTGATCTGATTTGATAGAGGAGGACAAAACTTCTCTATTTTTTTTTCAACTTTGAGATTAAAATCAGCAAGAGACTTATGATATGAACTACTGCATGAGAGCTCATGATTAGCAATATCAAATGTATACCTAAAAGAGCAAAAGACTCGATCCTTTTGCATTGTTTTACATGGCGCAAAGATGCAGCAATAAATATTATATATTGCTTCGTGACTTTATCATTAAGGTAATTTAAGGTGCTTTACTGTACCTTTTTCTGTCCAGGCTCCATCACCAACGAAGAGAGAAGACAAGGGAAACAGAAAAGTTTGTTTCTCTCATTGTCAAACTCATGTAACCACAAATTCACTTAATTAATATGCCTATTATACTACTGTATGCATATACATACACATCAGCATCAGTAAACCAAAGTTATAAATCACTAAAAGTTTACTGATTGAATTAGTACATTATATCAAATATACAAGTATGATATTTCTATGCATAATATATAATATATGTTCCACTTTGCTTACTTCACTTCACGCACGTGTAAATTAGTATTCAGCTGATTATCGAAATATCGATATCCGTCAGGCAGTCAAAATGAAAAAAAAAAATGTTGAATGTTAATTTGTTAATAAATAGCATTATTAAAAAAATAATAGTAATTAAATATACTTTTTGTTTGTATTTGCAACATTTTGTCATAATATTCATTAATTTAATATTATTTTCTTACAAAATTTCAGTTGCATGCCCTTATTTTTTTCTCGCAAACTGAGAAAAGCAAGGGGATGAGAGCTGCTGGTTGACTTGACCGGCAGCTCATCAAATCAGATGCAAAAAATACACACAAATATTCGTATACATCTACTTTTGTTTGTTTAAGGGGAAGATAACACGAATCAGTTGATCGACATTGTCACATTTGATTAACAACCTCATAAAAGTTCTGATTTTTTTTTTTTTTTTTTTATTTTTGAGACAATCCTATTAGCACCAAAAAGTTGCAGAAAAAAATCAAGACAATATAATATATATTATATTGTAAATTGTACGAGCTAATTTTTTTAAATTTTCAGTATAGGGCTTTCCAATGGAAAGCTAAACTAAAAAATTAATTAAAAAAAAAATAAATAATTACAATATTGTTTTGAATTTTTTTCTAGAACTAGCTGTCTCTAAAAAAAAAAAAAAAACAGAATTTTTATGAGGTTGCTAAGGTTTACATGCTAATCAAATGGGATTACGTCTATTAGGTGATTCGTGTTATCTTTTACCATATATATACTGCAGATCTTTGAGTCTCATAAAAAATTATATACCTAGCTCTCAAGTGCTGTTCTAATGAATGATATGTACTGTATATATTATATTATATATAATATAATATAATATAATATAATATAATATAATATAATATAATATAATATAATATAATATAATATAATATAATATAATATAATATAATATAATATAATATAATATAATATAATATAATATAATATAATATAATATAATATAATATAATATAATATAATATAATATAATATAATATAATATAATATAATATAATATAATATAATATAATATTATATATTGTTACAAAATAAAACATATAATATACAAAAAAAATCCTTGACTGACTTTTATGGTATTACTAGATATATAGAATGAATAAAATGAATTCTAAATTAGAAAAAGTTATTATGATATCTGCATCATAATATTATATTAATTGTAAAAGAAAAAAAAATCAAAAGCTGCATGCATTAAACTGCCAAATTCCCTCGCTTGATTTTTATTGATCATCATCGCAAAAGCCACAGCATGAAATTTTTAAATGAAAACTGTTCTTTACTTTTTTAATTACATAATTTCACGAAAATTTGCATCAAAAGAGTCAGTAAAACGAACTTGATAGTTGATAGTCCCACAGGAGCATTATAAAAATCTCTTTTGCTGATGATTCTGATGACCTATTAAAGAGTTTGAACAGAATCTCGCGAACAGAGAATGTCAAATTCATCAACTACAACTTGATATTTATATGGTGTTACTATTTCTTACATATTGTAGGGTAAAATAAAAGTTTAATAAGTAATAAGAACCTGGGTGAATGAACACTTCTGTGAATGGACTGCTTTTTCATTTGCCCCATGGGCTTTGCATGGTTTTTATCTTTATTTTTTGACTATAATTAATATATGTATTGTTATATATTATTGTATTTGTGCCCATGAAAGAGATAATAAACTAAAATTAATATAACATATATATAATAAAATTATACTATTATATATAAAAAATTGGCAGTTATATAGCTTCCGCAGATTTTATTAATTATACTTGTTAATTTTTAATTGTAACCCGGCCCCATTAATTAGCAGTGCCGGCCGCAGTGACTATATATATGATATAGTATTATAGTCCTCATAGATGTACCGCAGACTCGTAAAATTAATTATTTTTCCTTGATGCCATAGGCGTGATCCCAAATGGACCCAAATCGGCCCCAAATTGTAGATCGAGTTATGAGATGACCAGAGAGAATTGGTGCATTTTACAAACATTTAAACTTCATCAATTTTAATATCATGTCATAATGTTTCCGCTTGTGTCCGCTAGAGTGCAGCATGTAACAGATGTGCTGTGACTTGGGTCTAGGGAGCGACGGTTTCCAGACCAATGCGCCCCGATGCGCATGCGCGGATTTCTTAGCGCAAACGTTTGAAATGTTAGAGACAACAAAATACCACCGTTTTTACTCCATATTATAACATAATTATTAAATAAATAAATAATGTTTTAACTATAAACTAATAAATACTAATATTTGTTAAACTAAATTTACTTATATATGTTTTATCTTGCGTCTTGCACTAATATATTAATTAATACATGTTATATTATTACATTTTAATTTTTAATATTATAATTTATTTTTTACATTTAAATTTTAAGATTTCAATTATTTCGATTTCTATGTATATATTTATATAATTTTGTGAGAATACACTTTGAGGTGATACTGCATGGGGAACCGTGGAAAACCTCAGCCAGGGCGGGCACCTCTATTTCTTTCAATGGACCAAAGTGATATATGTCCAAAGTCTGTGAGATTCGAACCTCATACAATTAAGCATCGATCACTGCACTATTATATATACATATATATATATATATATATATATATATATATATATATATATATATATATATATATATATATATATATATTATATATATATATATATATATGCATGGGTTGGAAAGCGATTTTTTTTTATTTACGTACACCATATAATAATATATAATAATTGTTTATTGTTTATAAAAATACATAGTTTGGAGGGAAAAATATTAATAAATAAAACGTACGTATCAAAACCAATTAATGCAAAAGACGAAAGTCGAATCCATATACACAAAATGCGTAAATTCACCCAAAGAAAATAAAATCATTCAGAAAATAATATTGTATAACTATACATCGTCAAAATAATAAAATGAAAAGTTAAACAATTAATAAAACGACAAACACCTAATTGATATACGCGTATATATATGCAAAAGCATATCACACATCAGGCAAATGATATATACCGGCCTTTTGCGGCCTTGCAGAGTCATCAGGCAAGGAATTGGTAAGCCCCTGACTATATATATAATACACGCAGTGGCGTAGCCGGGGGGGGGGGGGGGGGGGGTCGGGGTTTAACCCCCCCCCATGAAGATCGAGTAGTGACGGCATGGATATAAGAAAAAAGGAAAAATTATAGAAATTAATTTGGAAAAAAAAAGTTAAATATTAAAAAATTGAAATTTAGGGGTATCAAGTTAAGTAGTCTTTTCTTTAAAATAACCAAATTATAAGTTAGTTTCTAATTTTAACATTTTAACAGGAAAAAGTGCGACTCATAAATAATTTTTTTATTTCCCTTACAAACTGCATGTGCATATAACTACTATAATTGTATAAATAAAACGCTCTCACGTTTGCTGCACGTACCTTCATTTAATTGGTTGCTCCACGCGCCCGGTGCAGACAAAATTTAACAAAAATAAGAAAAGCAATTCCCCTTTTTATTTATTTATTACAATATCTTAATGATGTGAACTTGGATTATTAAATCAATTTTAAAAATTACTTGATTTAATTAAAATGATTTACTCAAAGCTTTATTTATTATACGCACGTATTCAAAAGAAATTGAAAAATGGGGTGAACAAAATATGAAATGTTAAAAAAATTGCATCAGGCCATATATTTTACTATACTATATTTATAGTATTTATATATTTATATAAATATAAATATAATATTTATATTTATATTTACATAATAGTATTTTTCCATTATTTTACCCTAAAAAAGGGGCGTGTCCTTAAAAAAATTGCACCTGCGGCGGGCTATTGGGGGACTTCGCCCCCCAAACCCCCCAGTGGGCTGTTCTCAATCTTTGTCCTGAAGAACCCCCCCCCTTGGGCAAATCCTGGCTACGCCACTGAATATAATACACGGGGAAATAAGAAGGAAGCGATATATGAGAAGGTAAGCAGAATTTCCCATAGGTGTAGAGAGCACAATCTGACTATATCACGCAATACAAGGTCTACGCGCTAACTCCTTTTGACTGACACCCTCTCAGTGCTGAGAACACATTCAGATCATAACGACCGGCCTGAAAAACACTTACTATAAAAAATACGTATATATATATATATATATATATATATATATATATATATATATATATATATATCAATCTTGCACCACTGATCTCCCAAAAGCTTAATATGTCACACACTTGAAGCCTCTTCTCCTTATATGTATATATCTCCCAGGAGCAACGCAATTAATTGTTACTTGAAACGATCACCCATCCAATTAGTAACCACACTCAACGTATATATATAGCTTGACTTCGGTGATATAACGAGAACGCCAAGAAGCTCTTTGAATAAAGCCTCGCGATCTTTGCGTATTTCAATTAACGTACCGTCAAACTGCCAGGATGATTTTCTACTGTGACGTGCGCTACGATATACTGTCAAAAATTTCATTCACAAAACACTTTTGTAAAAAAGTATTAAAAAATTACATAAAATTCAAGTATACTTTCGATAAGAAATAATTTTTAAAAATTAAATATCGTGATCAAGATTCGAAATTTGAGGTTGCATGCGCGTGCACGGCACAATGCATTGACCCTCGGTTCTCGTTATATCACCGAAGTCAAGCTATATACGTTAAGTGTGGTTACTAATTGGATGGTTGCATAATGACCGTTTCAAGTAACAATTGCATTCTGCTCCTACATATGGGCGCACGTAAATAAAAAAAAATCGCTTTCCAACCCATATATGCATAGCTAGTACACATATACAGCTAGTATATAATAGTGCAGTGATCGATGCACTTAATTGTATGTGGTTCGATCGAATCCCCATGCACATGCAGTCTTTGGACATCACTTTGGTCCATTGGAAAAAATAGAGGTGCCCGCCCTGCTGGCTGCGGTTTTCTATTATATAGAGTCTATAACGTCAAAAGAATGAAAAATAAAAGAACGAAAACAAGTTATATGAAAAAGGCATATATTACACACCGAAAACAAAAAGGACGAAAGTAATTTAACATGAAAACATTTTATACGAAAATATAATTAACCGAAATGAAAAATGTGAATGCATTTATAACGAAACTTAAAAAGCACGAAAGCATTTACATCGAAAACATTTTAGCCGAATTCAATAATCACGAAAATCATTTGGTCGATAGTTACTAACGAATTGAAAAACAACGAAAGTCAAATAAAACGAAAACATTTAAAACGAAATAAAAAAAAATCAAGAAAACAATTTGGGCATTTGACCGAAAGTTATTTGAACGAAAACATTACAGACGAATACAAAAATAACGAAAACAATTTCAACGAACGTTTTATTTGACCGAAATCAAAAACACCGATGAAGAAAAATATTAATAAAAAATTATAACAATTAATTATTAAACAAAACAAATAAAAATAAAACGAATAGAATTAATGCAATAGAGTCGAAGTATATTAAACATTTATAATAAAGTAAATTTGATATTATTTAGGAGCTAGCTATAGGCAATTATGAAATGCATCGTGAAAACATGCACGCATCTTTAAAAACTTAAATTTTAGAAATCACGAATTGATGTTTTATATTAAACACTTAATTATAGCGGCGCTGTGTATTTAAATCAAAATTCATTATTACAATCATGTCGAGAGGCCTTAATTCCTAGTTGAAAAATTTCGTCTTCAACTCATTCTTTACACACACGTCTATAAACCTAATCTTTTTACCTCCAAAACACATCTTATTTCTTCTCCGCTCAAAGTGAGGATGAAATGAAGACAATATATTTATAACATTTTATATTCAAGAAGAGGAAAAAAGACGTATAATCTCGTCTATAGCTATTTCACGTGTACCTCTTTTTTCCTCTAAAATGGTGCAAAATAAGAGGAGAAAAGATGAGAGGAGAGTTTAAAGTGAAAAAAAGATGAAATTTATTTCAACTCGTCGCGGGCGCTATATATATGCGTATGTAATATATATTATAGCATTGGTATAAAATGCATGCAGTTGCATGATCGACTTACATGATATTATTTTATATAAGGGTTTATCTTTTTTCCAGGGCTCGGTTCCGAGAACGTTCACGGATCCAGATCCGCGAAAGATCCGCGGAAAACAATCCAGGATCTGGATCCGGGATCCAGGTTCCGCGAAAAACGTTCGCGGATCTGGATCCCGGATCCTGGTTCCGCGAAAAACGTTCGCGGATCTGGATCCCGGATCCAGGTTCCGAGATAAACGTTCGAGGATCTGGATCCCGGATCCTGGTTCCGCGATAAACTTCCCGCTCCATGGATCGCGGATCCAGGTTCCGCGAAAAAGGTACTAGGATCTGGATCCCGGATCCTGGTTCCGCGATAAACTTTCCGCTCCATGGATCGCGGATCCTGGTTCCGCGAAAAACGTTCGCGGATCTGGATCCCGGATCCCGGTTCCGCGATAAACTTCCCGCTCCATGGATCCCGGATCCAGGTTCCGCGAAAAACGTTCGAGGATCTGGAACTTATATATATAATATAAGTTTGTTATATTATATATATAATACATAATAATAGCTATATGCGTATATGGGCCGTATATGCTGATGCTTAATAAGAATGGTAGGAAAGAAAAAATAAAAAAATCTGTTTGTTTAATTTTTATTACCTTTATTTCTGTTTTAAAAAAAGAAAGGAATGTCAAAGCTTTTATTTTATATTTTATTGTTATTTTTAAAAGTTAATATTTGTCCATCAGAACACAAGTGAATTAAAAATTGAAATACTGTACATAGTACATTGTCAAATCATTTTTTAGTTTTTAGGATTTTGTTTTTACACTTTTTCTTTTTATTGTCTCTATGTCTATATATAGTTACTTTTTATGTCTTTTTATCTCTTTAATCTTTAATCTTTTTATAAACACAATTACAGTTTTAGTCTTTATTTTTTTTTTAGATGTTCTTTTTGTTTCTCCTCTATTTGTTGCATGAAGATCGCTGTCTATATATGTGCTAGTTTTACCACTTCGAGTTCCACAAACTTAGCAATCAAATTATAATATTAAATATAATAAATATTAAAAATATAAATAAATAAATAAATAAATAAATAAATAAATAAATAAATAAATAAATAAATAAATAAATAAATAATTTTAAAAACAATATAAAGATTATAAAGAAGCAACATTCAGATAAACACATAACTTTTTATTTTTAATAATATAATTCAAGAAATGGATCCCGGATCTAGGTTCCGCGAAAAACGTTCGCGGATCTGGATCCCGGATCCTGGTTCCGCGAAAAACGTTCGCGGATCTGGATCCCGGATCCCGGATCCGCGAAAAACGTTCGCGGAACCGAGCCCTGCTTTTTTCCATTATACTCTTCATAAATATATATGTGTGTATTTCTTTTATATATTATAATTATATTTTTTAGTAATTTTAATATAATATATATATAAATTATATATATATATATATATATATATATATATATATATATATATATATATATATATATATATATATATATACATATATATATATATTATATAACTTTATTAAGTAAAAAATGTTTTCTTGATATAATATACAATTCGTTGTTTCGTTCTAATTATATATATATTTTACATTACATTAATTCGTTCAAATAAATTTCGTTCAAAGTGTTTCGTTATTTTTGTATTCGTCTTAAATATTTTCGTTCAAATAACTTTCGGTCAAATTGTTTTCGTGATTTTTGTTCTCGTTATTATTTCGTTTCGTATTAATTTAATTTCGTGGTAAATGATTTCGTTTATATTTGTTTTCGATGTAATTGTTTTCGGGATAATTAAAGTAATCCCTTAAAAATTCTTTCGTGATTTTCGTTTTCGTGGTATATTGCGTGATACCTTTTCCACGGTTCCCTCAGTATCACCTCATCACCTCAAGGTGGCGCATTCTGACAAAATTATATAGAAATCGAAATATTTGAAATCTTAATATATATATAATAATGTATATTTCTAATATTATTTTGTATGTACACTTTTTGTGTTTAATAAAAGACTATAATAACAATATATTTATGTAAAATATATAAATATATTATTATAATAATATTTATAATGTAATTATGTAATAATATTACGTGTATTAGTGCAAGACGCAAGATAAAACATATATAAGCAAATTTAGTTTAACAAATATTAGTATTTATTAGTTTATAGTTAAAACATTATTTATTTATTTAATATGTTATAATATATATGGAGTAAAAACGGTGGTATTTTGTTGTCTCTAACATTTCAAACGTTTGCGCTAAGAAATCCGCGCATGCGCATCGATGCGCATTGGTCTGGAAATCGTCGCTCCCTAGACCCAAGTGTGCTGTGTGCTATTCGTAGTTATCGTAAAGATACTAGATGGCAGCAGCATACAGGTGAATATAATCAGCGCCACTTTGTCGAAATAATTTAAAATATTCCAACGAAACTTTTACGGAAACTAAAAAAATATGTACAAAACATAGACAAAGACTAAAATACCAAAACAATAAGTAATTTATTATAATATTTACGCTATATGAAAAATATGTATGCATTGCAAGAAATCACAGCTGCATGTGAATTGAATGTGGAACAACCCTGACCATTATATAGCCCCATATGCTGTCGAAAAAAATTAATTTCGCTATGATTATATAATACATATATGTAATATAAAGAAAACTGCATATTGTTATAGTTTTTTTCATACAGTGGCGTACGCTTTTGTCTTCATTGACCAGTCGAGAATTGTACTAAATTCCTTGAAAATGCTGATCAAAAATTCTCAAGTAAATTTATGTCAAAATAAAACCTGGTCACATCATCTGACCTATTGGACCACATATATACATATATATATATATATATATATTTATATATATATATATATATATATATATATATGTATATATATATATATATATATATATATATATATATATATATATATATATATATATATATATATATATATATTATTATATATATATATATGCATGAACTGCAGACTCAGAGAAGCTGTTCCGTTTAAAAGCGTCGTCCAAAGATTCAGAAAATTAATTACCTTTTTTTATGAAATTATGTATAAACAACCCTTTAGCTGTTCCTGTAGAACATTTTAAACTGATTTGACTGTGTACGTATCTCTAGCTCTATTGCATGTAATGTATTTTCTAACACTTCGGTGGTATTATCAGTTGGCTCACTTGCTCAAAAGTCTTCCAAAATAGTCGTATGCTCCGCGTCATATAGTTGAAATATTACTTATATCAGCAAGTTCATTCTATGTGTCTATAATTTGGAAAACGTTGTTGTTGAAAACCAGTGTTGAGCAGTCTATTAAATTATGTACACGTAAAAATATTTTCAGTAAGGTGAAATAAAGATATATTTCATTTCTATATATTAATCTTTAATAAAAAGTATAATACAATACAATAAGTTATTGCAGTATTGTATAGAAATATTTATCTACTACATTCTGAACTGATCTGAACCAAATATTTACAAAGAAATCTTCCACCTCATCCACTTCTGGAGTATTTGTAGGTAACTAAAATGTTCTAACTTAATAAAACTGATATATCATGTATATAAGTCTCACTACTTATAGTTATGGTTATAATAGTGTCAGGGGTATAATTATATAATACTGCTGCCCGATATAATTATAATGTCTTTTGAGAAACCTGCATGGCTTTGAATATATGACAATTTATGTGAAAATGATTTTTGTAATAACTAATTAATATTTACTACTAGTGTTAAAATAACCAATTATAATTATCTTGTCGTATTGTATAGACTTTTAATTGAAGATTAAATTTAGAGTGTTAGTTATATGACTGACACAATTTTAAATGCTACATTAATTTTATAGGTCATAGTTTTAAATATTGTTTGGGTATATATGTGTTTAAATTAATTAAATTTAGAAAATCAATAATTTTAAATAGAATTATGTACGTTACATATTTCATGTAATAATTGACGTGATCCATGCTGCTGTACAGCCTATCGAAATAAAAATTTGAATTATTCCTGTTTGGTTAATGTCCTTCGTTGAATCGCCGTCATTAGATTCTTTAATCTGTAACATGTTTTATATAATAATATTAATAATGATTATAACAATAATTATTAACCAATGAAACCTTTCAATTTTAAGACAACGTATTATTAAACTCATCTGTTGTACATTTATTTTGTTAATAATTCATTTAATTGTATTGACAAAAATTAAAAATAATTTACAAACATGCATGCTAAAAAATACAATTTCAATTATACATAATATATATAGCCTACTAAACAATTGCTGAAATATTTTATGTCTTGCTTTGTATGCATTTTATTTTGATATATTTTATAAGATTTTACAATATATCAAAATAAAATAATATTTTAATAATACACACTAACTTTAAAGTTTTAAAATCCCTCTGTGGAAAGTTTGAGTTTAATTTGTTTTGAGTACGTGTGTTTTTACAATTATTGATTATTTTACCTTTTCCATTCATGTTTGTCCACTTCTGTTTGTGCATGCAAGATTAAGATAAAATTATCCTGATAAATATATTAAAATATATTTCCTATACTTATACTATAATAGTAGCTTATTTAAAGGTTATACTATTGCAAATATGGATAAAATGGAATAAAGAAATTAAATATATTTGTTCATCTCATTGTCAGAAATAATGTTTTAAATGTATGTTTTAAACAAAATCTAAATGTTTTGCTCTACGTCAAAACATGATTTTTGCCTTCAGCTGTTGTTAGTGTTACTCTGCAAGAGTGTGACGTCACATCTTAGACACAATGGCATACTTGACTGCTCGTGTAATACAAGTAGCATATTATTATAATAACTAAAATGCAACAGCGATAGATAGCCACCAGTCATATCACTGTTCACTCGCGGGAGAGACTTCTCGTTTGCTTGACCATTCAATCAGTCCTAGTAAGATCGTAAGCAGGTTGCATGCTGATGAGGGAACACCACGAGAGACAGAAAGAAGAAATTGTTGAAATTGTTCCTAACAGTGAGTACATACTGATGGCATCTTACAATCAGCAGGTAAATTTAATCATCAAATATTCAGTAATGTATTTATTATAAAGGTTGGGTAATGAGAAGGAATTATTTTCAGACCTTTCATATAAAAACCATCAATTTTTGTGTTGAATTTATCAAAATATTTCTTTTTTGACGAATTACTATACAGAGCGTACATTAAATTTTTATATCGCAGTGTTGGTATTACAATAGAAAATTACTTTTTGGTATGTACCTAAATGTTAATTTCCAATTAAACAGTTGAGGTTAAAAAAAATACATTAAAATACATTTAGAGCATATTATAAATTTAATTATTTAAAATTAATAATATGCTCTAAATGTTTGATATTTTTTTACGTAAAAAAAAAGAAGAAACGCAAGGGAATGGTTACCATGTACCATTCCCTTGCGTTTCTTCCGATCACTCTAATCACTATATGTATGTGAACGTATACTTTGTCCCTTTAAATCTCTTTAGCTATATTTTTTTCCTAAATCAAAAGTGTACATAAAATATAATGCTATAAATATTCTGAGCTACATCTGGGGCATCTGATAATGACTTCAAGTACAGAATCAAAATTCAATCACATTTCGAGTGTGTGACGTCACAGGCGTCACTTTAATTGGAACGATTTCAATAAAACTATAATATGCATTTACTCCGGAGAGCACTAAAAGAATAAAAAAAAGTGCTGAAGAATTAAAATAAATATTATAAGCTTGGATATGAAATTGATTAACGTTGAACATGCGTGAAAGGATACAAAATTCCAAAAATATTTTTTAATTTATCCTCAAATTCTAATAAATTGATGAAAATTGAAAGAATTTATTGTGTTGCGTAATTTATTATTCTAGGTTCCTTTCATGCATCTTGCCAATATGCAGCAGAATATTAAATATAATAAATAGAATAATGTATGCAGTCAGATATCGTATTCCGGGAGGTCAAGGTTTGGAACGTGAGAGTATAATAAGAAAAGAAAAATAAATTGCGCAAACAACCACAAGAAGATTGAATGATAATTGCAATATCTGTAACATCTGATGCAATTATATATCGATGTATTATATTTTATATTAACTATAATAGTCAATATGATAATTCCTGTATGGCATGTAAAATAATTAAAATATACAAAGAATTCTTAGAATTGTAAATTGTAATGAATATTAAAGTCTATTAATATAAATTTCAAAATTATTTATCATAAAAATGTTGTTCAGAATGGAATTTATGAGTGAACACATAAAACTTTGCAATATTAATAATTATTAGAAAGTCTTTACAGATAAAAATGAAAAATTATGAGTGTTATTTTTTGAACTATGTAAGCGTAAGCGATATGCCAAATAGACTATATAATTCGTAACACTGCATGACGATATCAACTAAGCAAGTTGTAGACCCCATCATATTATAGTTCAAATATTACTATCAGCAAGTTCATCTTGGTTTTCTATGTATCTAGAATAATGTGGAAAACATTGTTGTCGAATAACAGTCTGTTAAAATATCCAATTCCTCTCAATCCTTATACATTATGATTATTCTATCTGTAATTAGAGAACATATATATAGGAAACTAATCAAAATGTTAACGTGAATGGGACAAATAAATAACAACTTTATTTTGTGTACATTTTTATATTGCTAAATGTATCATATCATTTAACTAATTGTATGGCATAATTATTGTTTCCAATACTGTTTTTTTATTTACAAAAAAAAAAATGATAATAAACAATGTTAACAGCTGGATTATGAATTTACTCTTGGAGAATGACAATTAATGTACTAACGTATTGTTTTGTGTATTATTTATTTTGTTTGTTATTTGTTTATTTTATATACAATACATGATTATATATATATAAATTTGACGTGCTTAATATTGTTTTGTACAATCGAAGAGCAATAAATAATTATGAATTATCTATATATAGCATGTAAAAAATATTAACAGTTTATTTTATATAATCAAATGAGGTTGCATTTAAATTTCTTATCTTAAAGTACTTTTTAATTAAATCTTTAATAAACACCAAAACTCCATAGTGCTCTATTTCTTTCATTTAGTTTACAAATAGATATTTATCGTTATCATCGAGTTACTTAGTACTTACTATCTTTAAATATCATAGAATAAAAACTGCTTAAATTTTCCGCCATTATAACATTTTTAACATTGTCTGATTTAATAATTTTGAACATTATTATATAGACGTAAATGTATTGTTCTTTGCACCATATTTTTAGAGCAAGACTGCATGAGCTTCCTGTAGAAACATTAAACTGATTTGACTGTGTCTATGAGATGTAATCTAACATTTCGGCGGTGTTATCAGTTGGCTCCTCGCCAGTCTTCCAAAAGATGAACGCTGGACTGGTGGTGATCGCGGCGCTGCTTGCTCTCGCGGGGTCGGCCCCTGACCGGCCCTTGGTCCGCACGACTCTCGGGGACCTGAGGGGGGCGTGGCTCACCTCCAACAAGGGGAATCGTTATGCGGCCTTCACTGGAGTTCCGTACGCTAAACCACCCGTGGGAGCACTCAGGTTTGAGGTAAGTATTTATTTTAACAAATTATATTTTCATTATTAATTTTATATTTTTTATGCAATGCTTACGTGTTTTCTTTTAATGTAGCATGCACACTAAAATGTTAAAAGCATGCAATATCTGTATGAAGTAAAAAGGATCTGTATATTATGTAAACATTTATTAGTGAAGTGAAGATATTTATAACCTATATTTAATATATACAACATTGTTGTTACAACATGTACACCTGATCTGGACAGCATGAACTTTACTTCTGCTTTGTTTGTAAGAGTTCTATTATTGTGGCGTGGTGAACTAAAGCTCTTATGATATGACTAGATTGACTAGACTGGGGGTGCACCTCTTACATATACCAAAATTACAAATCTGAATATCTCTGTCTCTTGGAGCTGCAGCTGTAGCAATGGACAATTTGCATGACATTTTTTTATTGCAGAAATGAATAGAGGGTGCAAAGTTATGCTACTCTGAATTTTTTCAGATTTTTTAGAGACCGAGAACTATTTTTAAAATATTATTGAAAGTCAATTTTATGACGTCACGAGGAGTCTGTCCTTAAGAAAAGGATAGGCGCTAAACGCCCGTGACATCATAAAACTGTTTTTCAATAATTTTTAATTTTTTAAAAATAGTTCCCACTCTCAAAAAAAATTGTCCACTGTAAGGCAGAAGTAAAGATCGTGCTGTCCAGAGATGAACGTAGAGTAAAAAAAAAAAACAAAAAAAAAAAAAACAGGGTGCTGCCTGATTTTTAGATTTTTAGAGCTGCAGCTCCAATTGGACAAGATGTTCGGAATTTTTTATACGATAAAAAAAATTATTCCACCAGACTTGTAGCTATAAAATTAATAATAAAACGGCCACAATACAGAATAAAGTATTATATAAACTTCACTAATATGGCAAAGTTAATATTTACTAATTTAGGCGAGCATATTATCTTATCTAGAAGATAAAAAGATGTGCTAACATTTTTAAATTGCATTTTTATATACATGAACATTTTATTTATTTATTTATTTTTTCAAGATAGAATTTTTCTAATACCGTTTCATTTTTTTAACATCGTAAATTAATTAAACCTATACAAAAAATTATGACATTTATAATTCTTTTGTTTATTAAACTCAAGCATCATTAAAAAATAAAAAAAATCTGAGCATTTGTTAGGCCTCATACCTTACTATATAACCTTACTCCATGTAATCCATAATATTTTGGACCTTGGAAGCTCTACGGTTGGCCTGCTTGGCGCTAAGTGGTTTATATTTGATTGATTGGTTGGTATTTTGGGGCAATTGACACAGTCATTTTGGTCATGTATGCCCCCTGGTTGGTTGGTACATCAAACAAATATCAGAGACTAAAAATGCCACTTTTACTTCTTTGTTCATATCTTAAATCTTCACAAAGATTTAAGATATCTTTGTGAAGAGGGGGCATTCACAAAGAACTTGAGCCCCATAACCTTGATTTTTATCCCGGTACTAAACATGTTGCTAAACCAGTAAAACCAGCTAGGGGCTAACATGATATTATACTAAAAAAATGTGGGCTAAATCTGTGCTAACGTATCTTTTTAACATTGCTTAGCAGCGATTTAGCCCACATTTTTAGTACCATGGTTTAGCCCCTAATTTAGCACCATGTTTAGTACCGGGATAAAAATCGAAGCTAAAGAGGGGCTAAAGTACAAAGTACTTTGTGAAGCCCCCCTCCCCCTTTCCTTATGTCTACCAAGTGAGTGAATTGACAAAAGGTTTTAGAAGAATATTAGTTAATTATGTAATTAATCATGTAAAATATAAATTTATTATAGGAGGGTTTATTTATAATGTGTTTATAATTTAAATATTGACGTGATTTATGTTGTATTTGTACAACCAATTACTGAAATAAATTATTATTATTATAATTATTATTATTAGAACAAGTTACAGACATGAGACAACCAATAAATAATATGCATTTCTTTCATTTTGCAGCCCCCGCAGCTATTAGGGCCGTGGTTTGGCGAGTGGGACGCCGGCCTCGAGGCGCCATCCTGCATGGCGTACTCTCACCTGCTGGGCGCCATGGACACGGTCAGGATCAAGGGACAAGAGGACTGTCTTTATCTCAACGTCTACACCCCCAGGGTGAGTTTCTCAATGTCATGCAGAGATCAGCTGGATGCACCAAGCTAGTCCAACCGGTCCAACGTAACTGAGATTGAGAATCTAATGGTCAACGTGTTTGACATTGTTTTATTGTAAATATTGATAGAGGACCTATTATAATATAGTCACATGATTATTGTAATAAATATATATATTTTTTTCCTACTCTGCTGCCAAACGGGCAAACGCTATGACTCCAATCCTGTAAAAGTAACATGTCATGAGTAACAACATGTTTCAACTCGAATTTGCGGTTGTCAAAAAATCAAATGAAAAAATATATATTTATGTATATCACCATGCAGGTCCTTTACTCATCATAATTGGGCAGCAAAAATTCTGAATGTTGTCCACCACCCAAGCTGTTCAGCTGTTCTTTGGAAGTGATCTCATTATATATGAAAACAATTTTATTTTTCACATCTTTACAAACTGTGACACATATATACTAATCATATTTTGTAAGAAAAGTTGTTATTTATTATTTAATTCAGGACAGGCATTGGAGGGTCAAAACCCCTTCAAATAATTTTAAAATTACCCCGCCGCGAGCTATAAGCTATTGCCATGTTTTACTAATTAATGCATTACGACGTAAAGAAATTTTGCAAATGTAATGGTAATTATTTTTGTTCAATTTCAAAGGCTATATCAA
This sequence comes from Siphlonurus alternatus, assembly GCA_949825025.1. Taxonomy (NCBI): domain Eukaryota; kingdom Metazoa; phylum Arthropoda; class Insecta; order Ephemeroptera; family Siphlonuridae; genus Siphlonurus; species Siphlonurus alternatus. The sequence goes on from OX463781.1 coordinate 36,056,905, forward strand.
AAAATAACTTGTAATATATATATTTTAGACATATACATTTTTAGTGTCATATTTAGTATTCGATTTACAATAATTTCCAGGCTTAAATCTTTTTTAAATCCTCTCTGTGAATTGACCCTTTTACTATTAATCCTGACCTCGATGGGAAAAGAGACAGACTCTTCTAGAAGACCCCAAATCATTACTTCAAAATCCAAAATCATTATTCTGGGATGTGACACCCCAAATCTCCTAATCTATATTTACTGTCCTTGCAATGAATAATCTAGCTTGTTCGTGCAGGTACCAAAGCTCGGCAAGGATGCGGACAAACTCTTGGATGTGTTCATCTACATCCACGGAGGGGCCTTCATGTTCGGTGGCAGCTCTGCGTACGGTGCCCAGCTGCTCATGGACCGTGACGTGGTGTTCGTGACCTTCAACTACCGTCTGGGGCCGCTCGGTGAGTGTCTAGTCTTGGGTGCATGGCTAAATACGGCTTATTCTCAAAACTGAATCAAGATGAAAATCTGCTGCCTCTGTTCACACCCAATAATGTCTTTGTCACAAAACGAGGGCAAGACATTGCAAATGTAATCTAAGCTTTTTGAATTATCTATACTAAAATTAGAAGTAAAGAAATATGTTAAATCCTCATAAAAATTATTACGCTTTCTCTGATATTATAATATTCTAAATTTTGCAAGTAAACGAATACACTTGGCCACCAGTGGCAGAAGGCGGGTGGCTTCGGTTACTCGCTGCGAGTAAGTATATAAGAGGGCCGCGACGGTTAGAGCTGAAGGGTTTTGACGTGAGCCTGCCTTGAGCCACCTTCGGTGCAGATCTTGGTGCAAATACTAAGACAATGACGTCACAACGTATTGCAGACGAATTTTAAGGATAATAGAGGGTAAAAGGATGGCTGAAAAAATATTAACACTACGTAACTCGAGGTCTCTATATTTTCTTCCTGCAGGTTTTCTGAGTCTGGGTGACTCCTCTCAGCCCGGTAACCACGGACTTCGCGACCAGGTGGCAGCACTGCAGTGGGTGCACAACAACATTGCCAGCTTCGGAGGAAACCCGGCCAGCGTCACGTTGTCGGGGGGCTCCGCGGGAGGTGCTAGTGTGCACTACCATTACCTCTCTCCGCTCTCCAAGGGTCAGTAAACATTATATTAAGATCTTTGACTATTTTTTTATAAAACTTAATCTTACATTATAATAATCTTACATTATAAGAACCGAAATGCGATTGTTTATTTGTTTAACAGTAACTCAAAGTACAGAGAGCTAACAACCGCAAAATAATAATAATAATAATAATAATAATAATAACAATAATAAAAAGGTCACAGTTTTGTCTCCTTTCTGGATATTCTGGAGAATTGAATACTAAAATGACTAAAAAGAGCATTTCCATCCCAATGCTGCACGTGTTCTAAATACTATGTTCAAATACAATACAACGTATTAACATATAAATATAATACATATTGTGTCTCTACCTGCAAATTTCAACTTTTCTTGGAGAATGTTTCATTACTTCTGCTGCATATGTAACCCGCTCTGTTTTGACGTTAAACAAGTTGCATAATTTTACGGCGAGTATAGCGGGTAACGCTACATTTTATTTTATTTATTTTATTTCACCCAAATACATATTGCATAATATTGAACACAATAAAAAAATGGGGTGGGGATAACTAACAAATCATCAAATGACACTATCACAAATAAATGTGGCAGTTATCCTTAATAATATTTACACTATTTACAATTATTTTTAGCTATAATGGGCTAAAGTTCAATTTTATAATAAAAATATACTAAATGTATTTTTCAAGAGAAAATTTTCCTACTTGCAGCCGTAGTAAACTCTTTGTTTTCTGGTGAAAACACAAAATAAAAAACTAATTAATCCTGATCATATGGGCCTTCCTATAATTCAAAATTTTTTAATAAGAGTACATGTATGTTTCTTGTATTTCAAAATTAATACATAGGAAAGCCAGAGATTACTCTTTTTCTCTTTTCTCTTTCTCATTCGGTACCGCGCGGTTGCAGAAAATATCAACAAATTTATTTTATGTTATAAATTTGAATGCATGTTAAGAGCCTTCTCAGTAACATTGCTAACCCACCTGCCTGCTGGTGCGCAGGACTGTTCTCACGCGGCATCTCCTTCAGCGGAAACACGCTGTGTCGGTGGGCTCTGTCTGAGCACGCGCGCTCCAAGTCGCTGCAGCTGGCCGCCAGTGTGGGGTGTCCCACGGAGGACAGCTCGCAGCAAGTCCTCGAGTGTCTGAGACAGCGGCCCGCCGAGCGGATCGTCGAGCAGGTGGGACAGTTCCAGGTGAGCAGTGGCAAAATTATATTTTATTTTAGTAATAAAAATTATAAAATAGAGTATCGACCTCAAAATTTTTTATTGCATTAATGGATAGACGGTGCCAAGTTATGCAACTCTGTTTTTTTTTTTTTTTTTTTCCACTAGATATTTTAGAGCACAGAAAGTATTGCTAAAAAGTTAAAAAAAGTTTTGCTTAGGTCTGGTTTGAACTCATGCACACGCCCCTTTTAGGTCATATTCTTTTATTAAGAGAGGCGTCAAGAAGCGTCATTTTCTCTGTATATACATTCAATAATTTTTTAAAAATAGTTGCCGGACTGTAAAAAATCTGAAAAAATCAGAGTAACATAACTTTGCACCCTCTATCCATTTCTGCATTTAAAAAATTTTGAGGTCGGTACTCCATTAGAGAGAGGGGATGATTTTTTTTTAGAAAATATGAAGAAAAACTCAGTTTGGTGACCATCCCCCAGGTGTGGCAGTACTCTCCATACACTCCGTTCGGTCCGGTGGTGGAGCCCCCCGGCAGCAAGGCTCCGTTCCTGCCCGATTGGCCCGTGCGCATCCTGCAGCGTGGCGAGGCTGCGCGCGTACCCTGGGTGACCGGCGTGACCACCGCCGAGGGTCTGTACCCTGCCGCCGCGTTCGTGGCTGACGAGGCGGAGCTGGCGCTGCTGGAGCGAGACTTCCAGCGCCTCGTGCCGCACCTGCTGGACTTCAATTTCACCGTGGAGGCCTCGAGGCGCAGTGACGTGGTGGACGCCATCAGACACGAGTACTTCGGAGATAAGCCGGTGGAGGACGCCACTGTGCACGAGCTTATTAAGGTAAAAAACATAACTGACAGGTGAATTTTACCCGATTGACTCCAATTATACTGAGGTGAGACTGAGGGAACTATGGAAAACCTCAACCTTTATTTTTTATCGATCAATGGACCAAAGTGATGCACAAATTTAAGCCTATAGCTGGGGGACAACACAATTCCATCAGTCATCTATTTATAATATGAGGTCAATAGTACTAGAAATATATTTAATTTGACTACAAAATTTTCATTTTTACATCAAAGCAAAGGGTATAATATTTATTTTATATATAATTATGTAGAAAAAGACTATGATGCAGATGGAAGCTTTAAAGATATATTGTAGTTTTCTATGTATATTATAATATATTGTTGCAGAACTTTTAGATTAAAATTAAATTAGTTTTATTTTATAACATCTGTGTCCACTTGTTTATGGTGTACGCACACTTTTTCAATTCTCTCCTACGTGTGGCACCAATAGCCACCAATATGACACCAACGTGTTCCAGATGGTCGGGGACCGTTTGTTCGTGGTGGATGCTCAGAGAGCCGCCGAGCTGCAGTCCAAGTTCTCGCCTGTGTTCTTCTACCAGTTCGACTACCGCGGCAAACACAGCCTCAGCGAGCTTATGTCCGACACTGAACGAGATTTCGGTGAGCAAAATCCTACTTAAAATCCTTACTCTTTTCTATGCTTAATTTAAATATAGTGGTGAGCAGTGAGATTATACTGTATATGCTTTCATCGTTATATAGGGTGTCGGCTTTGCTTCCGTCTAATATAATAATATATTATTATAATAATATATTATTATATATTATTATTATATTATTATTATTATTATTATATATAATAATAATAATAATATAATAATATATATTATGTTATATACAATCAGGAATCATGTATCTCATGAAACCTTGCTAACCATATATTATGCGTATGTTTATCCACATTTGGCATATGGCATAATAAATTGGGGATGTAAATCGGAACTATTGAATCGATGTTTTGTTTTGCAAAAGAGAGCACTTAGAACGATTTTAAGAATACCAAAAGGACAGTCGTGTGTTTCACATTTTAAGGCTAATAAAATGTTAACTGTCCCTTGCATTTATATTTTAAATTGTGCCTCATTCAAAAAAAATCATCCAAATTTTTATGTTCAGAATGATGGCTATCATGACTATAATACTAGGAATAAATCGAATGTAGTTACTGAAAGACATAACACACAATTTTTCAAAAACTGTGCAATGTATCAAACAGCAAAATTTTATGAATTTTTACCAGCATGTTTGAAAGAAATAAAAACCAGTAAACTTTTTCGCACAAAATTAAAGAATGTATTGATCAATAAAGAGTTTTACTCTATTAAAGCTTTTGAGAGTAATAAAATGTCTGAAAAAGTATTATCAGGATTATAAAATAAACAAAATTATAAATTTACATATACATTGTATTGACTGATATATATATATGTATGTATATGTATATATACATATATGTATGTGTGTGTATATGTGTATGTGTATGTATATATATATATATATATATATATATATATATATATGTGTGTGTGTATGTGTATGTATGTATGTATATATATATATGTATGTATATATATATATATATATGTATATATATATATGTTCCACATAAACTAAAATTTATCAGTATTAATGGTGACTTTGGCTTGTATTTTGTTTTTATTATTATTGTCAGTGATTGTGTTTGATAGTGTTAAATAACTTATGTAAATGTGTTTAAGTTTGATGTTTTTATGTTGTATTTTGTCCAATTTTGACTTGAACATATGTTTGTCTTGTACAACCAAAAAGAAGTTCCAAAATAAAAATAAATAAATAAATAAATATAAGATTAGTTTAGTAAAAGAAACAAAAAAAATCTTTCAATATTAAATCGCTAGTATCAGTAAATTTACTACAGACGTACGTATCATTCAAATAAAAAAAAAAAAAAAAAAAAAAAAAGTAAAAAAAAAATAACACAATTATAGAGACTCTCTCTAAACTTATGTATCAATGTAGAATCTTTTTAATCGTGTCCCGGCATGCCCAGGTGTGAGCCACGCCGATGACGTCACGTACTTTTTGAACGTGAGTTTCATCAAGGATGAACCTCGCTCCGGTCTCGAGAAGAAGGTGGAGGTGCTGATACTTGACTTGTGGACCAGTTTCGCCAAGGACGGGTAAGGACGTAGATTGTCCATAATAATTTGAGACAGAGAAAACAACAGATTTACCCTTGAGATGAGGGACGAAGTTATTCTCTATAAGATCAACAAAGCTTCACTACAATGATTTATGTATTTGTGCAATAAGGTGCATTGGCACTACATTTCATTTTACGTTGTATCTTATGATTTTCATCGCTAATATTCAGTAATTCTCATCTTTGATCTGTGAGACCCTTTATTTTTGTTTTTACAAATACGATGAAAAACGTGTTACATATTTAATATGAAGAACAGTCTCAATTATATCCCTAAATAACAAGCGCTTTAATACTGATACTCTTTCATCCATGTTTGTCACTGCAGTGTCCCGCAATCTTCCGGCGTGACCTGGTCCCCCGTGACCCCTGGCCGTGACCTTGAAATGCTGTACATTGACCAGGTGACCCCCGCCATGAAGAGTGTGACTGACCTCGGTAACGCGGCCTTCTGGGAGTCGCTGCCACTGCTGGAGGCCCCCCAGAGCCTCGCACATCGCGACACTACCAAGGACGAACTCTAGTCACTTGCGAGAATTGTCAAGAAAGTGTATATATATACCCAGAATATATAAAAAAATAAAATAAATAGAGAATATGTGAATTATGAACGTTTTGTAATGATGTACAGTCGACTCCTCGAAAAATTTCCCTTTGCGGCTTTTTGTTAATTACCATGATGCATAATCATATATATATAAGAATAACACAGAGCATGGTGATTATTAACAAGTCTACAAGATGGAAATTTTCCAAGGCGACGAGTGTACATATACGCAAACATAAAAACCGATCGAGAGTAGGCTAAAATAAGTATACAACAGTGCATGCTGTATCAGTGGCATTTTTTGTTGAGATACAGTATACATACATGGATGTCATATAACAAATAATGCATTCAAATTTTTCTGCTGTACAACTCATTTTTTTAAAGTTATTTTCTTTTTTATAAGGACACACCCCTATGAGCTTGCAGCTTAAGGGCCTCAAAGCAGGATAATGCTGGATATATAATATATAGGGATAATGGAGGGATGGGTTCTGAGAAGGGAATATAGTGAGTTAGTGACCGCGACCTAGCTGTTACGCGTCATTCGCATTCGCTGAGGTGAGACAGAGGGAACTGTGGAAAACCTAGCTGTCAGGACGGACACCTCTAATTTTTATCAACGGCCACCAAATTAAGTGATGTGAGATGTTCAAAGGCTGGAAAACCACGCGGACATGCAAGTGCATGCAGCACTGCCTGGGAGGAAAGCGATATAAAATTATCCCACTGATTACTCAACATTCTGTATTACAAATTTTTTGAATTATGAGAACTGGTCAGCATACTTGAATCTAATTAAGCAAGCATTATCAATTTATTTATTTTACTTCTTAATCAATGAAATCGTTCTAGCTTATAATAATTTTTTATTCATTTCATATACCACAGCGATATATGCGATGCTAAAATTTTACTACAACATATATTGTCCTGAAGATAGTATTATATATCATTTATGGTCCTTTTTAAAGCAAAAGAAAGAAAGAATTAATTGTTTTAAATCTGCAGACTTTTTTTTCTCACCTAGCTCGATCAGAAATGTAAAATTTTAACTTCTTTTATTTCTTTAAAAAATATTACTAACTCTAAGAGCAGAATTTTCCTCCCCTCTCCCCACACCCTATCCTTCAAACACAAATACTACCCCTCTATCCATCAGGCCCCTGTGGAACAATTATTACGAGGTAGACTTTTCTGGTCAAAAGACAGAGGTATCGGAGGTCTCTGTTGGTCTTCAGTGTGGGGAAAAATTTGAATTCCATCAATTATGCCGCTTTTCTTTGTGGACTGTTTAGTGCTGCTATCTAAATGGATTATTAAGAACTTTTTAAATTTTTAGTTGTTAATAAATTTCATAGATGGCGCTTGCATTCATAAAATTGTATTTCGAAAAAGTTAATATCAAATTTAAACTTGATTTGTTTCATTAAAATTTCTCCATACTCTTTTTGATAGTAAAAATATACAATTGATTAGAATTATATATTATAATTAATTACGTTGAATAATAATTATTTTTTAACATCAAGGATTCATGGATAAAAATTAAATTATTACAATAAAAAAATTATTAAGGCAAATTACAAAATAATTAAAAATAGATATTTTTTTTTAAAATTTGTTTATTTTCATCAATTTTACATTTTAAGTATCATAATTACATTAAATATTCTCGTACAATACCGCACATCGATGCACAATCGCACACCTTGAGACGCGCGTGGATGATAAAACGCGGAAAAATAAGTAAAAATTACGTTGCTCCCTCCCTGGGGTAAATTCATCTCGCTTTCCACCCAGCTAGTGCAGTGATGCTCTTGTGTGTGGTTCCCCAGGCTTTGGACATCACTTTTATCCACTGATAAAAAGTAGAGGCGTACGTCCGTCCTGACCGAGGTTTTCTACGGTTCTCTCAGTTCACCTTAGTGAATGTTGGGACGCGTAAGAGCTAGGCCGTGACCATCATTTTTTTAAATTTATACAATCGCTGAAAAAACAAATCATGCATGGGACTGAATGTGTCTGAGGCTATATTATAATAAAATGTTAAAATTTAATATTTTTGCACTCATAACATAAATAACTAAAACAAATTGCTTGAATAATTTAATTATAGAATTTTTACTTCGGCTGATAAGTCAGCCTAATATTATTTAATTTTTGTTACGTGCATGATCATAACTTGTATACACGTTGTTTGTATTAATTTCTGTATTTTTCTCCGCAATTGTCTCAAAAATAAAAAATAAATTATTACTGCGTCTAATTTTGACAGCAAAAATATTTTTAAGTTCGTCCTCATGCATTTAAAAAAATAATTATGAAAATAATCGCTAATATAAAGTTTTATAACAGTAACTTTGAAACTTACTTTACGCCCCATAAATTATGGTATTACTGCATGGCTGTCGTTTATTTGATAGAATTGTAGCAACATAGTAATATACCCTAATTTAATAAGTTATCTAAATATATATATAATATTTGTCTAATCTCAATTTATATTTTTTTCAGGTAACAAAATTTACGCAAGTTTTTATAATTACCGTAATGTCATAAAATAAGTTATGTGTAAAATATTTATACAAAGTGCCCTCTAAAGTGTAATCAAAATTTGACACCTGATTGAGTTTTAATCTTGTGTCAGCGCTCAGCGCTTTAAACATCGCACTTGGTTGAACTAAATTAACTGAAAATTGATTTGTATCGTTTTTTTATTCAATTAAACTTTTTTTTGTATATGTGGAATTTGACGAATAAACCATTTTAATTTTTTTTAAAATTTTACGTATGAAATAGTTAAAATGAAATCATAAAAAAAATGTTAATAAAATCTTTTTCATATTATTATTATTTTTTTTTTAGGGCCATATAATATATATAGTTTAACACATGCTCATCTATTATAAATACATATTCATATTATCATTGCAGAGGGTAAAATTAACCTCACAGTGTTATATTAATATGGATGCCAATACAAACAATTCTACATTTAGATTAGTAAACAAAAATATGTTCATGATATAAAAGTGAGGACAGAATTGAATAACAATTCTTTCAATATAGCAATATCGAGCAAAATAAAATAAATATTTACGTAAGTCAGTATTTTCAAAATAAACACATTGATTAGCACAGTTTTTACCTTTTACTAACAGATTTATAATATTGACTTTTATACCATAGTTTAGTAAAGAAAAAAAAGCTTGTTTATAATTGATTTAAATGCTAACTAAATTAAATGCTTTAATGTAATAATATTATAATAATATATAAATTCAATTATATATTATACGTTATGTAAACATAATGAACACGATTCCGGTATATAGATATAACTATGCAGATTTCTCACAAACGACGGTTTGCATGCCTACAAAACTCACTATATAAACGTAGAATGAAAATTCTTAGTATTATGTTACAAACGTTGATACTGAGAAATGAAACTTCTACGGTTTTGAAACTTTATTATTATATAGTATTAAATTCTCCAGATTCAATGAAAATGATTAAACTTTTAGATTATATTAGTGCTTTTTCGTCACCCATATAAATATTATATAAATATCAGTATGAAATTTCAAATATAAAATAATTCATGCACCGCTGGACTTTGAACCCCGGATCATGTCTCAGCGTTTAGCCCGCAAGTGAGCGTTTTAACCAATTAAGCTAGGCACAGAGACTCCTGATCAATGTATTTTTCTCTTTCATACTGATATTTATACACTACTACTTCATGGAAGTTCTCAGGATTCTCTGTGGATTAATTAATTGGCTCACTTGCGAGCTAAACACTTGAGAGATCCGGGATTCGAAAGCCCGGCGGCGGCTTCTTTAATAAATATTTGAAATTTCATACTAATATTTATTTATTGTGAAAAATAAGGTGACAAAAAATCACTAATAAAACTTCAAAAGTTTTAATGTTTTTGTTTTAATCCCTAGATCACTCTTTCGTTAATATTAGTGCCCAATATTATATTAACAAATTATCAGATTCAAGAGAATTTGTTCTATAGAAACATCCAATTAATTACATTTTATTTTAAAAAAAGTAACAACAGACAGTTAATTTGGCCAAGTGTCAATTAGACAATCCAAATCAGCTGCTCAAAATTACATACTCTATTTAGGTAGGCGTTATAAAATACATATATACATGTATCAGGATATATTATATATACTGCCACAGGGTTGTGTAGTCATCTACTATAACAAAGCTCGGGGTAGTTTGGGGTAGAGAGGGGGTAGTTTGGCTGTATACTCCACAGGGTGCGTGCCAGTGACAGGACTCTCTGTCCACCGCCAATGCACCGTGAAATCCGCCAGAACTCTCTCTCTTCCCCCCCCCCCTTCTTTTTTTTTTTTTTCTCTATATATGCTTCACTCACGCTCCGTAGCAACTCAATACTAACAGGTTTAGTTGGGCCAGTTTACTTAATTTCCGCCAATAGGGAGGGTATACTATATAATATTATGTGGTGGCAGATGCGGTAGAAAGCTTTTCACAGCGATCATCATCATGATCATAGTAGTGGTGTTGGTGGTAGTAGCGGCTGGCAAAACAATACTGTCAGATTGAAAAGGGAATACAAGAGAGATTCATATATAATTTATAAAAAAAAAAAAAACGGTTGTGGTTCAATATATAGAGGATCGTATAATCAAATGTTCAGTCATTTCCTTGACCCAGACCGTGTGTTTTTGGTTTGCATGTTGACGAGGAGGGCCTGTTAGAGACAGACACGTCATGATGAAGTTCCTCCTCATGTTGATAAATCACCACGTCAGAGTCAAAACCATTCTGCATTTTAATTGAATTTATTTTTGTAAAGAATTTTATATTTTAAATATAAGATATTATACAAAGTGGATCCCGCTTATTATATACATGTTTTATTTAAAAAATATGTACATATTATTTTTATATCACTGAACAAATACAATTATGAAATAATATAATGCTATAAGTTATACCCATTTTTATTAGGTATTATAATATATATATATATTATTTACAAAAAATCATGAATTATGAGTAATTATACTTACAAATATTTTAAATTTTTACAGTCTAGAGTATATATTATATTATTATAAGAGTTTTATGCATGAATAAATATTTGGGAGTTTGATTTTGACCATTATAATGGCAGTCATCGCCTTGGAAATTTTCCTATTGCGGCCTTTTTAATCATAATGCCCCGTAAGAATAACACAAGGCATGGTGATTAACAAAGGGAAATTTTTCAATGCAAAGATTGTTGTAAGAATTAATACTTCTTTTAAGTTTACTACCATAATGCATATAATATTTTATATAATTTATTAATATTTAATTATTCATTTTACAAGTATATAACAAAACAGTGTAAGACGTGTAAGTTGGAGTATAAAAAAAAGTTGAATGCATTTTATTTTAAACTTTAAACTATAGTGTAATGGACTATATTGTCAATGAAATTAATTATTATATTTTCATTCATCTCGTGATGTATATATAGCAAACTGCGAAATTTTATGATATATTAAAAATATAAAATAATTTTCATTTTCATGAAAATTATTCAAATCAGCCCTTGAAATCACCCCTTTCACTTTTTCACTCCTTTGGGGACAAGAGAAAAATGAGACATCTATAGCTATAAAGTTCTTTTGTAGAAATATAAAAATATGAAGGGATAAAAAAAAAAAAAGAAAAAAAGAGGGTTATGAGTGCACCAGAAAACGTCAAAGTAGAAATGAAACATACCTCAAATTCATAAAAAAAAAAAAATAATAATAATAATGAAAATAATAATAAATCTTGGAATTTTTCATTTTTACCACTTTTTTTCCCCTGTTCTCTCTTATTTTATTTTTCCCTCATTGTTTCCTTATGGTAATCTCTTATGTATATATGTGATTTATTTAACATATAATATGACAAAAAAAATGGGGGAGAAATTTTTATATTTTTTTATTTTATATATAGGGGTTGAACATTATCATGATGTATTCTTTGTTAGTTGCTATTTCTTTTAATTTGACATGGTAAAGGGGTGTATGATACAATTCTTTTAACGTCATATATTTAGAATATATTATTATACATACATCTAATGCAATGTATTCAAACACAGCTGTGATAGTATGATAAGAAAAGGGTAACTTTTAAATTTAGTTCCAAACCATTAAAGTTTTGTAGTTAACTATAACGTTAGTTAGTACTTGAAATTCGTCATAGATACTCAATGCTAATTTACTCTTATACATATTAAAATGTATACTTGATGTATATACATGACTATAACACTTGTTGTAACTTAAAAATATATATATTATTTCATCATTGTACTTGTTCATTGATGTAAAAATGTATTTTTCAAAAAATAAAACACAGGGGTGAGAATTGAAAAGGCAAAATAACAACAATGTAGAAGGCGCGGGCATGAAATGTAACAAAATATTTATTATTAAAATGATTAGGCAACTGGAAATGATAAATAGTCACATTAAATCTGAAATGTATATGACTTTTTTTCATGCTTATGTTTAATATAACATTTCTAATTATTTTTATAACAACAAATTTCATAAATGTTATAGATAAAATTATTGTTATTTTGATAACTCAGTCAAAGAAATTAATGATGTAGCAGCCAAACAAGCTATAAGAGAAAATAGAAAATATTAATATTTCACATCGAATCGTTAATATAATTAACTGTATTTTTTTTCAAACACTATTTTTAGTCCGTAGACAAAGATATTATGTCCATCAGATGACGTTTTTTTAATTACTTCCAATGTGCTTGTAGCAGAAAATTGAAAAGTTATTTAATTGTAACTGGATAGGAATTGAATAAAACTATAAACAACGTATTTCTAGAATAATGAAACTTAGCAAGCGAAGTAAACATAATAAACTATTTGATGTATGCTGGAAAATCTTCGCCGATCCTTATTTTATGCAACACTCCACAAATTAGCACTGATTTTAATAATATTATATAAACTAAGCAGTATATACGTATGCATAATAATATGTTATTTTATTAATTATTATTCACAAAATAGTACACTTTTATGAATAATAATTTTATTAATGAAATAACATATTATTATGCATATGTATATACTGCTTAGTTTATATAATATTATTAAAATCAGTGCTAATTTGTGGAGTGTTGCATAAAATAAGGATCGGTGAAGATTTTCCAGCATACATCAAATGGTTTATGTAAAACATAAATAATAGTTTAATATATTTCTAGACTAAAATTATTAAAAAAAAAAATCTTAGCTCATTGTACATAATTTTCCCTTTTATATTCTTGATATGATCATCTAAAGATCACTGAGATCAGAGCAGTTAACTTATGAAGAAAACTGGCAAGAAAATGTTAAAAATATTAAGAATAAAATTAGTTCTGTTTTCATAATTTATTGTTACAATTAAATTTAGGGGAAGAGTGCAACAAAAATGATCAAAAAATAAAAATAAAAAAGCCGTAAAGTATAAATTGAGTATCGACCTTAATTTTTTTTATTGCAAAAATGGATAGAAGTTGCAAATTATGCCAGTCTGATTTTTTTTTTCAGATTTTTTATAGCCCGGGAAGTGTTGCTAAAAAGTTTTTCCGAGGTCGGGTTTGAACCCACACTCCTTTTAGTAGCTATCTTTTTATTAAGGGCATTGGGTGTAGCACCGGTAGTTGGCAACACTGACGTATCTTCACCATGTTAATTTTTCAACCCCGCTCCTCGGAGTAATTTTTATGCTAGAGCTGATTGCTGTAGTATCAAGATAATTAGTATAGCCCAAGTGCACAATTTGGCTAAATAAAGCTTGATTTAAAGAAAAGTATTTTTTTATATTTAAAAAAAAAATGCATGTATATTTAAAAAATTTAAAATTCTTTAAATCAGGTTTTACTAAGCCAAATTGTGCACTTGGGCTACTAATTACCTTGATACTACTGCAATCAGCTTAGCTCTAGCATAAAAATTACTCCGAGGAGCGGGGATGAAAAATTAACATGGTGAAGATACGTCAGTGTTGCCAACTACCGGTGCTACACCCAATGCCCTTAAGAGAGTCGTCAAGAGGCTTTGAGGTTAATGGAGTTCAGTATCTGTAACCGTTGATAGCTCATGCAACATGCGCGACGCGTCCTCATCGGGGGAATACTGAACTACTTGGCTAGAAACATAACACACGAACGTCTCTGATTGACTCTGGTAATAATTAAATTGAATCAATTAATTAAAACTTTATATTAAATCAATATAAATTAATTTAATAGTTTTGTACAGTACTTTTGTGAATTAATTTTTTTTAAATTAAAAATAGAAATTTTTATATTATATTAAAAAATTAAATAATAAAAACAACAATAAATTTAAATTATAATTTCATCATAATTATTATAAATAATAATATAAAACTATATATTATTATAATAATTATTAATAACATCAAGAAATGTAGAGAACATTTATATATATATATATATATATATATATATATATATATATATATGATTGTGGAATGATATGAGGATGCTTTATGGTTGGTTGGCTTTCCTCACCTCGTATATACGGTTACGGGATTGGTTGGATTCTAGCTCGATGATTTTCATCAGGTGGGGAGGGGGTGGGTGGGGAGGAAAATATGATGGTGGTCCATACCACAGCAGCCCCTCCCTCTCTCACACTAGGAAAAATCAGATCCTATGTACTGATCAACCCTCTACATTCCTGACAGTATACAAATGCCAGTGTGGTACTATTACACCATTATATTTATACATTGAGAGGGGAGATTTTTTTTTATACATAACTTCCTACGGTATCTCAATATGATGGGACACTTTATAACACTATTAATTTTTGCACCACTCGTTGTCACTTTTTGTTATGAATTTCATTAAAAAAAATTAATTTTTATATAATTATTAAAATTATAAATAAATTTAAAATAAATTTACACTAATATCAACTTGCTTCTTCGATGGTCTTTCTCAAAATGATCTGGGGTCTACAAGTTTGCATTGCTTTTATAGTCCATAAACTCTCTCTCTCTCTCTCTCTCTCTCTCTCTCTCTCTCTCTCTCTCTCTCTCTCTCTCTCTCTCTCTCTCTTGCTAAAGAGTTTCTCGCTCCAACTACCAAATTTTCTCTCTCTCTTAACACATTAAACTAGCGAGAGTTTAATGTCCATATAACCGTATCCAAATTTGGTTCTGTATGCTACAAGCTTGATAGGATATTTTATTTCCAACTCGGCAAATCCTTCACTTCACCAACAACCCCCCTCACCCCCCCCTCTTCCTGATATTCTCTCAACATCAAACTGACAGCTGCGGAAGAAAGATGTCTGGATCACAACTCTATGTTTAAAAAAATACTCAAAGTAATTACTCTCGTTCAATACCTCATACAATTATCTAATTCAACAAACAGTCTATTTTTTCCCCCCTTTTTAGTTATTTTTTTTCTATTTAAAGTTCTTCTGATATATAAACGAATAAACATGAACAATAATTACAATCTATTAGATTCTTCAGATTTTTTTGTGGATTATGTTACGTAGTACATGTGTTATGGATAAACAGGTTCCAAAATTACACAATATTATATGTGTGTGTGTGTGTGTGCCAAAACCATGCGCAGTTGAGTTAAGAAACGGAAAACTGAATTATACTTAATTATATAATCATACAATATTTTCAGTGCTATAATGGGTGCATTTTTTTTCCCCTGTAAAATTTGTTTGATTGAAAGTTTTATCAATGGGAAGATTGTATTTATCACTATAGTTCAAGGTCAGTTATTTTCTTTTTTAGTTCAATCGTAACTTTGTCGTCGAATTCTGATAGAGTAGCGCCACGAGATTGTTGGATTGCAGGATAACGGCCTGATGTTTACCTCACCTCCTTTCCCCTACCGAAGAGCAAGAGTATTCGTAAAAGAATTGAAGAAAAAAAAAATGGAAAATGTAGAAAAAATAATTATAAATTATAGACGGCAATTATTACATTTGTATCGTATTCATATCATCTGCTAGTTTATAAAGAATACACCAGTTTTACATTTTTGTGTTCTTAAATAATCATAAGTGTCAACAAAGTCAATTTTTCTACTTTCTCTATTTTTTTTCAATGGTATTACGAGTACTGTTGCTCTTCGGTAGGGGAAGGGAGGGGAGGTAACCGTCAGGCCGTTATCCTGAAAGCAGGCAACCCAACAATTTCGTGATGCCCTATAGAGCTGATTTCTGTTTATGTTTACGTGAGGCGGGAGAGGGGTTTCCCTATACAAACACATTGCGAAGGGGGCGCAGGAGGGAGGGAAAAGAGAAAGTTTAGGAAGGCCAGATTATACAGTGAGCATAGGCAAAATGACGAAAAAAAATTATAAAAAATACTTTTAACAGTTTTTTGGCGGTGAGATTTTTTTTATGAGTTCTATCGTGTACTGTTAAAGTATTATTGAAGTATTTAAAGTTGATTTATTTTATTAAGTGAAGTAAAAAAATTATTTTACACATTGTTTATATGCTAGTCCGTGCATTCTGGCCCTCCTCGCATGACGTCAGCGCAATCCCCTCTATATACCAACTCAATAGCTTGCCTGCCTGTACCTTTAAACTGTTGAATAACGCAATAGATGTAGTGATGTAAATTTCAAACAAACATACTGTACACCTTGGGATAACATGATTTTCCTGGAAGGTTTGTTGGAGAAGAGACAAAAAGATTTGTAATATTTTAGGGGTGCTAAGATGATTTCCGTATCTTACCATACCCCTTCTCCCTAAATACAAAAATCCAAAATTCAAGTTCACCATTTTATCAAGTGTCTCAATTTGGAATGACCTGTTAGTGAAAAAATGTAATGGTTTGGAACTGCGAACACAGAAGTGCATGAAAATTGGAAATACTGCTTAATCTTCGTATTAAAAATAACATTCAGGAACATTTGAATACCATGCACAGAACTTTATATAATTATAGATAATATATGTAACATGAAAAGGTATTTAGAAATTATAATAAATTTTCATAAATTATAGAAAAATAATATATTATAATTCTGTTAATAAAAATTTTATGCTACCATTTTTGTATCATACGCATGTAATAAAGGTAAGTTTATTTTTATATATATTTTTAAATTAATGTTTTTTATTAATATAATATTTTTTTACCTTTATAACACAGATTTTTTTTTATTTATATACATACGAAACACGTATACGTATACTAGCTACTGTATATACGTACATATATATACTATAGATAGAACTAACTGTATATAGACATCACTGTACCGAGAATTAGAGAGAGAGAGAGAGAGAGAGAGAGAGAGAGAGAGAGAGAGAGAGAGAGAGAGAGAGAGAGAGAGAGAGAGAGAGAGAGAGAGAGAGAGAGAGAGAGAGAAAGAGAGAGATGAGTTTGTTAAAAAGGCAGAAATGGTCACACGCATCACAAACATCAAAGCGTTGGTTCAAAATGAAATCCAGCCAGCACCGAGCCAGGCAAGCAGCAGACTGTATTCATCCAGGCTGCAGCCATCCTCCGCCGTAACGTTGGCCTGGAGGTTATGTGTGTGGCCAAACTCATCGGAGCGTTCTTTACCTCGCTGCTGTAGCAAAAGAGAGTTTTGAGGAAAAAGCATGGTATAAAATATTATATATATATATAGAAAAAAACATACCGAACAACCACCAACATCGTTGCCACACACATGCGTCGAAAATATATTAAAAAAAAAATGATAAGAGACTTAAAAACTTTATATAATATTGAGTTCTATATTTTTTATTAAATGTTATACAGTTGACTTAAAAATAGAAAAATCTAACTTTGTTCTATTTTTTATACTTTATTTTATACATAATTTTTATAAAAAGATGTATAAAATTGTAAAGTCACGGTCATATCGGAAAAATTCTCTTTTTTATTTATTATATTTCCCGAATGTTACATAATATAACAGTTGGCAGGCGATACTAACACAGAACAAAACGCAATGGGTGAGTTACGCATAGTACCCCTTTTAACAATTAAATAATAAAAAAAAAGGAAAACGTAACAAATTGTCTAATAACAAGAATATAAATAAAATTAACATGTGTATAACACAGTTCAGTCAAATAAATTATACGTCATACCATCTCATGACTAACAGTAAGCAAAGCTTTGCAGCCTTGTTAATGAACGTGCCCCGTAAGAATAATACAGGGCATGCATGGTGATTAACAATACTGGGAAAATGTTCCAATTTTCCAAGGCAAAAAACGTACATATCGTAAAAAAATAAATAACTCGTGCATGATTATGCGATTAAAAAGGAAAATTTTGAGCGTCACTTTAAAAAATATATACTGAAGGATGAACAAAAATTGTCAAATTTGTATTAAATATCCTTTAAGTTCAAATAAATTTTTTTAGTAGATAAAATTCTGAACAATATTTAAATTAAATAACAATTATAGGTATATCAGTGTTTCATTTGTTTAGATGGTGAATCTGGAATTTTTTTAACAAAGAAAAAAATGACATGCTACATGCTTAATATCTCAAATAAATATTTTTTCATTCAATATACTGTACAGGATAAAAAATATTGCAATGTATTATAAGGGAGTTTTGATTAATATTTTAGAGCAATTCACAAGCTATTAAGTCATACTTTTCATTACATAGTAATATAAGTGTACAAAATAAATGTATTATACGCAATCTTATATGCTTGTGAAGTACCAAAACAAAATGTAAGCGTAAAGCAAGTGAACGACCTGTTGTGAAGTGTTAAGGAGATAAAGAAAGAGAGAAATGGGTGGGGGGAGTACGGGCCATTTAGTGTCAGGTCAGCACTCTTGGCAGTCGTAATTAGTTCTGCTGGCATGATGTAAAATGTAAGACCTTTTCTTGTTTTCTACTGCGTGCTGTAGCTCTAATTAGACAGCCCGGCTCCCCCATACGCTCTGTATGTTCTTTTGTTGCTACAGAGGTATTCTAATTTAGCTACGGTTGTAAGAAGAAAAATAATAAAAGATGAAACACAAAAGAGCGTAGTAGGAAAAGAGAAAATGAGAAAACAGCCTTATATTTATACTGTATAATATTTATATAAAAAACAAAAAACTTCAACTTTTATATATAATAGCAAGGGAAAAAAATAACCACACACACACGGTTGCACGTAATTTTTACTCCTGTTATTCTGAGGTTATGCAACTTGCACAGCAAATACGAAAGAAAAGTTGCCTAGTTACAAGGGGTTAACGTTTCCATAAATAATAAAAATATCAGTGGAATTTGTAAACTGACCTATTTTACTACAATTATTAAGTTGTTTTGCTGATGACATGATTATCACATCCGGCAGAAGGGTAATTTGTAACTAGTACTAACTGTAAGATTGTATTATGTCGTCCTCTCGTGAGTTTCTGAAATATTTTGTGGGAGGGACAAAAAAGTTAGAAAATTATAGAAATGATACTGCATGTTTGTTTTAACGCTCTTTAATAAAAAAAATCATTTATTTGTTAAAATTGGAGAATATTTAGAACTTTTACGTGGGATAATAAAAAATATAACAATTAACATGGCAAAAAAATAAGTTTTTAACATACGGGTCATTTCCCACAATATCAAATACGCTGAACATGAATTTCAAGAAATTTTTGGTCCCAGAAAAAAACTAGAGTCAAGGGAGGCAACACATCTATTTATATTACTTCCCATGTACACTCGTCGCCTCTGAAAACTTCCCTTCTGCGATCACCATGTCCCGTCAGGATGGAGTACGGTGATTAACAAGGCAGCAAGTGAGAAGTTTTTAGAGGCGACAGGTGTACTTGCCGTGGTTCAATGTATGTTATAATATATGTATATTAATATTTATAAAGGTGTCACATGCTGTATTCAGTGAGGTGACTAACTGCATTCAAAATTAACTCAGAATTTCTATTCTGCAAAATAGAAAGTAATAAAGAATTAACGATGAGAGTCATGAAATTTAAATCCTAAATATTACTGCTTTATTTATTGTTTGTTTGTTTATTTTGGATAGAGATAGGTTGCATTATAAATAACTTAGTAATATTATTATCATTCACCGGTAAAAAAATAAAAACGGAATTCCACTGCAGTTTATACTTCTTGAACATAGTAATTAATGTAATTAGTGTAATAACTTATATTAAATATTGCTAAAATTTCCATCTTGACATTATATAAGTAATTAAGTAATAAATGGGGAAGTAGAAATTCATCATTGCAGAGTTGAATGAAACTCCAGTTGGGATATCACATTTGTTCCAGTCCGATGGTTTGCACTCTCATCTTAGCCGGCGTTTGCCCCTGCCCTCGCCGGCACAGGCATCCTTTTTCAGCTCGCAGTCGTCTGCATGCGCAGTCGCTGTCACGCTCTTCACCTCTTTTAGTATATAGTGGTATGGATGTCCATGAGAGAGACGATGCTTTTGTCTCAGACCGTTCGCTCCAATAACGTTGATTAAAGTTAGCAATATTATTATCAATTATTTTCCTTTTAAATCTTCTGCTTGAGATCAGTTTTTGATCTTTTAAATATTGCATGCTTCACATTCTCATCATTAAAAAAAGTTGCATATTGAAAGAAAATATCAAAGTTTTCTACATCATCTAAAGCATAATTAATATAACTCTGGTATTATAAAAGTGATAAAGGTGATTGTGAGAAGGTGATTAATATTTGTGATATTTACATGAAAAAGATTTTGAAGAAAATATTGCTGTGTTGTACAATGATATATATACTTTTCTACAAGTTTAAATTGTTTATTGTGATTATTTAATTATCTATGTTTTTCTTTCCAGCAAAATCCCATACTGTATTTTATTGGCGGTTAGGTGTAAGAGTGGGCTTGCCTAAACCTCGCCGCAATAAAGCAATTTTCTATTCTATTCTATTCTATTCTATTCTATTCTATTCTATTCTATTCTATTCTATTCTATTCTATTCTATTCTATTCTATTCTATTCTATTCTATTCTATTCTATTCTATTCTATTCTATTCTATTCTATTCTATTCTATTCTATTCTATTCTATTCTATTCTATTCTATTCTATTCTATTCTATTCTATTCTATTCTATTCTATTCTATTCTATTCTATTCTATTCTATTCTATTCTATTCTATTCTATTCTATTCTATTCTATTCTATTCTATTCTATTCTATTCTATTCTATTCTATTCTATTCTATTCTATTCTATTCTATTCTATTCTATTCTATTATATTCTATTCTATTCTATTCTATTCTATTCTATTCTATTCTATTCTATTCTATTCTATTCTATTCTATTCTATTCTATTCTATTCTATTCTATTCTATTCTATTCTATTCTATTCTATTCTATTCTATTCTATAATTATGTACTGTATAACAATTCTGTATATTCTAAATGTTACATTTTCTTTCTTTGTGATATTATAATGCAGCTAATTACATCGATAACTCTCTAAGTTTGTAGAGTTTGTATTTTGTGCACACTTTTTCAATTCATACTCCTTACTCCAGACCATTTCCCTCTTTTAATAGCATGTTAGTCCCATAAAGAAGAGAGGTACCTCTTTTTGGTTCTGATAGTAGATGGTCATTTTGGCAGAAGAGAGACAAAGGTATAGGCTTGAGCGACACATTGAATGGTCATCTCTCCACCCTCTTGGCTGGACCACTCTGCAGCCTCTTCAACTTTCCCAGAGAACGATGTTTGCTGTCGCAGTCTTTGTCACATATGGAACACGGTTTGCCTTTCAAGCCATCACAAACTTGTAGATACTTTTCTACTTTCTTTTACAAAAAAATAATACTTCCAGTGATTTAATATCAAACTCAAAATCTTCACTGTTGCTATACGATAATAAGAATTTCTTGTAACTTGGGTGAAATGACTAAATAAATAATTATTTTCTATGTACTGAACGCACGGAGGAAATCTCTATATATTAACACTAACGATATTATATGGTAGAATGTCATATAAACTTATTATACTGGCCGTCATATTCATTTAAGTTTTCTTCGGGATAGCTCGTGAGAACTTCGGCTCGTGTCGGCCAGTGATGTCTTTCAGTATATGAAGCGGCTACCGCCTACTTGATAGACTATTTTTTGAAAATTTTGAGAGATGACTATTTTGTTAAAAAAAAGGCAATTTTTGCGACCTCTACGATTGCAGTTTTTCCATATACATGTATAAAATAAACGTTGCAAATAACCTTTTTCACAAACTGTGAAATTGTGGATTATCTGACTTTGCACCTGATGGTCTAATTAATAGTAAAAACTCTTATTTTTCATCCTATAATGTTATTAAGTAATTTAATTGCTTAAGTTATTACGACAGTAAGAAATTAGTTACAATTATAATATTTCTAATATATAATAATATGTACGTACGATATAGTGATTTCTGGAAAATATGCATACTATATATATATTATATATATATATATATAATATATATTTAAATCAATAATCCGATTTTTTAATTATTTTAGTATAAAAATAAATGTGATTGCTTACCTTACAAACTACATTTTTCTGGGTGTTAATTTATTCAAAAATGATTTCAGTAGGCCTGAAGTGATATAACAACAAAACACAAATAAATAATAATCATTAAAATATTTTTTTATATAAAACATTTCAATGATAAATTATTACTTCTTAATATTCTATTCGCACACACATGCATGATATATATATTACATAAAATGACAATGAAAAATGTATGTAAATATCTTGAAGAGAGATAGAGGAGAAGAGAATATTTATAGTGTTAGGGTAAGAAGAAAAACACAATTTATGTATAAAAAAAAAGCTAGATCTCAACAGCAAGTCAGAATTTGTGTAGAAACAAATGAGTTTGGTAAGCATGCAGTCACAGGAAGATGGGGGTGGCTTGTGTTGACGTTTGAATCATTTTTCTATCTGAGTGACAAGAGTGAGGATGCAGATTCAGTCTAGGAGCGACGTGATGGATTAGAGAGGTGCGATCACATTGACTGACAGAAGCTCTCAACTGAAAAAAAAAAAAAAAAAAACTTACATGATTTCCGTCAACACAAATTTACACTTGCATAGAATAAATCACAATAATTTTATTACATATGGCAAATTTATTTATTTGTTACTGATAAAATTTTATTTCGATAATAGGCGCTATATGGATCAGGTTAAATTTGTAACATAAAATAAATAATACACATAATTTGACTTATAATTAACTATACATGCAGCTAAATTGTTTTATTTTTTTTCGCTATAAAGACTTTTTAATTGACTTGACTGACTAATGCATGCATTGTCTTATACTTCTATTAAATATAATTATATTGGAAGAGAGCAGTACATGCATTATATCGGTTCTTTTCTGCACTTTTGGTGCACATTAAGCGTTCATCCGAAATAAGATTTCCACGATTTCTTTAGACAAAGGTAAAAAATAGCTTGCATGGATGAATTTTCTAGACCATAACCACTCAATTCTGTTTGAATATATAAAATGAGCAATAGTAGTTAGGGTTTCAAAAATTTAGTGTTATAAATAGAGTATATATAAAAATAAGTAATTAACCAGTAGAAAATGTATCCAACTGTGATTGATGAAAATAAGTTAATTTTGTGTTCCATTTTCAACTAACATAATTAAATTCATCCTCTTCAATACAATTTTATATTTATACGATTTAAGAAGTTGATTTATAACTTTTTATCATCAATTTAACTGGCAACACAACAATGAATAACTTCGTATGAAAGTATGTACATATATACACTTTAACATCCTTTAATTTACATACACGTATACATGCAAATTGCGTTATTCTAATAAAAAATAATGATCCTGTTACATTTTGCGTGGGCGTTGGAGCTGCGTCACTTGTAACAGGAGAGCATATTTTACCAGAAGGCCTTTGCGTTACGATTGTTTTCAATCGATAAAATACTTCATGCGCTCTCGTTGCAACGTTATACAGTATATGTATAATATTATATGTATGAGAGAATAAAACGATGCATTTTATCTTAAAATTCAGTCATATAATAAACTCAAAATTCTATTTTGGATAAAAAAAATATGATATTCTAGTGCACAATTTTTTTTTTAATTCCTTCTTTCTTTTTAACTTTGGAGTACATCTTACATAACAAACATGCAAGAATTGCAAAAAATATATTTTATTTATTTAAAGGTTTATTACAAATAATTATATTGAATGTATTATGAATGGGGAGCCGGAATTTTCGCCGAAAGACATTTGGTCGCAGACATTTGGTCGCAAGGATATTTCGTAAGTAAGTAAGTAAAATTCTTTATTTAGCAAAATGCTAGTACATACATATTTTTTGCATAACATATCATACATTTTTCACATATTTCAGGAACATCCAACTTTTATATTATAATAAAATATTTATGATAATATTACAATTTTCATCATTTCCTCCTATTGTCACAAAATCAGTTTGTATATTTCTTTTTTAAAATCATTTTTTTAACAACTAAAACATATTCTCTTTTAAATTGTTTGCTATCTACGATGTTTTTCACATATCTTGGTAAACTATTAAACAGTTTGAATCCACTAACCATAATAGATTTTTGATAAAATCTATTTTTCTGTTTCCCGATGCGAATATTGCCGGCAGTTTAATCGTCGTATGGACATTTGGTCGCAAGGACATTTACTTGGTCGCAAGGACGTTTCGTCGCACGGACATTTGGTCGCAAGGACATTTGGTCGTAAGGACATATATTTGGTCGTATAGACATTTGGTCGCAAAAAAGTTTAAATTTTGTTCGTATTTTTTAAAAATTTAAATTTCTTTCGAATTCAAAGTTTCATTTGTAATGAATTTGAATCTTTTAAGCGGATATATAATATTATATTACATTAATGGAAGGTAGGGCGTAGAAAATAGACAAAATAATTTCTGTTCACTGTCCGATATAATTAATATTATGAATGATATAATAAATGACATTTATAATCACTTTATATTATTTTCATTTTAAATAAATTTAAATTTTAATTTATTGATTAAAATTATTTGAAAGTTTAATAAGAAAATAGAGAGAGAGAGAAAATATTTTTGTATCTATAGTCAAATTTCCTGCATTAGTATGCATTACAACCGCAAATAACGGATGTTTGAAATGCAAATTTTTTTTTCAGTTCCGACATGCAAAATAAGACAAGGCTGATGAACAACGGTGGAGAAGATGAGAAAAAAAGGAGGGGGGGGGGGGTAGAACTGACTGCAAAATAAACGAGCAGTGAGCTTGTTTACAAAACTTATTTTCATCGAATATTTTCTAGAAAGGTTAAACATTAAAAAATACCCCCTTCCTTTTTTTAAAGTAAATAATTTATTTGTTCAATTTCAAAATAAAGTAGCATTAAAAACTTCAAAGGTTTGCTTTTTGTCAATCACTAATGAAGAATTAAATTTTCAACTGTCGTATTGAATTTGTTTGTAATTTTTTTTTTTACAAATTTGTTTATAAGAGAAAAAAAGACACTGTAAACAAATTTGTTTGCAAATTAGAACATTAATTTTTTTTATCTTACTTATTTGTCTTATTTTGCATTTTGGAACTGAAAAAAAAATATATATGAATTTCGAACATCTTTTTTGTTGCGGTTGTAATGCATATACTAATGCTGAAATTAATAAGTTATATAAGCGTATATTTTTTATACATGATTCTTCAAGTATTTCTTGTTTTCACAAAACATGTTTTACCATTGTACAGTTTGTTTCCTTGAAAGTTTTACATCAATGGATTTGTTATAGTCAACAATTCAAAGGTCACTTCTTTCTTCTCACCGTCGTTTGGTCATTTCTTAATAAAGCTCGCCTGCATGTTACAGTCATCTAGGGTTATCTTTCGTTTGACGTCACGAAACTTGTCCTTTGTTCCCCACTACAATACTAATAATAGGATCGTGTGACGTCAGATCAAAGATTAGCCGAGATGACTATATTTTTGAACTGTTCACTGCATTAGATGAATGCCATATTATATATAACTTTCATCAAACAATTTGTTGTTGCCCATCGCCTTGAGGTTAGGCAACTTGTTCAGCACCAACATAAAAAATGTGGTTGTCATCTTTCCATGTTTTTATGTAGCCTTCTCATAAAGCAATGTAAATTAAGCTTAATAAAGCATAATATATAACAAGGTGGCAGTGTACCTGATAATTAACAAACACAACATAATAATTTTTGTTAAGTACTTTTACTTAAAGGTTTCGGATATTGTTTGACCACTGTTAATATTTCAATCTTATTTTCTTGAATAATTTTTATCTTCGCCAATCGGTACTGCATGAATGTCAAGATATTATTTATTATTATTTACCACCAACTTATTTAAAAAAAATAATAACAATTAAAAATAAATTGATATATTTATCAAAGGGAAGTCTGTGACTTAAACTTAAAAAATATATGTTTTTAAATTATGCAGATATAATTAAATTATTTTGTACTCTAGGATTTCAACTATTTATTTTATCTCTATATTCATGAAATCAAGAAATTACGCATAAAAATTACAATTACCAATTAAAATGGACAACATATGAAAAATTTTTATTGCAGAAATGAATAGAGGGTACCAAATTATGTTAACTCTGAATTTTTTTCAGATTTTTTTGAGACCCGGAACTATTTTTAAATAATTATTGAAAGTCCTGTGATTTTCAGTTGGCACCCCTGAATCCTTAATAAAAAGGATAGAGACAGGACGCCTATTGACGCCTCCAGGGGGCATGGCCGCACTTTCAATAATTATTTAAAAATAGTTCTGGGTCTCAACTAAATCTGAAAAAATTCAGAGTAGCAGAATTTGGTACCCTGTATTAATTTCTGCAAAAAAAAAAAAAATCATGTATGTTGTCCATTGTGAAAATACGTCGTTGTTGCCACCTACTTGTCTATGGAGCTTACGTCTCTCCCTTTCCGATGATAATCTTTTCAAATTTAAAAATAAAATCTTCTTGTCTCTTGGAGCTCTGCAGTTCCAGTAGATCAGTTAGAGGTAACGTATTGGGTGTCTCTAAGTGTACTGCACACCAAGGTTAGCTTTATAGCCACCGATTTGACCAATGTTAAAGTGCTTAGCTATAATTACGTTCAAGTATTTTAGACCCCCATCTACGGCGAAACTTTGAATGCCCCCATCAGAAAATTATCAAGCATGTAACAAAGAAAGCACATACTATTTTAATGCAAAACTTCAACTCATTGTTATTCAAAAATTTTTATGAATATTTTAGACACTCAAAGTTACCTAGTGACGTTATACCTACCTAAATTTGCGTGGTAAATATAGTAATGAACCTGACAATGTATGAAGTGATCAACTTTTACTATATGATTTTGATCGAGGGACTTGATGGAAAAGAAAAACATCTTCTATTTAATTTGTATTATTATATCATGTACAGTACATACGTTATTCATTATTATCTATGCAAAAATTGACATGAAAATTGTCTCGGAAAATTTATCACTTACAGCTTTGTTAATCACAATGACCTGTGTAATTCTTACGGGGCATGGTGATTAACAAGGCCACCAAGGGAAATTTTCCAAGGTGACGACTGTACATTCTAATTATTTCATCGATATTATTATAATTCTGCAAAAAAAAAAAAAAAAAAAAAAATAAGAATCTATTATCATACTATACAAGAAACCAATCCTAATTCTGGAGTTAAAAGAATTTTAATTAATTAAATCCAAATATTTTATTACAGCGGTATAAGTTAATTAGTATATATATATTTTTTTAATATGACATATTTGAAAAGATATAAAAAAAATAAATTTTGTTGTATACATTTTCTCTTGATCCTTTAAAAAAAATATCATAATTTTATTTATAATTAATTCAAAGGGAAAAATATTATAAATAACAATTTCATTACATATAGATATGAAAAAGATTTTTTAATTTTTTATCTCTTTGTTATTAATTTTTTTTTAACTTCAAATATTTAATAAAAATAAAAGAAGAGAATATTTTAAAATGTTTTTATAAAGTAAGATACGTGAAAAGAAGAATGGTGAAAGAGATTCTGTGGATGCCGCCTTTCCTTCAAGTCAGCTCACATTAACACACGGAGTTTGCTTCCAACACACTCACAGCTAGGACTTACATACATACACCGGCTGCTAAACAACACACCGCGGCTTTTGCTTTTGAAACATCTTTTCTGAGACGAACGGCGGCGGCATTCCTTGAATCTAACTCAGATCTTATACTCTTTTTTAAGCTCTTATGAAGGTCGTTTTCTTAAAAACTTTTCAAATATTATACATCCCAACACTTTACTTTTAGCGCCGTGTATATAAGGCAAATTACTATATATATAAGAAAAGAAAATTTCTATATGATACTGTGTGTAATACCATAAGAAAAAGGTAGAATATATTTTTTTTTGTTCTTTTATTTTAGAAGCATATATTGCACCACCAAGTAAAAAAGAAGATACATCATACAAAATTTTAAGATAGAAAAAAACGTCATTTATATACAGTATATACTTTTTATATATATATGAATAGAGAAGCTTATATACTAAAGATATACAATACTTTTAAGAAATACACCACACTATATAAGCATAAAAAGATGCCGCAGTGTTAAAAAAAAGAATAGTTAACAAAAGAATATTGTATATATAAAAAAAGGTGTATTTGTAATGTCTTTCTTAGTATTACTTACATCAAAGTAATGAGAATAGTATAGAAGAAAAAAGAGTGCCTCAGTCTATTTTCATCTCACCTTTTTGTTAAAAAAAGAACGTGTTTACCAGAGCAGTAAGGATCCTTGCTGTTGTTGCACATATGTCTTTGTGGTGTGTAGGCACACGCCGGTACAGTGCGGTCACCATCAGGAGCATGCTGAGGGTAGTCTATGTGGCAGGGGTAAACACACTTGCTGAACCAGTATAACAAAACGCTTTGACAAATAGAAGATAAATAGTAAAACTATTAAATCTTCATTCCTTCAGTTATATAAAATACATATACTATTATAATATATCGTTCCTCGTCCACAAATAATGAGCTATATATGCTATTAGCTATTACATATATGAGCGCAACAATTAGCTTTATTTTTTTTTACCTATATTTACAGCTTTTATAATGGAGTATCGATTTCAAAATTTTTTTTATTGTAAAAATGAATAGAGGATGCAAAGTTTTGCTACTCTGATTTTTTTTTTTTTTTTTTTTTTTTTTCAGATTTTTAGAGACTGGGAAGTATTGCCGAAGTCGAGTTCGAACCAGTGCTCCTTTTAGGTACTTTTAGGAGAGGCGTCAAGAGGCGTCTCTCTCTGTATTTTGGCTATTTTTAATAATTTTTATAAATAGCTCCCAGACTTTAAAAAAATATGCAAAAATCAGGGTAACTTTGCACTCTCTATCCATTTAACGCTTCAATATTTTTTTTTGAGGTCGATGCTCCATTGCACTCATCTGATGTAAAATATAGTTCATTATTACACATGATAGCAGATATAATGTATATATAGCTCAAAATTGCAGACGAAGGACGAAATGTGTGATTATATAGTTAATAACTATAATTCTTATTATTAAATATCCATGTATGTTAATATTATATCCTGAATAAATATAATATAAAATGGTAAAGGTATAAGTATATTATGTAGATGCATTGGGTGCGTACTGCAATTATTGCAAAGCTTGTAAGGATATGAAATTAATTTCACCATAACATACATATGATAATGTTAAGTTGTAGTATATAATATCTTATTTAACAATAAATGACATAATATTTAATTTTATTTCATATAATTTAAGTTGCAAAAATAAAATAACTTACAATTAGAAGTAAAAAAAATAAATAAATGCCACACTGAAATTAAAAACTCATTTTATTCAATAAAATTAATATAAGTATAATTAATTATATTATAACTCTTGGGCTCGATTTGCAAAGGATGATCTGCCCATAAAGATAACCACCCTTTTCCGCTTTCAATGTTATTGAGTTAGGCATTGCAGACGCTAACCACGGTTAGTGAAAAACCGACATGTCATGGTTATCTGTTATCTCCGCTCGTGAATCACTCCCATAAGTATACTAATACAATAATAACCAACTTGAAAATTTTAATTTTTTCATCCTTCTTCTTTTTTTTTCTTTTTTTTTTACTATTTATTTATTTATTTATTTATTTATTTATTTATTTATTTATTTATTTATTTATTTATTTATTTATTTATTTATTTATTTATTTATTTATTTATTTATTTATTTATTTATTTATTTATTTATTTATTTATTTATTTATTTATTTATTATATTTATTCAAAAAACAGACTAGAGGTTAGATAATCCGATTATAAAAAATACAATAGTTCATACAAATTCTTAGTTAAATTATCTCAACCATTATGCATAATTATAGTTACACAATAAAAAAATAATCATAATAGAATAATTGAGGGTGGTTCACAAAAGGGTTATCGAGAAATTTATCCATGTCTCTTACTGACCATTAGTTAGCGCTTATAGACTAATTCAATGATACACTAAACGTGGTTAGTGAGAAACCTGGATTTTCCTTCGTTAATCGTGCCAATTATATTTAGAAACATTGGTCGTGATTTAACGAAATTAAGAAGTTATACCAATTTATGATTACACAATTATTATTTATATAATGGTAAAAAAAAAATATTTTCATATGATTCTGACTTAAGTTGACTTAATATTCCTCATTATGTTCTAAAATACATGGAAAACACAAAAACTCTTGAACATTTTTATATAAAAAAACCTAGAGATCCACGTGCTAGCTATTAGTAAATCAAAACTTGAATTACTAATTAACAAAAAGCCGACTAATACAGTGCATGTGTAACGAAGTGTAAATTGTTATTAGAATGATTCATATTTATTAAAAAAAACAAAACATATTTTATAATAACAAACAGAAAAATATATCTGATATGATATCTTGAAATTACATAAGGGGGTCAAAAGAGCACACGACCTCTCCCCCCTCCCTTACACTTCTTATCACCCCTTACATTCGTTGCGTGTCAATTGCGGGGGTTGAGTGTGAGACCTTTAGGGGAGGTTTGTACATGAAAAAAAAAAATATCGGGTATCGTCGTCGTAATATTCACATATATTTTTTTTCATTATTAAAGGGTGGTTTTTGAAACTCAATATAGACCATGCCACAAATGTTAAGGGTGGCAATGGGGGGGTGGTGGTGGTGGCAGATTGAGCGATGAGTTGACGAACAAAGTAAGACAACAATACATCGACGCGGGAGGCCACGTGTAATGTCACGTGACCTCTTTTTAATGTTAACAATGGTATGCCACGTGGCAGCTATGATTTGCGCAATATCACACAACTCACTCGCTACTATAAATTCCACACATCACTAGATACATTGTTTAATATTAAATCGGTGTAAAAAAGCGTACACGTGACTTATAACGATATATTTCTTATATTGCTTTATAGTTATAAAAATGATTACGCCTGTTATAATGTATGTTATATTTTTAGTTAATCGCTCTTTTATATTATAATCAAACAGTAACAGACGACGTCGTTGTATATATAATACACTTTTGAATAATATCTTTATAAGTCATCATCAAATTAACTTGTATGTTATAGTCTAGTTGAGCTGTCATATTATCATAGGAGAGAGAGAGAGAGAGAGAGAGAGAGAGAGAGAGAGAGAGATATGTGGATTTGATATACAGTATCAAATATAATTATTACAGCATCGGGAAACAGAAAAATAGATTTTATCAAAAATCTATTATGGTTAGTGGATTCAAACTGTTTAATAGTTTACCAAGATATGTGAAAAACATCGTAGATAGCATACAATTTAAAAGAGAATGTGTTTTATTTGTTAAAAAAATGTTTTTAAAAAAGAAATATACAAACTGATTTTGTGACAATAGGAGGAAATGATGAAAATTGTAATATTATCATAAATATTTTATTATAATATAAAAGGTGGATGTTCCTGAAATATGTGAAAAATGTATGATATGTTATGCAAAAAATATGTATGTACTAGCATTTTTGCTAAATAAAGAATTTTACTTACTTACTTACTTACTTACTTACTTACTTACTTACTTACTTACTTACTTACTTACTTACTTACTTACTTACTTACTTACTTACTTACTTACTTACTTACTTACTTACTTACTTACTTACTTACTTACTTACTTACTTACTTACTTACTTACTTACTTACTTACTTACTTACTTACTTACTTACTTACTTACTTACTTACTTACTTACTTACTTACTTACTTACTTACTTACTTACTTACTTACTTACTTACTTACTTACTTACTTACTTACTTACTTACTTACTTACTTACTTACTTACTTACTTACTTACTTACTTACTTACTTACTTACTTACTTACTTACTTACTTACTTACTTACTTACTTACTTACTTACTTACTTACTTACTTACAAGTATATTGAACTGTGCATTGCATACATCAAGGTTGGCTTTTTGGCCACATCGTGCCGCGAAATTTTGAATGCGCCCATCATGCAATGCTATTTTTGAAATTTCGCGGTGCAATGGGGCCTGAAAATTTACGAAATTTACCGAAATTGACGCACGAAATGCGTGCGTGTCTTAACCTGTATAAAGGAACGTTGGCATACATATAACATTTACCTTATTACATTTAAAATTTTATATAACATATATAATATAAATATTATAATTAATTTGTGTGGGTGGTACGATATATTAATAACTTCATAGTGACATACACACGAATAAATTTCAATTTATAGTCAACTGAGAAACCAAATTAATGTCAAAGAAATTACCCAAAATAATTTCAACTTATATTAATTTGATTTTTTGACACCATTTAAAAAGTTGGTACTGTTAATGGGTATAGTCATTTAAAATATTTAAATGCATGAATGTTTTAATACATATTTTTAGTGAAATTCAGTTTTAGGTTATTTTCATATTAAAATTTATTTGTTTTACAAATTAAAAGCTACAATAATATGTATATTAGCTTTATTTGTTATATACTTACATAGCATTATTTTCATAATTTTATTATTTTATAAAAACTTAATTTTTTATTTTTACATTTATTTTTAAGAGTTTTCAGAATTTTTTTTCTTTTCATTTTCATTTTTATATTATATTGTATCGTAATATAAAAAAATGAAAAAAAAAAAATGCTAAAAACTCTTATTAAAATTTCAAAGAAAAAAAAATCAGACTTTACATATTAAAACTGAAGATTACTTTCTATACAATATATGTTGGTTATTTCTTTTTCGTGTTTCCCCCCTTATTTTACAACCACGGGTATAAAAATGTTGAAATAGAAATGAAAGTTGAAAGAGAGAGAGAGAGAGAGAGAGAGAGAGAGAGAGAGAGAGAGAGAGAGAGAGAGAGAATAAAGTACACATCATGTACATTATACAAACAACATATGTACACATACACACCCATATACAAAAGAACACTATACCCCACGTACATATATATAATAATATAATATTATATAAAACAAGAATTTACTATATATATATATATATATATATATATATATATATATATATATATATATACATGCATATACAAATAAAGAGTTTGTGCTAATTAAAACTCATAATATATATATATATATATATATATATATATATATATATATATATATATATATATATATATATATATATATATATATATATATATATATATATATATATATATATATATATATATATATATATATATATATATATATATATATATATATATAAACATACTTAGGTATTCATATAACCGTACGTGTTGTAGGTTTTTGTATTATATAATTTTTGTTTTTACTGCCAGTAGAGATCGTATATTACGTACAATGATGAAAATTTTTACTTAAGTATATCACGTCAAGCAAAGCAGTAGTATACAGAAGGGGGATGTTGTCAGAGTTTACGCCGGTCGAGCACCAATGGACTTTTCCTTCATCTCGTGTCAAGGATGCTGCTGCCTTGCTGATGTATTATATAATATACGGGTACCATCGCGGCCTGAAATTGACATCAACGTCTGCTACTCCACATACAAGAACTTTTTTTTTTATTATATCACAGATAAATCTCATCATCTTTTTCTCCGAAATGATAAAAAAAAAAAAAATGTAGAGAAAAATTTCATTTATATACCTACATTTTATAACAGATTTTTAGTACATGTGACGTCATGTATAAAAAAAATATATATATAACTGTTATTAATTAAATTAATAAACTTAAATTTATGATTCAAAATCGAGAGAAAGAGAGAGAGAGAGAGAGAGAGAGAGAGAGAGAGAGAGAGAGAGAGAGAGAGAGAGAGAGAGAGAGAGAGAGAGAGAGAGAGAGAGAGAGAGAGAGAGAGAGAGAGAGAGAGAGAGAGAGAGAGAGAGAGAGAGAGAAGAGAATTGATTGATTCTTATTTCGATATTATTTATTTACATTTCAGTTTGGACAGAAATCAAAAATATTTTTTAAAACTACATGAGTTTGCTCAGATACATAATTTATAATTAAAAAAAAAATTACCATATTTTGACGTTATAATAAAAATTTCTTAACAATGTTCAGTCGTCAGCTCGGAAACTTCCGTTTGCGGCATTGTTAATCACCATACTCCATAAGAATAACACAGGGCATGGTGATTAACAAGGCTGCAAATTTTCCAAAGCAACGAGTGTTCATACATAGAATTAAAAAATAAAACAAACTATTGTTCATTTGCAATAAAACTGTTCATATTTTGCTTAAAGTTATATATAAATGGAAAAATAATGAAAATAAATCTAAGCTTGTATAGTAAAAATAATAATTAATAATAATCAAATGGTTTGTTATACAACAAGAAAAATTCAATTATTGTTATATTATTACATATTGATATTACCTAATGATTTCTTTTTATATTAATTTTTTGTTCAATATATTTTTTTTATAATTAAGTTATTTTTCACATGAGTTCTCAAACAAATTGTTTTATAAAGTGATTAAATTGTATTTTATCGAATTCTATATCAGAGGGTTCTAAAATAGAGTTATCTATGAAGTAT
The DNA here is from genome assembly GCA_949825025.1 of Siphlonurus alternatus. Lineage (NCBI taxonomy): Eukaryota > Metazoa > Arthropoda > Insecta > Ephemeroptera > Siphlonuridae > Siphlonurus > Siphlonurus alternatus. The sequence continues at coordinate 36,092,055 of OX463781.1, forward strand.
ATAGAAATAGGGGTGTATGATGGTTTAAAACACATCACTACATATATGTATTTTGCTTTAAGCTATATACTGTATAACGTGATCGTGCATTGGTATATAATATAATATGAGGTTGACAACAGGAGGTTGTGATGGGTTAGGATGAGGTACACACATAGAATATAACATCATTGCTTTATGGTCGAGCTAACTCCGCAAGATTCAAATCAAGTTATAGCACAGTTGGGGGGCACAAAACCATGAGTTAACTTCATTTCTCTTATGGAAGGGAGAGAGAGGTAGATTAGATTTACTCGTTAGTCCTTTTGCTGCTTTACGAATGAGGTGCAGGATGCGAAAAATTATTTTCTTTTTTTTACTGTTTTATAAAACATAAATTCATAATGTAATATTATTATATAAAGAGAGACAGAGAAAAAATACAATAATAAAATAAAAGAGATTTTTGCAATAGGCATGTATACGAAAAAGGAAATTATTAGAACAAATGAGGGAAAATAATAAGTTAGTATATACAGTATAAGTAATGGTATACATAAATTTGATATCGTCTAATATAGCTAAATGAATTACATCATCATACCATTAAAATATACATCAATAATGATATATAAATGACATCAGCATAAATATTTTTATTTTCAATGATACATTATTCAGCAAATATCTTTAAATCACCATATGTTATAATAATATTTTAATACACCACTAAACTAATGATAGTTTAAATAATATAATATTTAAATTTTGTTATTATTACAATTTTTTTTATATGAAAAGCGTGAGATAAAGACCATGTGTGTTTTTCTTACATTATTGTTTTGCCTACATTTTGTAAAACTTTCTCCCCTTATTCTTCGACTTGCAAATTTTCTCTGTTTGAATTTATTATTAAATTTGTACAAGTAAAATTTGCATTATATTGAAATGGAAAAAATGACATTAAATAAATATTATTGGTATAGTTTATAAGCAATTCAATTAATTTTTTTTCTATACTCGGTACATGCTATGCAAGCTAGCTGTATCTTTTTAGAAACAATTTCTCTGTACTTCAAACTAACTTCAATTTATTTGTTCAAATTACAAATAGATTATAATAAATTAGAGATTGTTTGAGAAATTTTGAAATAATATCACTAAATTATGTAGTCAATTAGAATTAGTCACATACCTATAAATTACCAAGGCTAGCGACAAACTACTTCGTGAATATTCTATCAATATGCTTTGTAATCTTTGAATAATATTTCTTCAAAGCCACGCTGTAACTTTTAACCACATGCATGGCTATAATCAGAGAAAATAAAATGTAATATTTTTTTCTGCTATAACCAAAATTTTTAAGTGAAAAAATAGTTTATATTAATATTTATTATTTGCTATTTATACGTCATATTATTACATTACTACATTATTGAAATTCATTATAATTATACAAGACGTTTGTGAGAAACTTATGTATAGAAACAAATATATTGACAATTTCAATGTTATTTAAATGACAAACAGCTTATGGCGTTGCTATAAAACCAACTTATCTAAATTTTCTAATTAATTATAAAATGACCCTAAAAAGACTGATAATTGTACGATCGTGCTACTATAACAAAACTATTAATATTTTAAAAAACTTGAATATTTTTAATATTATCAAGTTTGTCATTAAAAAACATAAAGAAAAACTTTAGTTTTTATACAGGATTTGCACTCGTTGCCTTGAAAAATCTCCCACTTGCAGCCTTGCAGTGAATCACCATGTCCTGTGTTTTTCTTACGGATGGGGCATTGTGATTAACAAGATCGCAAGGAGAATTTTTTCCGAAACGATGACAAATCCTGGGGTTTTATATTTTACAGTATTGTATAGCCTTTAAATAATTTCTCATTCCATACAATCACTAACGTTTACATGACGGTGTTACATGCGTATTCATTGACGACGCCTCATAAGAATAACATTAGCCGTCGTCAACGGCGAATACGCATTAAACACCATCATGTAAACGTAGTTATTATTGAAGGATTTGAACGTATATATAGTGTTATTCCCTAGAGCATAAACATATACACCACACCATTTATCTTTCATGCAATAAGTACATTACATCATGTATTACATATAGAAAAGGATCAAAGTAATATACCGCCACCAATGTTATAACATAATATAATTGAGTTATACTACAGTAGTTGTAAATAAACCTCATTTTGATCAAATTTCTACTCTTTAGTTGGTGATATATAGAGGGAGTTGTTATATAAAACATAATATAAGGGAGTATGACCATGCACCACATCTGCCACATACATATACTATAGTTCATACAATACCTGATGCTGTGATCAGTGTAGCATGATATAAGGGATGATCGCTTCTCAAGGAGACAGAATGGCTTATCACTGATGGTAAAATGTTCAAGAAAATAACAAGTAAGGAGGGTCGTCTGTGGATGACAGCAGCTGATGGTCTTCTTCAAGTGCACAAGCTGGAAATTATTTAATACCTTAGTAATGACGTCACAGATTTATCAATATAAGAATCTCAGGACCAATATGCAAGACGACTTAAATTAAAGGCACATTTACATGAGTGGCGATGCGAAGATTTTGAGGCAAAAGCTGTGAGACATTATATTATACGCCATGCAACTTCGCCAAGCGAAGTCATTCATTGAATTTTGATGCTCTTTTTAATTACCTCTCTTTTTAATCTTTTTAATGATGAGCGCCAATGCAAGTCCGTATTATTCGCGTCTAAAAATCGCTCATGTAAATCCGTCTTTATGAAAACATGTTTTTTTGTTCTTGTTGGAGAAATTTGCCACATATAGGAAGTATTAATATAATATATGCATTGCCTATATTAATATTACTTATTTAATTTAAACCATGCAAAATAATTTTCATATATTCGGCTTAATTTAAGCAGATTTTTCAACAAATTGCAATATTTTTTTTAAAAATAAGAAACCTCATGGAATTTCCTGTGGTTATTTCGTGCATCAAACGATCATGATGAAAAGTGATGATACAAAAATTTTAATAAAAGAATTTATAGCCTATGCCCAATATCCTATATCATAATTTTTTACAAAATATATAATAAGTATGTGGCTAATTAAAAAAAAAATATATAGTATAAATTTTAGCCTAGAATTTTTAGGACAATATTCAATACTTCATTTTGTATATTGGAATTTAATATCCAACTTTGGTTCTAACCATTTTTTCTATTAAAAAGTTATTTAAATATACTGTATATTTACTTATTGACTCCTTATTTATATAAAAATTTAATATAAAAATCAAGATTTTTAAACTACCCGTGGTTAGTTTAAAAATATTGAAAAAAATTAGTAGTATATAAATTTTCATCAGCTGTTATACGACACTATTAAAATTTTCAATAAAAGTAAGTGATTGATATATCACTTCGCTGCAACACGCGATGTGTTTTATGAAGAGTGTCAAACGTTCTGTATAACTTTGGTGCAATTCATCTCCTGCAGACGTGTTCTCCTGCAGGCCCCATTGATTTCAGGAAGCCGTGTAGCGTGCGGCGAGAGGACACAACCACGCTCTTTGTATAACGTACTTAGTGTTGTGACAGTACTGGCCACATTATTGTGTGTATATTATAAAAGGAGCAATAAAACGGATCAAATTTATCATTCTTGCATCACTGATTATGATTTTATAACCTGTAAATAGAGTTGCATTGTGAAATAGCATCGTGAGATCATGAGCGTGCAGTCTATATTTATAAAAGATAATAGCGCACGTTCACTGGTAGAAATAGTGTAATATTTTGATTTATTAATATATGCAATGCTATCATGTTTGCTCCAATTGGAGAATAAGATGGGCATAAATATTACGATTTGTATATTTTATCATTTGTGGCAAAACTACGTATATGATAATAATATCAATGATACCAATTTATGTTATAATTTTTACCTTTAAAATTCCAAATACAATTTTCTTCAAAATAATGTAATATTAAAATATTATTATCTTCTATAAATTATTATATTTTGATTATATTACAACTGATTTTAGTAAGTGAAGGTTTTTATTTAGCAAAAGCTAATAAACATACATGTATATATTATTTTGCATAACACATATCCAAACATAATTTTTCACATATTATTTAAGAAACGTCCAATTAACCTTTATGTTTAAATTAAAAAAATTATGATCAAGATTATAAGTTTCAACATTTTTATTTAATATTTCTGATTATTGATTTATTATTTTATTTTATTATAAAATTCAATTAAATATATTTTTATCGAAATATATCATATATAGCTACTAAACACACTTACCTGGATCTTCTGACATCTTTACTTATGCTTATCCGGAACGGTGTAACCATGGCTTGAAAATAAATCATATATCAGCATTTATGTGTGACTGAGGAAGCCATGGAAACTCTAATCAGAATGGTCGGCAACATTGAGAGTTATCACGTGAATAAAATCAAGCAGTGCTTGGAATCAAACTCATGACTATCCGATGGAGAGTCATATCATGCCCTACCATACACCAAGTTCCTGATATGACAATATTGTATTGTCTGGAAAAAAAAAAGAGTTGGAAGCTATCGTTTATCCTCTGTGTCGCCTCTTTTCCGTACACACTCGAAGAAGAGCCCTCCTCTTTTATTATAAAAACAGGAAGGAAATAGTGCAGCAGTATATGAAAGGACGATTGTTATAAATTGCTTGCATGCAAGAGGCTCCATGACTGAATGACAGTATATATACTGTAATGATGATACGAGGGGGGGTCACAGCAGTTATCTCATCATTTAATCTTTCATTCACCCTCATCTATAGAATTCAAAACACCCCGTAGTTTAGTTAGAGATGTGAAAAATCAAACAAGCAATACATATATTTACAATATATATATATATATATATATATATATATATATATATATATATATATAATATGTATCAAGTGAATGCTGGAACCATAGTATAAAATTACACAATAATAGTATTAATATTATCCTCTGAAGTACGTAAAAATTTTCAAATAAATAATAATAATATACAATAATAATAATATACGGTATATGAACCTCTACTATAAAAAAACATTAATAGGAAAGATATAAATTTACATTCATGACGAGCATAACTTATAAAATATTATGCCTGAAAATTCTTTGAATTCATAATAAAAATTTTATGTTAGTTTTAATTTTAATTTTGAAAAAGATTTTTTGTCCTGTCTACATACATATTAAAATAAAAAAATATTTATATTTTTTGTATTACTTAAAATATATATTTTTTTAAAGATATGTTATAAAGTAATTGAATCTATTATTTTTTTCTCTTCTTCAATTGTCCCTTTTTTAATCATCATTTTTTTTTTAAAAAAAAGGTCTGTATCTTGTATTTTAAAATTATTACAATTAAAATTTGAGTACGCACGGTACACTATAAATTCAACGTAAAATATTGTCGTTTCATGCACCACAAATTATACCCATAAAATATTTTAGCAAAAATCGGAATTCCTATATACTTTTTTTCTTATTCTTATTTTTACAAAAGACGTTTAGCGGACCAATCGGACGCTCGCAATTCAGTCAAGTGGAACTCATCCGCGTGTCCTAATGATCTTACGCCAGTTAGGTCGCTAAATTGCAGCGCAACGCTCCTGCCGTCCGCCTGCCAACGACGGTTTTTAATGAAGAATTGCTCAGCTCCTAATTGTTTTTATCATTACTTTACCATTCAAACAAAACTCAAGAGGATATTTTTTTTTTTCGTCGTTTTTACAGCCATTAATTTTTACCATGTTTTCTTGTAATCAAAACTTTTATTATTAATGACCTAAGGTTTTTCTTTCTTTGCCTTTTTTTTTTTTTTTTTTTTACTAAGCGATTAAGGGAGCGATGTTCAACAGTATTATTATATACAATAGGGTATATTTTGTTATAAAATTTAAATGTATAACACGTATAATTATGTTTTTTAGTTTTAATAACTTATAATCTGAAAGGAGTATTTTTTTTTTAATTTTTTAGATAAATAATGAAAACTATAAAAAGGCTAAGTACAAGTTACATAACCACGCTACAAAATTTACAGTCAGATATTTTTCAGGGAGAGTAAGCTAAACATACAACAAATTCCATGACCTTATAAATTAACATTTTTTTAATAAGTTTTATTTTGACTGACTTAAATTAATTATAGATAGGGTGATAGGGTTGTTGAAATATTTAAGTCAATTTTATTCAAGATAACTAATGGTTTTTAATAATATCATATTATTATATTGTGTATAGTATATTTAAATTCTTCTACATTTATTTACATTTTACTTACATATTATTTTAATATCGTCATGCATAAAAATCTCTTTATAAGTTTTTAATGCTTATTTAACATGCTTTTTGTGTGTGATAATGTACTGATGAAAACACGTAAATCTGCATTTTTTTATTTTATTTACAATGTTAGCTTACTACAGCATATTCTGCTATTGGCGTAAGCATTCAAACTTAACAACAATGTTGCTATATCAAACTCGTATGAATACGAGCGGCCATGGCCTAACTCAAACTTCCCGCCATTAGACATGTTAGCCACAGGAAATCCAGGGTTATACTTATAAGAACATCCCAATGGAGCATAGCCCTGACCTGTAGCAGGAAGCCCAGCATACCCTAAGGTGTACCTCCCAAATGCAGGGCACTTATCCACACCCCGGAAAAGTGGTAAAAAGTATCTCACCTTAGACCAGGATTCGAACCCGCAAACTTCTTTATGCGAGGCGGGCGCGCAACCAATGTGCCTACACTGCTGCATTAAAAGAGAGGGAGAGAGAGAGAGAGACGTTTGACGTCAATCTGGTAGATACGTTTCGATGTCAGTGGTGGATCAAGCCGATCAAGAGGAGAGGGGGGGGGGGGGGGGGCTGACAGGCGGATGGTTTGAGACACACGCGTTGAGTTGGAGTGCAAAGGAGCCTGCCAGGATGCTGCTGTACTGATGTGTGACTCATCTGAATGCTACAGCGGGCATTTTCCACTCACTGATTTCATAGCATATTTACAGAGGGAGAGACTTTGCTTACTGTTACATATTATATCTATATCTACTAGAGTTTGAGTCACACACCATGCATGCATGCTTGTAGTGAAAATGATGTGTCTTTTCCCGTCTGTTGATATTTTTACATTTTTAATTTTTTAAAATATTAAAAAAAAAATTAACTAGCTTTGAATTCCAAAGTATTATAAAATATAACTCGTTGTGTTGTACCCTCCTTCGTATTATATACACCCTCCTTTCTCTCTGATATAGGCTCAATTAATTGAACCCCCTAGTCTCTCTTTGTGAAAGCGTTCGTTATTATCTAAATCTATCGCACTCTCAATCCTTCCTATTTGTTAATGCACCATCAAGTGTGACACGCGATTTGTGCCTAAAGAGGCCTATCCTTCCTGCCTGTGAGTCTGTATGAAAATGAAGTACATATATATAGTCTGCCAGCAAATAGGATTGTTTTCAAAGCTTGTTAATACTATTGAATTCGCGCAAAAGGCATCAATACATACATACATGGATTTTCATTTAATAGAATTTGTAAATTATTCGATTAGGATTAATTTTAATCCTTTTTTATCAGATTTAGTTTATAAAAAAATATTAATATTTAATTAGTGATATATTTAAAAAATATATAGATTTAAAAATTATATAGATAAATAAATTTCGTTAATTAACTTAAAATGGATTTACTTTGATTTTTCTTCCTCTTTTTTTTTTTAAATTTAGAAGTTTTTTGATTGGTTATTAAGTTATTATTATACAAATTTATATTTGTGTATTTTTAGTTTTTTTTTTGTAATATTTTACTTCATGTTGTATCCCTTTTAGGGTTTTCCAACATTTGTAATATATATAATTATATTAAATCTTATCCAGTGCACCAATACAATGAAATTAATCAGTTTTGAAGTTTGTCATCATTACTCAAGTACATTCGATATTTATTTTCTCGGAATACCCATTGCACAAGACAATTTTATTTTATTATGCGTATATATACTGATGCAAAAATTTACACTGAACAAAAGAGTGATCGAGGATGCTTCTTAACACACAATAAATCCTGTAAAATATATATTATTAATAATATATATTATGCAATAGAAGTTATATTATAGAAGTATATATAACACTAATACGTACGCATTTTTTTTTAAATATCATGTAATGTATTATAATTATACCACTTCAATTAGCAATATTGACCGCAATCGTTACCAAAATCTTTGGGTTATAATAAAAATTAAGGGTCTCCATAAAGTAGCATTGAATTTTCACAAAAACGAATTTTTTACAAATTTCACATGAAGTCATAATTGTTTTTTTGCTAATTTATTTTATAATGCATCAACAAAGCATTACGAAACTATAAAATATCCTGCAGTAAAATTAAAATTATTTTCTATATAACATATATCAATTTTATTCTTACTGCATTGATACCCAAACCAGATCAATAAATATAAATTATAAAATTATATAATTGTTCCTTATAACTATTACGATCTAATAGTATATACTCATTTTCGGATTGCTTAAAATTAAATTAATCTGATATCCCATGAAAGCTGCCATTAATTAATAAATTAAATAAGAGTTTTCCAGTTTTCCTATAATTTGATTGTTTTATACATGGTTTAATAAGACTTGTTTGCAAAACTCCAAGGATAGGAAGACCTCTTATCACATTGTGGTATGAATATTATATAAATTAATATAGTATATCCAATATATAATATGCTCAAACCCAAATCTTCTCTGCAGCTTCAATAAATCAAAGAGCGGTAACGTTTAGCCAATTCCGAGGTGTACCTCATATTTGCAGTGCCGCGCGGTCTCTTTACTGCACACAAGCTGCGATCCCAAGCTCATCCCATATAGAGCCTGTGTACTCAGCAACATCCAATATCCGCTGTACAAGTGAAGTAAAAAGTAACAGGACAAATAGCCCTGAGCGTGCTGGTGATTTCAACCAAACCGTTTATATAAAAGCTATATAAACATACTATATATATTATACTGGATATTTATTATAATAAATAACTATTCAATCGTAAATTTAATGTTGTGTTGTTTAATGGAGTTTGATTTGTTTATATACTATATGTTGTACAGTTGATATATTGATTTGTATGTTATATATTTTATAAACATTATTTTGTTTATTAAACACAAAAAATAATGTTGCAGCATCAAAAATGGCATATTGGTGTTATTCCCGAAGGAAGTTATCCAGGTTTCTCACTAGCCATGTCATTGTCAGTGTCATTGAATTAGGCTATATAGCGCTAAACGCGGTTAGTGTAAAACATGGATAACTTTCTGGGTAACTCTCACCCCTATATATAATGTTTAACAAATTTTTTCTAACTTAACTATACAATATATAAATTACAGTAATAAAATGATATTGGTAACAATTAACAATTAATATTGCAATAAAAAATTATTTCTTCTTTTGGATAGTTTTTGCACATACTATTAATTTTATTAAACTATATATTACGTTAAGTATTCTTTCATGGTGAGAGTTTAGTTCACATATCACCCGATGATGGCGTGTATAATGTCTGGCGGACAATCCTAATTTAAGTAAATCAACCACTTCATTAATTCATTATAATTAATCAGAGGAATTTTGGAAAGAATTTGTTATTTGTTTTGTTAAAAAATCACAATCAGAGCTTAAATTTATTATTGACATTATATATTACTTTCATTTTTTTTTAATTAATACACAAATATAATCACTTAATCAGTTTAATTAAAAATATTAATTTGATAATATGGTTTAAAATATAAAATATATTTATTAATAAAACGAACACAATATATATATATATATTTTTTTTTTACTTATATTTATGGGGCGGGAACCACAAACTATTGGATATAAGCTTCCGCAGCTGTTGTAGATTTGACACAAATGCAGTAAGCCACGCCTACTGGGGCGGAGCGAAGAGATCATGGAATGGTACTGACTGGGAGGCTGTGTGTGTGTGAGATCTTCTCGCGATGAAACGACGTGAGCAGCACGCCAGATCCGAGCAGTTGACCATCAGCCATCCCGCCTTCTTGCTTTTCACAGAGAAGTAAGAAGGCAATAACCAGTTTTCTTATATATAAAGCTCTCTCTCTCTCTATCTATCATAGAAAAAAAAAAAAAAAAAGAAAAGAAAAGAGGACGAGAAAAGAGGCGAAGAAATTGTCAATATATTTTCTATATCCTTCTTCCTTTTTTTATAAGGAAATAACGGTTTTCTTGAAGATTGCGTCGTCTCTCGCTTTAGGCAATGCTTGAATGCAGTAAATCGCACTAGAGGGTTAGGGGAGGATTAAGTTGGATTTTTTTTTCTTCGTAGTATTGGAGGATAGAGCCAATCACGTCTAGTCCAGCACGCCTGGCTGGCCAAATTGTGTCGCGGGTCATCTTCCCGCATGACTGAACCTCCTCGTCATATCCTCGCGTCACGTCACAGCTGCTCAAGAAGAAGACCATTTGCACGTCTCAAACAACCATAACGCTCAAATGAACATAGATAACTTCATATTTGAACATATACATTGAAAAATAATATTACATGCATGGGTGTATATATAACAAAGTATGTAACTTAATAATATATTAATTTAATATTTAATTTCAAATAAATATCGCAGTATTTTTAAAATAATTAAAAAAAATTAATTTTATGGCTTCTTTTGTTTTTTAAATTCACTGTCTTTCATTATTTTGTCATGCTTTTAATGTTATCTTCATCAATTGGTAGCCACTTTGTAATGGCATTGGCATTCCTACTGGCGGAATATGAACCGGATACTCTCTAACATACACGAAAGACATCACTTTATATATAAATGTGCATGACGGCCCCTATATAAACCCTTCATTAATTAATATAACAACAAATTTCATAAAAAGTGCAGACATGTCGTACTATTTGCATACCTACAAGGCGTAGTCAGCAAGCCGGCAAATATAGTACGTTAATTATTTTAGTGTAATTTAATACAAATTCAAAACATTATTTTAGATTAAAATATAAAATATGTCAATAATAATAAAATAAATAACTAATCAAATATGATTTTAAATGATCTTTTTATATTTAAAAAAATAGTGCATTTAAAAAATAAAAAGTTTTAGCATGATTCTTCATTTTTTTAACAGTTTTACAGAATCGTAACATTTTTTTCAATGAAGTAATAAAATTTTAATTGATGATTAAATTCTAAAACTAAGTTATCTTCAATTAAATTTTCGCCTAAAAAATATATTATTTGCAACAAAAATTGTAAGAAAAATAATAATTTATTAATACAAATTAGATGTTGTATTTTATTCTAAACTTTTTTAATATAATAAAATAAAATTAATAAGAAAAAAAAAATGAATAAAACTTAAGTCAGATGCTATTATTATAAATGGTATAGATAGCTACTTGTAACATCAACGTATTGAACACAAATAATAATATAAAAAAGTATGTGATATATTTAGTAAAAAATTACGAAGAACTTAAATTTAAATTGATCGAGTGGAAAGCCACAAAATAAAGGAGCTCGAGAGAGGTGGGATGAGATGAGGGATGGAGCATTACTCAGCTCGAATGAAACTTCTTGAGACGTTGAGTTATGATGCTGCGCCGGCAAAGATGAATGGCTGGACCAGAAAAATAAAAGTAACGTCCATCACAACCCAACGTTCAATGCGTACATTCGGCAAGTTACAATCAACGACAAAAATATCGATAATATTATTATTTTGGCAAATATATTGTTATAAAAAAATATGTATTTTTCACTCGAATAATTTTTGTAACCAAATAATTCACTCTAAAAAAGATGTTATTTATGGTATAATTTATATTATTTTACTATTTCCAGAATAAAAAGCAAACATGCTAAATCTTTTACTACTGACTGATCAATTTAGCTATGGACAATTTGATAAAATATACTAGGACATATATAATTTAATACCTACAATTTATCACTATAGTTTATGTATATACTTCGTTCGAACAATACATATTATACACATGCTTCGATTCTTACAATTTAGCAACGTTTACAGATCCTATATATAGATTTATTATCCAGACATTACTTGGTAAGTTTATTGTTTTTACTGTTGAGTTTTTTTAAATAAGAGAGCACTGATATAATTTTCAATTAAGTTCAGAAATGATTTACATATTATTTATATTATATTATAACTATTTGTGGATAAAAAATTCTTTTATAAATTTTTTTTTATGTATTAACTTATTATATAACTTGAAAATATAAATTGAATGAAAACATATTTTGAAAAGATTTTTCAAGATATGATATATGATTATATAACTTCGATACGATTCAACAAATAAACTTAATAAAATAAAGTAATATTAAAGAATAAAATATGTATATGAGATCTTTTTTATATATGTTGTTATTTGAATGGAGAAAAAAAAATGTAATTTATATAAAGAAAGGAAAAAAAAAAAAGGCAATCACAGTACTAAGAATAAAATATAAAAGTGAAAAGAAAAGAAATATACACCCAATTCATTTTCATATCTCTCAGGAACAATCGTAATTATTGAAGTGCAGGCAAATATGTATAATATAGCAAGATGAGAGGAAGGGGGGATACACTACAGTATAATATAGGATAACAAAACCATTCGTGCATGCTCGTTTTGTGAGGTTTTTAAATAAATGGGAAAGGGAGTATTTTTTTTATTTTTTTATCTAAAATATGAGAGAAGAGAGAGAGAGAGAGAGAGTGGGAGAGAGAAAATAGCAACGATGGAAATTTAAAAAAGGAGAATAATATAAGATAATATATAGAAAAATATAACATAATATATAGATTTTTGATGTACTCTTTGTTTTCAAATTATTGACTTGACTGGCAGGTTACAGAGAGAGAGAGAGAGAGAGAGAGAGAGAGAGAGAGAGAGAGAGAGAGAGAGAGAGAGAGAGAGAGAGAGAGAGAGAGAGAGAGATGCGCGGTCACTCAGGCGGTATGGACCACAACATCATCAGTTGATGATCATGGCCAGACTCTGCCCCCGCACAGAAACGCTGCTTCTGCTGCCGCGTCTTTTCAGAGTGCCAAGTCTGTTGGAATTAACCCGGACTCTCTTGTACACCGCAACTCCACTCAGTATAATACGTCGATGGAAGGAGAACCACCAGCAATACCTCAGAAGTACATTATATATTTATATAAAATGAAAAATCTTTTTTTTTTTTATTCAGATCTCTCAACTTAATGTACCATATTTTCTTTAATGAATGCTCAGTGTTTTTTTCTTCTTCTTCTTTAAAAAAAAAAAAAAAAATGTATCCCTTTTAAAAATATTAAAAACAGAAAAATACATTTTTTTTAGTTGCATATAAAGTGTCTTTATAAAAGAAATATTAATTATAGACAACATGGTGTGAGTTTTTGGAAGATAACACTCATATCATAGAAAAAATCTTTTATCATGTCAGAAGTGCATGCAAAAAGTTTTTAACTCGATCTGCAATCTGGGTGGCTTAACCATGATCTCTTAATACGGGATTAAATTTGCTTTAACCGTGACTGATTAAATTTAGCGCGGCTCCCCTATAACACTCTACGTTATACAGGCTAAACTTCGCACGAGTGTAACTTGGTTAAAATACATTATATTTTTCTCCGACTTTAAAATTCGTTTTTGAAAATTATTTTGGTTAAAATAATGAAAAATTACATCATATACCAGTATACCACCAATCTAAACCTTGCTGCTACAAATACAGAAATAATACACAATTATCACAAACTCTGCAATAAACTTAATGCAAAAAAATATATATATATAAAAAAGAACTAAACTAAATGACAAGCTACAAGCAGAACGACGGTACCGCACAAAACAGACTAAAAGCAAATGTTACGAATGAATGTTGTTAATCGTTTTATACCTGGAAATTCCTATTCAAAGACGTGGCTACGTTTGCTGCAAGTCCGATCTACTGCGACATCATCGTCTCGCGATAATAACATAAGGTACTTAATATTTTTTTAATTTAAAATTTAATTTAATAGAAATTTGGAATGATTAAAAATATCATTATAATAATTTATAAAAACTTTTGTTCTTAATTGAATTTAAATTATCAGGAAACTCTAGAGGTAATTTTAACCTCTTAGCAATAATAATGATAATAACTGTTTATTGAGCAAAATGAAATACAATACAATATTATGTGCAACAGTATTGACCAGTTAAAATAAATAGCTCAAAGGGTGACAAAAAAAAAGGCATAACCCATGCACAAAAGTGATCAGTCACCCAACATATATATTATATTATGATAACCTGACTGGGCAGGCCAGAGTTAGGCAATAATTTACAAGGTTGACTTGGTTATTATGACCAATCAAAATTTTACAGAAATCTTGATGGTAGGCAGACGGCAGAGTGGTCAGTTACATGATAAAGTTATTATACGTAGACGGTTGATTGAAATATAAATATCCTTTTTATATAAAATTCTCGAATAAATAAACGTCAGCGTGCAATTTTAACGATCTTCATTACTGAGTGTATCTATGACTTTTCCTATCACATATTTAAAAGACTGGTGCTAGAAAAAGCAGCTTAGAGTGCATTGTGAAAAAATTTCACTGCACGTTTTTTTTTTGTTTTTTTTTTTTTTATTGCGGCAAAAGACATAATTAATTATTATTTTTTTATAACATTATACTTAATTTCACCGGTCTTACTTTACTGACCGTTCCTGGTGTTCATATCATACATGCACCTACCTCAATTAAATTAAATCAGCCACGTGCACGTGTTTTAATTGCCAACAATAAATTTGTCATTTTTTATATAATAAATTATTTTAATATACTAGAATTTATTTATAACTATAATATACATAACGAAAATTGTACCATAATGTCATAAAATATATAAATAAGATTTATCATATTATTATCAAGTAATTTCTATAACATTTGATATCATTATTTGTCCGATTTTAAATAACTCTAATATTTATATATATGCATGGACTATGTAAACTTTATATAAAATTTGAGTTATAATTTGACTTACCAGATAAAATTACGCGTATGACTTACCCAGTACTAAAAAGTCACTACAAAAACTTGTTATCAATATTCCGTAATAAATTTCTAAAACATAAAATTTAATTTCATTCTGTGTTTGTTTAGTTGCTTTTATCGTGATTAGAGACCAAACAAGAGAGTCGTGTTTGGTGTCACAAGCAGGTTAGCAGTTCTCCTCACTTAAAAAGAGTGTGACTTTGCACACTTTGAAGGCATGCAGCAATAGAGGCCACAATTTTACGTCCTCAAGATATATCATATTCCAAATTATTATAAAATATAAACAATTTTTCACTGTCGATGTATATATATATAAAAAAAATCCTTTCACTTTTTCTAGCAAGTACAAAATTCAAAACTTTTTTTTTTTTTTTTACAATTTAAAATACATTTTAATCTTGTTAAAATATTATAATACTGTACTTTAAAAAAAAGAACATCACTATTATACACTTAAATTAACACGAAAGTTTGTTATATACACTTGTAATATATCCATAAAGAAATTAATGTATAAATTATTAAAATTAAATAATTTCGTTTCACAATTTTTAAAAAAAAGTAGGTCCTTCATGTATCTATTCTACGACCCAACTGAGGTTCTTTGGTGGTCTCAAACCTTTATATATATGGTACCCAGACCCCTTCTATAACAGTTTGCTCTGATGCTTGCTTATACTATATATATATAGAGAGAGAGAGAGAGAGTTGCCACCAAATTTTGTGGCCCACTTAACTGAAAACTTACGCTTACATAAGCAAGAGAGACCATCTAGAAAGCTTACTATAGCTTATATAATACAGTGAGTAAGCATGCAAACCTAATGATAGCAAGCAAGAAAATGCAAAATTATATACGTTTAAGTTAGCAAACCGTGAAAACCGGTATATATATTAAGCTTCTATATAATATAGTAATATACATGAAGCATACTGTATATATATATATATATATATATATATATATATATATATATATATATATATATATATATATATATATATATATATATATCACCATGTTATCCATGTTACATCATCGTGTCTGTAGCTTCTGGTTTGTTGGTCTGACTCATACGATCCAACGAGCTGCTAATACAATCCATGTACCCGTGTAATGGTCATGGATCACTTCATGCTTTCCTTCCGAGCTTTACGTATATATTATATGTCGTAGTTGTAGTGTATGTGTGGTTGTGGTTAGGGGGGAAAGATGAAATCGATTTGAAAAATCCTCTTCAAGAAAAATAAGAGGAAAGTATATTATAAAGAAGTAAGAAAAAAAAGCAGCTGCATGAGTGTTCTTTAAAATTCAATGAAAGGAAAAAAAAGTGAAGAGATTATTATCATAATTTCATATTTTTCCTATATAATAATATTTTCATGCAGTCTATGTGTATTAAAAATGTATAATGCTACAGTTTTGAATTTATTATACTGTTATTAGATATTAATGTGTAATTGAATGTACAAAATAAATTTTAATTATTTTATTATTTTTATTTTATTTTTATTTTGATAATTATTTAATTTTTTGCCTCACACAAAATTTTTAGACAATTTTTATACTTAAAAGTGTGAAAAGTACTGGAATTTAGGTTCAATTAGCCCATTTAATGTACTGAATCATATAAAAGTCCTTACATTAAGATGAAAATTAAAGTTCTGAAAACCCATTCAATATCTTAATATTTAACAGCGTTGATAAGGCAACATAATATATCTGAGATTCAAGACAAATGGAAAGTTTACCAATAATCTGAATGTGAATTTTTATACATTTTCTGATGTATTCTGCTTTAAGTGAGCTCTGCACGGCACTCTTAATTTTCACCTCATACTAAGGATTTTTAGGATTCAGTAACTTATTGCTCAATTGAACCTTATTTCCAGTATTTTTTGCACTTTTTGGTACAAATTTTTTAATGAATTAAACTGAGTCAATTTAAGTTAAAAAAGTGTCCTTATATTAAGTATCCAAAAGTGTAATATGTATAATTAGTGCTGAGATAGCACATTTCGTTCTGTCTTAGTTTTTATAACTGATTCCGTACGAGGATTGACCATAGAAAAATAATTTATTGAGTTATAACAAAATAGCTTTGTTATTGCAATAATTTTTCATAATACCCAGCTAACAAAATTTTTCTTCTTTAGAAAAACAAACAACATAGCTGCATTAATAACATGAATTTTCATGTAAGTATATAATTTTGTTATAAATCGTTAATGCATTAAATAAGACTTGTAATCATGATATAAACGATGTATATATGTATTATATATAACAGATAAAATAGTTGTTCATATTATAATTAGATGCGGTAAACCATGATGATTATAATAATTTTTACCTGTCCCTTGAGATAGATAAAAAAAAAATTAGGTTGAGGGAGAAGCGAGAAAAGAGAGAATATAATGAAAGGGGAGTAAAAATAAGGGATGAGGATGAATTTATAATAATAAAAAAGGGGTGTATTTTAGTGGTAAGATATATAATATATATATATAAAGAGGGGGGATATTTTCAATAGACGTTGAACCACGAAATTGAACCCTAGGGGGAGGGTAAAAGTACAGATACAATACAAATGAGAGAGATATTAAAAAAAAAAGCAGTACAGCGATGTATAAACGGTCGAGTCTCTCGTTTCATTGCCCACATCGTTATATAGATGTGTTTCAATCAGGGGAGGAGCAAGCACACACCTCCTGAGGCATCCTATGAACGCTTTCTCTAATGTCATATCAAATACATTAGTTAGAATATAACCTTATAAACTAAACTAGGAAAATGGCCGGGTAGTTTCCAAAATAATAGCATACATGATATTTCTTATATATATAAGAGATTTAAAAAAAAAAATTATGTGACTGCTCATATTGTGCTTGGGTATTGACTTTTAAGACACACATTGAGCATTTTTTTTGTTATTTACTTCATTTATAAAATTAATTTTTTTCAATTTTAGTTATAAAATAATATTGTATTATATATATTGTTGTTTACTCAATAAATATTGCTGATTATAAATTATCGATATACTAATAATCTAATAATATATATTTTAAAATAATATTTTAATAATTTCATTTATTTGTTTATTGAATCCAATACAGTATACAGAATTTATAGCACTTTTTTTTTTTTTTTTTTTTTAAAGATTGGATGCATAATATATTTTATCTCCAGCCTATAACATTAAACAAATTTCACAGATATGACTTATAAACATTGTTTCTTTGTTAAATCTTATTTTTTTATTATTTTGGTAATATTAGCAATTAATTTAAGTAAAAGAGAAAAAAATGGAACTTTACTTGAATAGTGACTATTAATTTATTAAATTAAAATACGACTGTACTTATAACTGGTACCAATAACTGGTACTAAATTGGTGTCAGCTTAATGTAGAAGGGCCCACACTGGACATTCAATTCAACTTCGTACAGAAAATAAGGAGTAATATCCAACGGTATATCAAAGTTTATGTGAAAAAAAAATATATATACAAATATATTTAAAAAGAGATTTTACCTTGACGGTAGGTAAATAGTTTTACACATTGATGATGAAATTCAAGTTAAAAAAGGCTTTATTCAGAGAAAACAAATCAAATCAACAAAAGTTTTAATTTGGATACAATTCAGACCATTTTATCTTATCAGCCATAAAAAATTAAAAATTGCTTTTTCCCATTATAATAGAAAAAAAAATAGGAAAAGATAGTTACTGAGAAAAAAATATAATTAATATAATCATATTTTTACTGTAAATTTTACTTATTAGTGACACATACTTTATTAAAAGGGATTACTGTGAGAGCGGATTAAATCGTAACTTTCACCCCTTGTGGGTATGCAACTTTTTAAACATGCACGCATAAAAGTAGAAATTTTAAGAGTGGAGATTAACATGTCTGCAAATCTTACAATCACAAATTTACTCACAAATGATAAATATAAATGTTAATGAAAACTGTTTATCAATATCATGAATTCAAATCCTGGTGCAGAAATTTTTAGTACTTATGCTGAAAACTGGGTCTACTGAATAGTAGAAATTGATGGCATGCTATCAGTACCTACCATCTTGACTTTGGTTTCCTCAGTTATATCGGTCAACTGCTGCATGGGGTGAATAACTTGCGTGAGCATGGATGGAAGTTTTCTTTCACCTCTCTTTTACTCTCTCTTCGGTATAATTAGGTGTATAAAAGTCACCTTGCATCGCCTTAAGGGCTATGAATTTTCTGATTGGCTGACGTTATGTTTAAGTTAAGAGTGGCGTAACGTCAGCCAATCAGAACTTAATTTTGACACAGACTATAATCACCACCAAAACCTCCTTTATAATCTGTTTATCAACAGATTAATAAGACTAGGCTATCGATATTATATAGTATAATACGTTTTATTGAAAACTACATACGTGCAGCTTTCAAATTAATTGCTGTTAAAATTAGCAGAGTAGGCATTATATATATATATAGGTTTGGTTAATTCAGTAATAGGATAATAACATATTCACTTATATTAATTATTATTGTTTTTAAATGTTAAAATTAAAAAAAACAAACTTAGTAAATTTGTATAATGTTAAAATTTTTTTATTAAAAAATAGTTTGAAAATAAAATTATATTTTAAAATGTACGTAAACACCTATAACTATATAAATAATGAAATATATACTACACATATCTACATGTAGTAAAATTTACATAAATTCAATGTAATCAAGTACCATAAATAAATATTATTGTAGATACAACATAAATATATAGCCATTTACATACATACTAATATATGTAGCAATAAGCAAACATAATGAACAAACATTATGACAGAAACATGAGTGTAACTATTTGTCATTGTATTTGCATACATTCATACACTTCATTTCATTACAAATGTTATTCTTTCTAATTTGCTTGAGCTACAGCTTGAAAATATAAATAAAAATACAGATTATTAATTTTGAAAAATACAAAAATATCACCAAGTTGATCCATTTAAAAAAAAAAATCCCATATAATGTTTAAATATGACTTTAGGGGTAACATTTGCAATAGTCAGAAGTGTATATATCGACTGATGAGTGAAGGGTACAGTGGCCATGCACGTGGCCATGACACGTGGATTTAGTAAGGGAGGGAGGCACATGAAGGATGGCGTTGGTACCAACAAAATAATGAATCCTGATTCAGTGAGGTGCACGTAACGACAAGACAAATCTAATAACGGCGTTCGTTGCCTGCATTTGACGCCACCAATGTGAGTACTATAGAAAGAAAGGATATTATACTGCTGCTGCTGCTGCATGTTATAATAATGGTCGTGAAAATACACTTCAATGATCACTGTTACTCTAATATGTTCCATGTAACAAGTGTTGCAAATTGTTGTATGTGTTTAAGTGTACATTCAAGTGTAAAATATACTCGTATAATGTAATGAGATTACGTATTATTTTCATTATAAAATAATAAATTGTTATAAAAAATATTTTTATGTAACTTCTAATAAAAATTTTCTTCTTATTAAAATGAAATAAAAAGAAAGAGAAATAATTAATAATTTTTAATATAGTTTTATAATTGAATGCATCTATTATACATTATATATTTACTGACTTTTTGTTTTACATTTAATAAAAATGTTTGAAATAATGAAAATTATACAATTAGTAATATAATATATATTACATAAAACAAGCATTATAATTAACATTTGTGAAATCATGTGTAAATACAATATAGTAAATTTTTCAAAAGTTATATACAATACCCACATGTGTGTGGTACTTGATCTGTAAGTGTTACAAGCGAGTTTCATGCAATTTACCCAAAGAGGTATGTACTATATAGAGGGTGAAAATATATATTGAGGCAGTGGCAGGGTGCTATAATATATTATGTGTGCAGTCAACTCATGATTGTTTGGCGACTATTCAATATATAAAAGAGGGAGTCAGACTGGCCAAGTATATTGTACACAACAGTCACCATAATGATTGCTGCCAATTTGTTACACTTCCAAGTAGTTATAAGTACCCACTTTATACACATAACATTCAAATATTGTTATTAACTTTTATATCAAATAAAACAAGAGTCGACATCAACACATAAATGAATTTATTCAAGTGTACATTTTAAATACATGACTCATACTTTGTTAAAAAAATATTTTTTTTGAAGTGTACATAAGAAATACAATATTTCATAACACAATAAAAAAGTGTTAATTTACATGCAGTGCAACATTCAATCTAGTATTTTAATCTAGCTACAGGGTGTGCTATTTTATACTGATGATGTTTGCTAGAGTCCCTCAAGTGGAAGATCATGCAGAAAGGGAACTAATTCGATTTGTATGTAAATTTTAGATTGTGATGAAAAGCATTTTCTCTCTTCAAATCTTTGCTTCCATATTGTATGTTATGTCATCACCCTCATATTTATAGATGTATTATTTATCATCATAATATATTTTACTGTATGAAAACAAGATTGACGTATACTTGTAAAAACAAAAATAAAGACATGATGTTTTAGACAATGCTTTTAAGATATTTTGTTTAAGAATAATTAATAAATGTAAAATAATAATTATATTGCTGCTGATAATAATCATGCAGTTATTTGTTAATTGAAGAAATAAATTGTTGTTTTCAATTCTCTTTTTCTGTAGTGTTCTCGATTCCTTGTTCAACTTTGTCCGAGCTTTCATTGTCTTAGCAAAGTATAAGTATAAAACACCAATACAATATTAAAAACTATTTAAAGAAGAAATTTAAAATTCTGAGGTAAGCAAAGTTTTTAAATTTAAAACTGAATATTCTGTTTACATTGTAATTTTTATTTTCATTTAAAATAATTTATAATAGAGATAGCTTCAAGTCAACTGATTTTTCGGTGATCCCACCCGCTATACCAAACCTATGTAAAAAAAAAAAAAACGTGAATTCGTTTTTTCACCAAGAATAAGATTTTTCAGGGATAATTCCTTTACGGAACTTTGGTACAAACTGAAAAATAAAGTAGATAATTCAAGATTTAGATTTTTTACTTGATTTATAACCGATAAAAGTTAATAAAACACTTTGCTTTATTTTTAAGTGCAAGATGGACCTTAGCGACAAACAGTTGCGCAGCGAAAGCGCATCACTTGAAGCCTCCATTATATATATATATATATATATATATATATATATATTTATTTATTATTTTTTGCAGAATTCTGAACTATTCCACCGTCATGGTGACCTGTTTGCACTCATACCCTGTAAAATAGACTGATTGCGTTGCTCATTCAAGCAGCACCTTATAATAAAACATTATTATACTCATGCAAGTATATAAATACTTTATATATATACTATATATCATAGATAGGTTATTAAATAATCTATACCATTTGAATCTGAACATTAAAGGTGTTTTAGTCAAGTGGCAATCAAATTCAAATTTAGCACAAATGCAACGACGACGATGAGGAATTAATTGTTATATTAAAGTTATATAAGGGTGATGTTACCAAGGTATTTAACACAAAAGGGGATGATGGAAGATTGCAGTGATGTAAAAAAAGGGAGAGTGTTTCCTAGCAACGTCCAGTCAAACGTGTGATTCCGTGTGCGCTTTTTCCCGCGCACTCCCCCATGACTCTCAGAAACGTGGGATAAGTAACAAAGAAGCACGAGACTTTGACACAACGTGGAGGACGTACACAGCTGCAAGGAGGCTGCAGAAAATTCCCAGCCCACAGATATTGTTGTTGCATCGATATCAAATAAAAGTTAATCCAACTGAGAACTTAATTTCTCTCTTTCTCTCTCCACGGTGCATATATGATATATGATATATATATAACAACAAGTTTTGTAACAATCAATTAATGTATCACATATCTATGCAATGATTGAATGACAGTATACTACTATACTGATGTAACTATTATATAATAAATAATAATGCAATGAAAATAAAATGAATAATTATATAACTAATTAAGCCGTGGAGTTTATAATATATAATATCTACAGAATTCAAAATATTTATGCAATGGAAAATTCTCTCACGACCTTAAAATTTTAAGTTACTAGCACTATCTTCATTATGGTTGATATTTGAACAATGTTCATTTTTGAAATTAAATGTTGGTTTACATTGCAGGTATCTGGTTCATTTATTTAGGGTCATTTTAGCAGCAGGTAAGATACCTGATGGTTGGCGGGAGGCTTGGGTTATTCCAATACATAAGGAGGGTTCGAAATGTGATGCCAAGAATTATATATAGGCCAGTTAGTTTGACCTCAGTGGTGTCAAAGGTGTTGGAGAAGGTTGTAGTGAAATTTGTCATGCAGGAGTTGGAGGAATCAAGTTTCCTTGGAGGTTGGAGGACAGCAGCATGGTTTTCGAAAGCATTTTTCTTGTGAAACACAGTTAGCTGGGTTAGTGCAGGAGTTGTCTGATGTGTTGGATGCTGGGGGAGGCATGCATGCGATTTTTCTGGATTTTGAAAAAGCTTTTGATAAGGTGCCTCATAGGGAGTTGGTAAATAAGGTTCGGCACTGCGTTGGAGATGAGGAGTTGGTGTCGCTGATTGAGGATTTTCTAAGGGACAGGGTGCATAGAGTTAGGGTTGGAGCTGCGTTTTTAGACCATGTTAGAGTATCGTCAAGGGTTCCACAGGGCAGTGTCTTGGGTCCTTTATTATTTCTGATTTATATAGAGGATTTGCCAAGAGGAGTGAAGTCGAAGGTGAGACTTTTTGCAGATGACAGTGTTGTGTACAGGAAGGTGAAAAGTGAGGATGACGTGACATTGTTGAACTTCAGCAGGATCTTGATATTTTGCATGAGTGGGTTGATGATAATGGGATGAAGTTGAATGTGGCGAAGTGTTGTGTGGTTGTGTTTGGCAGGAAAAGGACAAGGAGGGTGTTGCAGTATACATTGGGGGGGTGAAATTTTGAAGTACAAGTATTTGGGTGTGGTGTTGCACAGAAAATTGATGTGGAATGAACATATTAAGTATGTTACTTCTAAGAGTAGAAAGTTCTTGGAGTTTGTTATGAGAAATCTGAAGGGAGCTAGTATGTTCGTGAGAGATAGCGCTTATAGAGCCATGGTGAGACCGATGCTTGAGTATGGATGCAGTGTTTGGGATCCATACAGGAATGTTGGGGTGAAGGAGTTGGAGAAGGTGCAGAGAAGAGCAGCGAGAAGAGTTATGGGGCGTATGGGAAGATGGAAAGGAGGTCAGAAAAGAGTTTGAGAGTGTAACTGCGATGATTGATAAGTTGGGGTGGGAGTTGCTGGAGGAGAGAAGGAGAAATTGTAGACTTGGTATTATGTATAAAATAACAAGAAATAGTGAGGGTTGGAGGGAGTTGAGCTCTCGTATTAAGAGAGGTGTTTACATTGGAAGGAGTGATCACAGTTGGAAGTTGGATTTTGTCGGCAGTAGAAGTGATGTGGAAAAATATTCCTTCATTAACAGGACTGTAAGAGAGTGGAATTTGCTGAAGGCAGAAGTTGTTGAAGCAGAGAGTTACGAGTTGTTGAAGAGGGTTTTGAGACAAGCAAACCCTTCGCGAGCCACCGTGGCGTAGCCACATTTGCCGCATTAATTTTATTATTATTATTATGTTTTTTATATAATATTTTAATACTTTATTTATATTATATATAATATACAGCATTTGAATATTATATTATACATTGTGTCAAATTTGCAAATGTATAATTATTATATAACATAAGAAATTTCATGCTTTAAAAGGTATTTTTCCTTTAAAAAATAAAAAAAGTGAATAAACCTTGAATTAAAACCTCTAATTAATGATTAGTGATGTAAATTAAAATGACCAATAAAAAAAATTAAATAATGATTTCATTAATTTTATCATTCCCAATATATATGGAAGTGAATACATTTAAAATTTTATAATAAAAATTATTGAAATTATAACATTTAAACATTTTAAACATATAATATAATTTATTAAAATAAATTTTTATTTTGAAATTAACGAATTGATTAATGAACCTTAACAATAAAAAATATTTTATGTTTATATAGTGGTATTTATTATTTAATATATCCACTGTATACGATTTTCATAGAAATTTGTGTTTTATTATTACTATTTACCTGATAATTTTATTTCTAGCTGTAGTTTTATTAACTGAACAGATTAAACACAGAATCTTTCTCTCTTTGAAAAAATTATGAATATATATATAATATATATATATATATATATATATATATATATATATATATATATATATATATATATATATATATATATATATATATATATATATATATATATATATATATATATATATATATATAGCAGTAATCAGTTCATATTTTTATTTTTACATCATCAAAAATTAATTTTTGAGAAAATAAACAGAAAAAGAAGTTTCAATAACAATAAAAATATGCCATATATAGTGTGACATTAAGAGAAAAAAAAAGGTAAACGAGACGTAGCTATAAAATGCAATTAAGCTTCTTTCTATATCATAGTAATTGTAGCTAGTTAGATGTAGTATCAAACCACTTGGGGAATGATGATGTCAGAGAGCGTAAGAGAGAGAGAAGATTGTAAAAGTAGCGAGAGTAATGATGAGTGCAATTAAATGTAAGGTTGAGGAAACGACGATATAGCCGCCCGTCCAAGAGAGAGGTGCTTTGATGAGTTGAGGGATGTAGATAGAGTCTATCCTCCCTTGTTTTCTCCTTACAAGCCCCCTGCTAAGGGTTCCAGGTTCTTTGGTGCCCGAGTATTGACGGACGTACTTCCCGAGCAGGAAGAGAGCAGTCACGTGGAAGCAATCGGCCGGTCTGGGAGATAAAAGAAGATGGGAGGCAATTACCGGTCGTTCCACAGACCCCCGAGGAGGGTTGTCAACGCTGTGGAGAACAACGAAATGACATGGCTAAATAGACGCACAGAGGGACGTTTCAAAAAAAAAAAAGGAGATATTCATTATTATTATTTTTTATGATAAAAAAGTTTTAATTAAGTAATATCGTCACCTGAAAATGTAAGTGTACCAACCATTACAAGATACGAGATTTTCATACTGTAGCAGAACTTAAGGGTGAGGTAACACGAATCAGCTGATTTTGTAGTCTCATTTGATTACCATGTAAACCTTAGAAAATTCACAAAAATTCTGAAAAAAATTTGAGAGATAGATTTTAGTACCTAAAAGCCATAAAAAAAATTTCAAGACAATTATTTGAACCGATTTTTTTTTAATTAATTTCTTTTATTTGTATAACCATAGGCTAGGGCCAAACTTAAGTTAAAAAAACCGGCACGAATTTGAACCTTGACTTTTGAATTGAATTTAAGTTATATTGGCTTTAGGGAACTCCCACACAGCCATCTAAAATAGGAACAAGAATACTGCTTATTTATTATACATTAATAAAAGAAAGTACATGATTAAATGCATAAAAGAGCCTTGACTTTTTGGGACTGCAAAATCAGCTGATTCGTATTACCTTACCCTTAAGTGAATTACACATAAAGGATTTTTTGATCACTGAAAATTGAAGACTTGACCTAACCTAGCTATTAAATTGTTAAATATGATCCTGTAAGGTTTTTTATTTTCAAGTTATAGAAGCCACTGAAAACAAATCTCTAAATGCGTACATCCAACCAATTTAATAAACATTAAATCAAGCCTGGAGATTAGGCAACCCGTTAAGCATTTAAATGTAGAGGGTTACATAAATATGCCACTGGGGTGTCTTTAATTTCAAGATGATCGGATGAAGTAAACATTTTTTCTTAATTGCTTGAGTGTACACAACTTTAAAAAAAAAAAAAATCGATATGAAATTATTATAAATCTCGTTTGTAACTTGTTATGTTGCCACTAATTAATTAGAACAATTTTACTGTTGTCAAACTACTTGGTATTAGTTTGGCTCTGTGAGTTATACTGTATGCAATGTATGTATATAATATATCATGTATATAATATATGAAACATCTTAATTAAAATATAACATATATCTTAAAATGCTCTCCTTTACATACCCCATCAGTAACTAAAATATCAGATATATACAAATTCGAGCTAGTTTTGAGTTATGAATTTTTAAATTTGACGCCTTTAACATGAAAGTTCCATTTCTCCGTTCAATAATGTTCAATTTATAGCCAACTTTAAAAATTAATAACTCAATCAAAACCTGGATCGAATTTGACCTAATATTTTAGCTACTGATAGGACATGTAGATATCATTTTAAGATATATGTTTCATAATTTTCATGTGTGGGATTTTTTATTAACATTGGGCGCGTTACCTTACCCTTAAAATAACAAATTTAATATATAACTAACAAAAAGAATTAAAATTTTCATAAAAAGAATAAAATTAATAAAGCTTTATAGGGAAATAAACCAAGAAATAAAAAGCGGTATATTTGACGTACGTGGTAATTATAATATATTGATAGTATAATATAGAAATACAATAAAAGATCAACGTAGCGTATTCATTATTTTATAGATTTATATCATTAAATCACAACCAATCTCTCCTATATAGGTATATACAATCCTGAAGTTTTATTTTTACATTTTTTTTTAAACCTTATCAATACACATGCCTGGGAAAGCATTACTAACTAAAATTAATTACAAGACATTATACACACGTATAAATACAATATATATAATAATAACAATTATAATATTTATTTTTTTTTTTTTTTGCCTATAATATTATATAGGAAATTGCTTACTTACATTTTATACAAAAGCACCATGACGAACATAAAAAAATTGCGGTATAGTATGGAAATTTAATATATTATATTATTGAAGGTTAATTATTTTATAATATATCTTCAGTATTAAATACACAATTTAAATAATGAACATTTATAATTATTGAAAGTAATAAAATAGGAAACAAAAAGCAGGTATTACTAAAATATTAATGTATTTTATATGGACATCCTAAATAAATGAAAGCTATGATAAGTTACTGTAATACGTTTACGATTTTTCAAAATTATAGAGCTGTTATATGAATATTAAATCATATTAAGGGGCATTCACAAAGTCTTAAGGCCACATTTAGGGCTCGATAATTTAAGACTAGAAATTTTGGGTTTAAAAAGCATGCCTAAAATCGGGCTTTTAATTATCGAGCCCTAAATGTGGCCTTAGGGCTTTGTGAATGCCCCTTACTAAGAATGATATTTTCTTTTCTCTTTAATAATGTTTGATGAATATTAAGTAACGCAAGTGATTTTTTAATATTTATGTATACATATATTTATATAAATTCTTGAACGTGGAAAAATCGAATACAATTACACAATTTGTTTAATTGTAATCATGCATGACACGGATCCAGAGTACTGATGCATGCTATCCGCACGCTACTGCGTATACCATATTCCCGAAGTGAATGAAAAAAATTACACACATTTTAATATCGGGTGATAAGGTTAAAATTTCAAGGAATTTATGGTTGCCTACTTTAATCCAAATTTGATAAATAGGTGAGAGCAAAATAGTTTTTCAGTTTCATGAATCCGTGCATAATTATAATGTTAAAATAAAGAGAAAGTACGTTCGTTTTTTTTTTTTTTTTTGCATTTTGCATCGCTTACATATTGTAAAATACAATATAATGTAACAGTTTTATATGAATGATTAGTAAACATATACATTTGGTCATTAACTTTTGAGTCAGTTACCACTGAGAATGATGCTACTTTTTCAATTAGATTAATTAACATTCTGTGCGCAATACTTTTCTTTCAAACTTGCATGAAATATGAAATTATTATATTTATACTCGGGAAGTTTGTTCAAAATTATGATTTAATATATATTTGCTAAGAAAGCTACCATAGACGCAAACTGCACAAAGGACTTCTTCCAAATAATAAGTAATCGATGCCCTTTCTTTTTTTATACATTATTAAAATTAATAAATTTCAGAATGTAGCTTTCTTGCTAAAATTATTTTTCATTTTACTTCTATAATTTTATTGAATTATTCACAATAAGAAAATTTATTTTTTATTGCACATAATAGTTCATATCACACTAAAATATATTAATTAAAGCCCGGACTAGTATGAAAAAAAAAAAAACTTCTTCTACAAGTCAAAAACTTATAGAGAGAAAAAGTTAGGAAAAGAGGGGGGGGGGAATACTTCTTCAAAAGCACGACTCTGACGTCACAGTGTGTAAATATCCCACGATTTGGGATATTCGAGGCATAGCAAAAATATGAATTAAATTGACAGTACTTAAGTCGAGATCCTCTATCTGCATTTTGGTTTCTAAGAGTGACGATGTCAAACGCGTGTTATGTGCAAACAACCGACTTTTTGTTGAAAAAAAAATACCTGTTTGATGCGATAAAATTAAAGAATTAATAAAAGGAAGGGAGGGGGGACCGTTGTTACATGGTAACCAAAAATAAAACTCATGTTAAGTGCTCACTAATTTATGATTTAACTGGTTTAAGTAAAATAAAAATAATTAAAATGCATAAGGTCCGCGGAGGGAAAAATATACAAAATGGTAAATGGTGGTGTCCATGACGAGTTTAATTGAGTTTTAATGCACGCTACAACTAAATGAAGCACGGATATTTCTTTTTCTACTGTCCACCAAAATATTAAATGTGAAAAATATCCCGAATAAGACTGTGGAGGACCCAGAAACATTTGGTAACGGGAGTACTATATTAACTAAATTTAAATGAAAAAAAAAAATATTATTTTTTGCATTTTGCACACTGTCAAAATTTGCCACAATTATGGGAAATACACGATTAAATTTATTGAAGATTAAATGCATTTTTTTAAGTACATATTATTGTATAAAGTTAATAAAAAATCTCAAAAAGCGATAAAAATGTTGAATATACATTTTTTTTCATCTTACATATGAGCAAAGCTTTATTTTTTAGTGCTATTATTATTTTAAACGAGTGATTTTTTTTTTAAAGAAGAAACTACAATTAAAAATATATATTATAATAGGCCTAATTTTTTTATTAACTGAAATATTATTACTAAAACTTCAGCTACAATACAAAATAACAAATTTTCAATTAAAATTTCTGCAGGGTGATTAAAAAACTAAATTAAAAAAAAAAAATCAATAATAAATTGATGGTCACAAATTCAACTGAAATGTTTTATATTTTTACAATATAATGTTGTACCAATTCATTGCCAGTAATTTAAAAATGTAGAAAGTAAATTAATAATGAAAGATAATTTAATTAAATGAAAGTGCAATTGCAAAATAAAAAAAATACTGGAATAAATTTATACAAAAGGTATTATTAAGTATAATTTCTAAATAAGTTATAAAATTAAATTTTAATGAAATAAATTGTAGAAAAAAACTATATATTATTATTTTTTTTAAGCTGGATAGCAATGGAGTTTTATATTATCACTTTTATTATTTCTATATTAGTTCGAAAAATTATCATTTACAACACTATATCCAGTACAGAGTTTATTTAAATATACATTAACATATTATTTTCTTCGTAAATAACATTGCACATCAGATAGAGATCGTGATTTTTGTTCTTCACTCAACCCTAATAATTGTTATTACTAGTTTGATCTGGAGCAATCCAGTTGCACATTCTGAACTTGGACTCAACACTGAACACAATTGAAAATAATACAAAATATGCACATACATGCATATTATTTGAGAACAACGCGAATTTTTAGTAAATATTATTTTTTTTAAATATTTTATACATTTTACTATTATTTTTTTTTTTAAACTTGAATATGCTTTAAAATTCATAAAAAACATTGGTCCATTTAAACTGTTTCTTGAAAATTATTAATTGTCTAGTTTTATTTCGTCATAGCATTTAATTGATATGAGTATATATTTTAAATATATATATTTTTAATTATACCACTTTTTTTTAATTGGTTGGCCTGAGTATATTGTAGGACTATATTTTTTTTAATGCCCTGAAATTCTATAATAGGCCACCTAATGTGGTTTGTACAAAATCTGAATTTTAATGTTCTTTTTTTTATGGCAAGTTCAAAGAGGTGATACCGCTGTCAGAAGCAAAAGTTAGATCATGATGAATTCATGCAATGGGGGAAACAACTTGTTTTTCAGTTTTAGTAAACCTAGGCCTTCATGTCTCGTGTTCATCCTAACCCACTTTTAGTTTGTATGTGCCAAAGAATTTTTTGAATACTATCAAATTGACTTTGGTCAAAAACATTACTGATTTAAAAGCTAATAATATAAATATGCAAATTAAATATAATTTATTTGATTATAATAATAATTATATAGGCCTACAATAATGAGCATAACATATTACATGATATATAATATAAATTATAACTTTTTTTTATCAGTATTTATACTTTTTGTTTTAAATTAAAGGAACATAATATTTAATAATATTTTTAAAGTCTTTTAATAATAATACAATTATTGTGTTTTTGATGAATAATTTTGATCACATATCTTCAGTGAACACGATTGGTGCTCTTGGTGCTTGAGTTACTACAGTGGGAGGTGTAGGAGTTGGTTCCGTTGTCTCTACTCGGATGATACCGTTGACCGAGTGAGAGCGAGTGTGTGTGCCGTTACCGTTGGAGGATGGAGCAGAAGTGGAGCCGTTACTGAGGCTCATGCAGCGAGGAGGCAAGGCTTGTTGAGAAGACTGGGAACGAGTGTGGCCAGGTCGACTAGAACTCAACTGGTCTCGTAGTGCCATTTGATAAGCAACTTCAAATGCTTGACCTAATGTTAGGATTACTTCTGTAGCTTGATCCTAATGGGAGAGAGAAGAAAAAAAAAGAAATATTATTAAATAATGTAATATGTAATATTGAATGGTTGAAGTATTTATTTATGGAAGGATGATGCAAAAATCATAAAATAATAAATTAGTTTAATGTAACGATGCAACTGTACTAAATCGTCAAGTCACATGCAATATAAGTCAATTAGCCACTTCTAAAAACTGACGAGGAATTTTATGTGTGTTATGATTTTTCATAAGGAATGCCCTAAAATATACAAAGCATGATTCAAGCATAACTTATTGAAACAAACTGCCCTTCCGCATACTTTTTTTTTCATTCTGCGATACAAACTTCAAAATACCTAACGAAGCCCTTTTGAATAAATTTCCAACTGATTTTTTTTTGTTATTTTTTTTTACACGAACAGCAGACTTTTTATTTTAAATACTTGCAAATGCGCAAGTCGTATTTTTTTAAAATTATTTTGAGGAGCTACAATTGATCTCACCATGGTCTTGACACAGAAGACGTGACAGTAGTGGTCTTTGGTGCTGTGGTCCTTGGTGATGTACGCGAAGTGAGTCAGATCGTCCGCGTCCTGACATGCACAGTGGATGTTGCGGATTTCGTGCTCGCACACCTGTTCCTGCAATCACACCCACACCGAGCTCTTCTATAGACGATCAAAGTAATGTCAAACACCCACACTGAGCTGACAGTGAGCTCTTATATATTATAGACGATTCAAAGTAATGTAGAGAAATTAAACACCCACAGAAGATTCAATGTACTTTTAAGCTTTTTTTTTCTTTTGAATAAGATGTGGATTTTACTAAAATAAAAAGCTTTGAAGTAAATCTAGGAAAAGTAGTCCCCATTTTTTTTTTTTTTTTTGTTTTAAAAAAGTCAACCTGCATGATTTTTTATTGCAGAAATGAATAGAAGGTATCATATTACACCTTGAATATTTTCATATGTTTCAGATGTCAGGAAGTATTGCTACAGAGTTTTGCCAAAGTCCGGTTTGAACCCACGCTTCTTTTAGTTTTTTTTTTATTAAGAATGACGCATCTATTGACGCTTCTCTGTGTTATATTTTCAATAACGTTTTAAAAAATAATTTAAGGGTTCTAAAATATTTGAAAAAAATCACTGAAGGAAAACTTTGCATCCTCTATCATTTCTGCAATAAAAAGTTTTCTTGCAGGTTGTCAGTGCTGAATATCTCAAAAACTATAGACGAACTTTTTTTTAATTTTCTCTTTGTGAAAATAAATTTGAGGATGAGAGTTTCCTATTTCTCATAGTGTTCACTTTTGCACTTTGACAATATAATCCTTAAACACATATTCCGCAAAAACGCTCAAGATGTTACTTACTTTGGTAGCAGCCTCCAGGAATTGAACGCCTCGGTACGATATAGAAAGTAAGATGTCAGGAGTCTGTTTATTTTCTCGGGAAGTTACAGCACGTTTGAGCTTTTGTATCGACTTCTTTGTAGATTCTGTACCTTTTAATTCTTTTACTAACGTTGAGCCAAGGTACTGCAACAAAACAATAAAAATCATATTAACAAACAATTTGTACTTGTGTCTTAGTTTAAATATATAACAACTTTTACTACTTTTTAAAACAGCTATATATGTAGCTGACTTTATCGCGTTTTTTTAATTGCTTTAATGATTTGTTAAAAGAGGTTATTAAAAGAAGCACTAGGACACTAGGTTAAAATACGAGCTTTGCAGTTTCAGTTTACGACTTGTAGATGGCGCTCGGTGATTGGCTAAAACTCATCAGCATGCGCTTAGTAGCTTCGGCGCGTTCTTGCTATGCCCTATTTTTGCCAGGGTCCAAAAAACTCGGCAAACGCCGAAAATATGCATTGCTTCAATTGCCAAACCTATATAAAATTTTAATTCGGCGTGATGCGGGGTTAAATTTTAGGTTTGGCAAACGACGTGAGTCGATTTTTCACGACTTGCAGCTTACGACTTACGAAAACTCGTATTTTAACCTAAATGGTCCCCCGATCACTGCTACTCACCGAGGCGGTGTAAGTGACAAAGCCGGTGACGAGCGAGTGCGGGCGGTGTCTCCACTGGGTGGTCAGGGTGGATGGCACGCCCACCAGCAGCTCTGACGGCTCACGGATCGTAAGATCCTCGTCGTAACATGGAGCTGCCTCTGACACTCCCCCGTTGGTAGCTGGTTGTTGTGAGGTGCTCGAGATGGCACTAGTCGGTGGAGGGGGTGCGGGACGAGACTTCTTGTGACTGTGGCGCAAAGTACCAGTACTGGACACCGTCAGTGCGAGTGCGGGGTTCGAACCGTGAGTCTCATCATTCTCTGTCACGGTCTGAAACAATAATATCATGTGACGTATAAAAAAAATATTTTTTCAGTCGCTCGTAAGATATTATTATAATATATGAATTAAATATGATAATCTCATATATATATAATATTCTCATGCAAATTTAGTTTATATGGTTTTAATATTATGTAAAATTCTTTGACGTTGTTCATTCAAATATAAATTTTTAGCCTCCCTTGAATTGTATAATAAATGAAAAAAAAAAAAAAAAAAAAAAGGCAATTGATTTTTTTTTTTTTTTTTTTTTTTTTTGCAATTGTTTTGCGTGGCTCGAGGGTGAAGTTAAAGGGCCGACTGTGACACATGACGAGCTTGGTGATGGGGCCAGATGACTGGTGTGCGTTGGTGCGCACTACTAGGTTCGTGTGTGGCCACCACATGCCGCGCTGCCGATCTGACAATAAGTCAAACCCTCTTCTGTCATACCAAGCCCTTTTTTTATGTAGGTAGTTGTGCGATGATTTGTTGATGAGTCAATCGTCATATTCGCGTCACGTAAAAAACTCACGCCACTGTCACATGCACTATAAATATATTTTATTGTCAATCAATCATTTTATTCAATAATAACAAATAACAATATATTTATTATAATTTTTTTTTATAGTTTAAGCCTGCGCGCTGATTGAGAGGTTGTGCATTTTGTGATTACGCTTTTTATTATATTATTTGACATTACTAATAGTAGTTTTACATTGATCAATGTTTCAGCATTGGAGAAAAAAAATAAAGGCTACTTTGTCACTAAAAATTGATGGTAAATAGAATAAATAAATAGAAATAGAATAAAACAATAATAATAATGGTAAATTTTACTACGAAAAAAATCCGAATATTTTCTTCCTTTCATGCGGTGTCCAGAAAGTTTGTCTATTGTATATATGCTATAGAAATCATGCAATCAAGCGCTATAAATTTACTGACATACGTCAGATCACCATATTAAATACAACATACGACTCTTATAGGTCCTGAAACGACGCGAAAACTAGAATTAGGTATAGCTTATATACTAACAACAACAACAAAAGAATGAAAATATATGTAACAAGTTTTTAATTTCTCATGTTGAAAACTTCTCATCAAAGAAGGTAGTAACGAGAGAGCTTTAAAATCTCTGATATACAGTGTACCATATTGTTTATCCTCTCTATGTACGGCAACACATGGCCAGTAGCAGTCTCCCGTGTTACGTTGAGCGATTTCACGCGCGCCTGAACGTTATTAGCTGCAGCAGCGCGGCGGGCATGCAGAATTGCAGGCTAATTAAGCCGCCCGGGGCTGCTATACTGGCTGCTCCATTGTATCGCAGGAGAGGAGTGATCAAGCGGCAGATGACACGGGAGCAGGTGTGTGTCTCTCTCTCTTTATTAACTCCCCTTTCAATCACGAGTAAACGAGCCATTGCAAAAATGTCCACATAGAAATAAAATGTATAATATCAAATGTATAAAATAATATGAAGATATAGAAAAAAAAAAATACTGTATATACATTATAAAATGTTCAATTTAACTTATTTCAGAAGTAGAAATTTCTTGACCAAGAAACATTAAAATTATTGTTTCTATATTGGGGAAATCCTGGGGCCGCTTTCCTTCGAGGATCTGAGAAACACACGACAGTTACGACACGACGAAAAATCTGCCATTTAAAGAAATTAATCGAGCTGTTTTCAACATTTTTTACGTAATTCAGTAGTAATGGCATAAAATGAGTGTAAACATATAAACAATCAAATACAATCCGTGAAAACAGATTACAGTTTTGATGTGTTAGTATAGGTAACACCGCAAGATGAAATCTCCGAGATGACAAGCAAGAAAAGTATCGAACATCAAAATTAGTAACGTGATGTGAGTAACGTTTATCCTCTTTTTGATACCCTAAAGAGTCGGTAACAGCGAATGCAAAGATGATTTATCTTCATTTCAGCATCAACTTTCTAGAACAGCATGTAAAGTCATGATGTCATAAGGTGAGTCGCACACAGCTTCGTACGCTTGCGATCTTATAGTTCTAATTTAGAACCAGTTCTAATATATTTTTTATCAAACGAAGGCATGCGATATGAAGCTGTGTGTGCGGCTTCACCTAATAGCAGAGGTTATTCGTTTTTTAATATACGTTACGAAATCATGCGAAAATCATGCGACCTAGTATGACAGTCGTAATGGTCTCATTGTCAGTTATAGACACTTACCGCTGCAGGTGTGGATACGGGCGTCTTTGGCGCAGTAGGGTCCGAGTGTTCCGCATGTCCCAGATCTGCCAGAGCGGCCGCTGCAGCACCCACCGATGCAAGAATACGTCTGCGGTGTCCCAACTTGTCAATGTCCAACAACGTGGTCACTTCAACGTCCCAGATTCGCAGAACTCGCTGCATATCCGTGTACAGGTGCTTACGGAACGTATCTGCATAGCACTCGAGCTTGATGGCACTGAGCCATTCGTCAACCGAGGCAGGAGCTCGAGCACCATTGCGACCAAACCTCTGTAGCTGTTGAGGAAGTTTCTCCACGGCCTCCAGAATGGTAGCTATGTGTGTGGTCTCCACTACACCCATCTCAGTTAGATCTGACGGTTGTAGTACACCTCGCTGTGGACAAATTGTACCCTCAATATCAATAAGGGAGTTAGAAGAATGAGGAGTCAATTCGGAAAATATAAAAGTTATAAATTCATATAATGGACAACCTGCATGAAAATTTTTTATTACAGAAATGAAATGAATGAATTATGATACTCTGAACTTATTCAGATTTTTTTGAGACCCAAAACTATTTTTAAATAACTATTGAAAGTGTGGCTACGCCCCCTGGAGGCGTCAATAGGCGTCCAGTCCCTATTCTTTTTATTAAGGATTCAGGAGTGCCAACTTAAATTACAGAATTTTCAATAATTATTTAAAAATAGTTCCAGATCTCAAAAAAATCTGTAAAAATTAATAGTAGCATAATTTGGTACCCTCTATTCGTTCCTGCAATATAAAATTTTCATGCAGGTTGTCCACTATGCATTTAATGTGCTTCTATATCATATATTATAATCTTTTTTCCCAATACTGTGCTAGTCTTTATTTCTGAAAAATTACATACATGCCATCAGACGTACATCGGTATCAAGCTGGAAATTATTATAAATACAACCAATTATGACAGCTTCCGCTCTTGAAACAGGAAGTTCCAGATTTGCTTATCGTATGACAAGGAACTTTGTGTTGAATGCTTGAGGTACAAGCACTAAAATTTTCCATTTCTACTATAGTACGTTTGGCCTCTCAGAGGCGTGGATACAGGAAAAAATTTCGGAGGGGGCTACCTCCATAAGGCCAATGTTAAAAAAAAAAAAATATTGGAGTGGGGAGATGCGTATATTGCCCATGTTAAATCCAATTTTTTTATTGGGGGGGGGGAGGCTGCAGCCTCCTCAGCTCCCCCCCCCCCCTCCCTGAATCCGCGTCTGGCCTCTCATATTGAGAATATAATAAAACAATACATTCTTGAGATCTCACTGCTAATATGATATTTGGTAAACATAAGAATATTGTTGATGTTCGGTACTTACAATAAAGCCAAGGTCATCGTAGCCGTGGTTGACAAATGCCTCTTCGTATTGCGGCAACTCAAGGCCATTGAGCCACTGGCCTACGGTGGTTGGGCTCTGTGGAGTGCATGGGCTCATTGCGCTTTCCGAACGGCTTAGACCTATGGACATTATAATTATGCTAAGTTAGCAGTTTGGTACAGAAAATATGGTAAATGATGTAGAAATTTGATGTTTTACTAATATGTTAAAAAAAAAAATTAACGAGAAAAAAATAATAACAAATGATTTAGTATTGAACCAAAAGAGGGTCCATCATGCAGTTTAATATGCGTCAATCACTGATTATTATCGTGGAAGGTTCAATGGACTCCTGGTTCTATTGAACTGGCTGAGGACTACTAACGCTAAGAGGACTCTTAGGAAAAAATTACGGCTCTAAGCTACCCCTTATCCGGACTCCACTATAGACATACCTAGACGCGATTGGAACTCCTTCTCGAGTTCGGACACGAAGACGGACTCGCGCACGAGTCCAGTGCCGAAAGAGGCCATGATCTCGGAGATCTTGGCCCATTCTTCCTGCTCGTCGAACGGACTCAGGATGGACAGTGACTTGTCTGCAGTAGAAGGAAGCAGCTGGCCCCTCTCCACCTCGCCGTCTACGGCAGCAGCCACCTCTGCGTTTTCGTATACGTTACGAATGCGACGTAACGTTTTGGGGCGCTCAAGAGGCCGAATTCTTCCGTCCCCTGCTGTGTCTGCAGCTACTGATCCCTTCAGAAGTCCTGTAACAAAACATTGATTTCCACACATCAGTCAACGTTCAGGTGCTCTAGTCAGTACAAAACAATTATTTTCTGGTTTCAATAATGGACAATTAATGTATAACGGCATGAAAAATATGCTAGTCTGATACTTTTCACTTGATTGTTTTTCACAGTTCAGGAAATATTATATATATTGAAAGAAGTTTTTGACGCAATTTGCAACTTTGTCCAATGAAGGCTGACAATCCGAAAAGTTTATACACTATACAGCTATAATGTATCCAACAACATCGTATAGTGTTTATTTGTTTATAAACAATAAGGTCAAACACTCGGATGTAAGGAGAAGAATCTTTGTTTGACGGAAGTGACGTCACGGGAGCTGCGTGTTCGGCTGGTGGGAGTTTCTCGGATAAAAAGTACACGCTGCTTAGACGCACACTAGCTCCCACGCATGTTTTTATACGCGTGATGTACATAAACACATTAAGTGCATATAATTGCACCAACAGCAAGTATCATTTTTATAATGTGGCGAAATTCTTAACTAATTACTTTTTTTAAAATAATTTAAGTTAATGCGTTTCAAGATTATCGGAAGGATTATTTGTTAACTCCTCTTTTCCATGAGCTTATATCTCTATGCCATACGTATAAAGATCACAGTATACCTAGTGCATGAGAAACGAGGCAATAAAATTGAGCTTATAAAATATTTTAAACCTCTAATTAAATAAGATAATATTAATGTTTAAATATTTGTAGTATGAAGTTTCGTGCCTTAGTCGTACATGATGCAAAAGAACTATATAATCCTGATTAAATTCAAGCGAAATAATAATACGAAGAATTACTCATTTTTGTGTGAACAGAGTGGCTAGCTAAAAGATAAGCTGACATGAGTTTATTAAGTTATCATGTATTGCAGTGTGACATCTACACTACCCGTCATATTCATTTAAATAGTTTATGGTCGGAGATGCTCGGAAGCATTCGGCTCGTGTTAGACCAGTCAGATTCTTTGTTGCAAACGGTCAACCAATGATCGAGAACATTACAAACACGACGAAAACCTAATTAAATGTGACGCGCATCGAATTCAGCACGTATACGTGATCATGAGTGAAAAATGTGGTCTAAGCATTTACTTTATGAAGAAACAGTTTAGAATTATCAAATTAGATCATACAGCGGTGCAAGCGAATGGGCAATAAGCTTTAAAATTACAACATATTATCGTTCTGCAAGGCATAAATATCATTAATATCCGACCTCAAATTTTTTTTTATTGCAGAAATTAAGAGATGATGCAAAGTTTAGCTATACTCTGATTTTTTTCAGATTTTTTTAGTCTGGAAATTATTTTTAAAAAAAATATTCAAAGTACAGAGAAGTGACGCCTCTCTTAGGATAGGACCAAAAAGAAGCATGGGTTCGAACTCGACCTCGGTAAAAATTTATCACAATACCTCCCGGACTCTAAAAAATCTGAAAAAAAATCAGAGTGGCATATAACTTTGCATGTCCTCTACATATTTTTTAATACATTTTTTTGAGGTCGATATACTCCATTCCTACAAGATATGATACGTCTATAAAGCTGAAAAATACAGATTTATGCATCTATATAATAACCAAGAATATTTTATGTTACGACATTCGTCGTCCCACAGACCGTAGTTAAACAAACACTTGATTGGTCCACTAGCAAGTATAAGGAGTGATTATTTGCCTTACAGTATCGTCCGGCGCGGGTTCAACAGTCGAAGCGGCGGCAGAGACTGTGTTTTAATTCAGCGCCAAGTCACGTCCTCACGCTAATGCATGCACAATGAGCAGGAAGTTACCATCAGCTGACTGTGCTCTTGCAAATGTACATATATGTATTCTCAGTAAGCGGTCTGCAGGGGTCCTTGCGGACTCAACTTTATCTGTTATATGTAGGAGCACGAAGGAAAATATTGGTTTTATTTTTATAATATTATAATTTTGGTATTTCAATATTGGTAACCAATGTTTTGCTTAACTAAACAAACAAACAAAAAATAGATAAATAAAATGAATGAGGTTAAAATAGATAGAATTTATGTAGGCCGGTTCCTATGAAGATATTAGCTCCTTTACCTTGCTATATGTTTTTATATACACCAAATTAATTGCATAGATGGAGTCTAACTTTAATTGTAATACTCACAAAATTAAAAAATTTAAGCCAGGCTTAAAATTAGATTTCATTTATGCAATTGGACGATAAATTATGTATATAATTATATGTACACACTTGCTTGATAACTCTTACAGTAATTCTTGGTGCTATGTTGTTACAGTTCTCTGTTCATCAGTGTGATGAAAACATGTCGCAAGCCTGTCAACGAAGCTGTCAGTGTTGCTTTTTAAGCTAGATGTTATCTCACGGATAAAAATATAGCGAGCGATAACAAACAAGGTTGTAGAGCACCAATACATGGCAGTACACCTCGGGACAGCATGAACTGATTTTCTAGATCTTAAACTCCTATATATATAAAAAAAAACAAAGATATGAAGATTCATAATTTTTAGGAAGGTAGCAGGAGCACCAAGTTACCCTCCCCCCCTCACAATAAAAATAACAATAATTAATTCACAACGCCTCCAAAATGCTGAGGTGTATGATAATCTAATATACATAAATATGGTAGATAGTTTCATGGTGTAGTAAAAAGAAATATTTCAAATGACTTATTAGTTTTAATATTATGAGTGAAATCAGATAAGAACAATTTTAAATTCATCCTACACAGTAATAGAAATCTTGCAAAAAAAAAAAAATAAAAAAATAAATAAATAAATGAATAAAAAAAAAAATAAATAAATAAGTAAAAAAAATATTGTAGAAATGAAAAGAGGGCACCAAATTAAACTAATCTGATTTTTTTTCAGATTTTTTAGAGTTCGGGAACTAATAAGTGTTTAAAATAAAATTATTGAAATTACAGAGAGAGGCGTCACTTTCAATAATAAAAGGATACGGACTAAAAGGGGCGTGGGTTCAAATCTGAACTTACCAGTTATAGCCTAACGCCCTAACATTTTAAAAATTCTTCCTGCACATGTCTTCTAAAAAATCTGAACAAATCAAAGGTATTATTTGTTTTGTTTAGCTTTAATTTTTGCTTTCTTGGTTAAGGTATACTAATATATTTCTTGTTCATTTTTATATGACTTTCTAAGGCGCATTTGCATTCAGAACAAATTGAATTTACTGCAGATGAACATTGATTTGGTATCCTGTTTTCATATTTGCAATAAAAAATTGAAGCAGGTTTTCGATTAATAAAACCCATTTCTGTACTACATTTTACTAATATACAAAATAATGTAAGCATAAAATATATGAAAATTAATTTAAATATTTAAACTTGATTTCCATTACATAGATACGAGTTTTCAATGGCTGTCAGATGAGATGGTATGTGCTCTCATATATAATATGAATACCTCCCATATATACGTGCTCATGACAAGTGATACGTTGTCGGCGGCAGTGAACCGAGAGTATACTGCACATAGTGAGAAGGGGCGTATATAAGGAGGTGGATTATATTTCATACAGCTCTTCATTCCCAGCCATCATCTTGTCATGATATAACTTTATTAATTTAAATTGAATGCTAAATTGTAAATACAACAGGTATACATCATGATAGCACGTGGTTTAATAACCCTTGCTTTGTTAATTGGTAATTAATTAATTAAAATTACAAATTCGTTCATTGAAGTTATGATTTGTTTTTTAAGAAGACTGCAATTTAAATTCCTACTTTTTTTCCAAAACATTAAATAAAATCAAGATCCCTATACTAGTATTATAAAGGGATCTTGAATAAAACTACGTACAATAATTTAACTTCATTACAATTACTGCACTTCATAAAAAAGTAAAGAATTTGCATATGCATGCAGGTTTTTAAAAATTTACTGTCTTACCTTCAGGAGTTTTAATATTATACATTATTATTATGAGCTAACACATATCACTTGCACTCGGTTTGAGAAACATGATGATATAAACTATTATAAAGTTTGCAATGTCGCTGCGTATATAACCACGTGGTATGTTTGATAAGATAACATCAGTCAGCTGATTAAGATAATATATAACGTTTTAATTTTCAGTAGCAAACTGGTCACCACAGTATAAATTTGTTACTAAAGAGAGGGGCTATAGTAGCAGCAACTTTATAATAGTGTCTGGTCACACAGGAAACAATACACATAGAAGAGGGGGGGGGGGGGCGTTCACACGACAACAACACCACCCATCGTCGTAATTTCCTTCCTCCTCCTCTTTCTCTGATGCTAAAACACTTAACATCACCACGCCTTTATCATGACGTCACTATTTTCTGCATTTTATTAATAACGTAATTTACAGGTGTAATTAAATTAAACACACCAGCTGTGATCTTTATATGCAATGTGTATATTGTTTTGTACACTTTGTATTTTTTTTTTAAATTTTATATTAATGGATTTATTGTACTGTACAGTTTAACAAATGTAAGGTTACTGCCGGAAGTAGCCGGAAAAGGAAGGATTTTGGCTAAACAATGTTCATGAGAAATTTAAGACTTCGCAGATGGGTTAAAATCCCTAATATAAATTAATATTTTTGCAAAATTCTTGGATTTTTTGTGATCGTAGTTTAGTCAAAACCCTTCTACTTCAGGAGGTAGTCTTACATTTCTTGAACAGAGTATTGTCCTCAATTTTTTTTATTGCAGAAATGGACAGAGGGTGCAAAGTTATGCTACCCTGATTTTTTTCAGATTTTTTAGAGCCCGGGAACTATTTTTAAAAAATTATTGAAAGTCCTTTTCGTGACGTCACGAGACGCCGCTCCTTAAGAAAAAGATAGGACATGCCGCCGCGTGACGTCACAAAAAGGACTTTCAATAATTTTTTAAAAATACTTCCAGGTCTCAAAAAAATCTGAAAAAAATCAGGGTAGCATAACTTTGCACGCTCTATCCATTTCTGCA
This sequence comes from Siphlonurus alternatus, assembly GCA_949825025.1. Lineage (NCBI taxonomy): Eukaryota > Metazoa > Arthropoda > Insecta > Ephemeroptera > Siphlonuridae > Siphlonurus > Siphlonurus alternatus. Next base: position 36,135,789 of record OX463781.1, read on the forward strand.
ATAAAAAAAATTGAGGACAATACTCCACTGTAGTCACAGTTAAAAGATTCACAGGTGGGCCAGAGAAAGGCCAGGTAGGCAGGTACCAAGGATCTTGTAGAACTGTACAAGATACTTGGCAGGTACTCGTAAGTGACCAATGCAGAGAGGTGATGACGAGAATAAGAAAAAATTGACATTTGAATGTTTGTTCAAATTTTACTAATGTACAATTTTCAAAGAAACAAACTGTACAATATTGAGAACTTTATTAGCAATCATGCAAAAACGAATATAAAAACGTATATAAGTAACAAGGTCATTATTTGCTTAAAAGAAGATAAAAAACTAACCTTAAATTTTTTTTTTCACACCGATGACTATAGTATCGAAACAATAAACGATATATATAATAATAATTAAGAAATAATTATAATATAAATAACTAGTTTACTGGCATCAATTTACTCGTTTAATTATAGCTTCTCGTTAAGAAATAATAGAAAATAAAAATAATGCTCTTTTTTCAACACCATATTGACAACAATAATGACAGTAAAAAAAAAAATCAATCAGTTAATAATTACAATCAAATTTATATTTGTACCAGCTGTACAGTATATACTACTATATAAATACGCTCCATACAAAAACAAACTTAAAACACTTTAAAATGCAGAACATTTAAAACTGATACGTAATCCCAGTTGAGATAAATTTGTTGCACTACTATCTAGATGCACTGATGTGACTTACTCTGGATTGACAGTAAGTCACGGTGCTCCATTAACTTGAAAGACAACTTTCTCCGTGCAGCAGTAGTAACCTACTCGGCAAACACGCCCGCATGACTTTGCCTACAGAATGACCAGCACGGTCATAACTATAGAAACGTTCACGCAAGTTGCTTGTGACGTCACGTTATAAACAATATCATCGTGCTAGTTGGAAATGGGCACTTCTACATTGGTACTAGTGAGATTGTAAGAAGGCGTAATTTTTCTTTAAATCAAAGTGGACATATGCTTATTGAAATATACATATTGGTCAGTTGTTAACCCTAATAATGTTGTATTACAGTAAAACCTCAACCGTCAGTTAATATTAATAATAATATAATAATAATAATAATATATTTATTAGACCAACTGGTTGTACAAAAAACAACATGGATCACGTCATGCAGTAACTAAAACTATACAACAAATACATAAACAAAACAAAAAAAAAAACAAAAAAAAAAAACGTACATTATACAAAAAAAAACACATTAATTTAATGAGTAGAGCAATTAACAATTTACAGATAGTGGAGTAATGACATTCTCACTAATCTTATTGCTATATAAAGTATGAATTAACTGAATAAAACTCTTTATCAATTGATATATTTTTCAAACAATTTTTAAACATGTTATCATTATCAATGTTTCTAACACTAGATGGCAAAAAATCATATACTTTTGCAGTCTGATAAAAACTGCTCTTTTCAAACTGCGCAGAACTGTGTTTTTCTAGCATAACTTTATCTTTATTTCTTGTATTATACATGTGTACATTTACACATGTATAATATTGTCATATTATATAATATTATACAGTACGTCTGCTTTTGTCATTGTGTTTGCCTTTAGTCTATGATAGATTTCAAGATTTTTATTCAACTATTCTCTTTGAGGAGCACGAATTTAGCCCCCTTCCCCCAAGCTCTTTAGTTTTTTAATGTTCACATATGCAATGGACAACCATCATAAATTTTTTTATTGCATATTTGGAAAGAGAACTTCGAGTTATCAATTGTTACCTTTTATTGATTTAAAAAAAAACTTCAAAAATATTGTCAATACTTAACTCGAGGTCCTCTACTCAAATATGCAATAACAAAATCATGAAGGTTGTCTAATATTAACTGTTTGAGACTTTATTATTGTTGTATTGACGCTTGTGCATGGAAAAATTGAAACAGCTCATTAAAAACAGCTGGTGTTATTAACATACATGAGTTGAACTATATTACAATTTCAGCATGTATATACAAAACAGAGTTGATCATAAAAAAGAGGGACATAACTCACATATAACTATTGGTGCAGTATATACTCGTTCGTACCAATAAATTTAACTGCGTTTTTTTATATTAAAATTGTATAAAATGTCTTATTAAATTTTGTTACATGCGCATAATAATGTGCAGAACTTGAAAGCTTCATCATTTATTCATCAATAAATTGGTTGTAGAGGGGGGATTGAAAAATATATATAATCAGTCCTCACTCGATTGTTTCGTCAATTGAATGTGGTTGATTGTTTCCCCGCTATAACTACACCTTGTTAGGGTGTGCGCGGCGGGGTGCAGAGTCACGTGCACGCTCACGATCGTCGCTCAAGGGGCTGACGACGGTGAGTTAAAGGGGTTGCTTGCACGTGGCGCTAGGAGCAGTGACGATCGGCCAACCCGAGCAATTAGACCAATTTAACACCACAAAAACTGCGGTACCACTCGTTTTCTCTTTTCAAATAATTGGTTGCATTATTTTATAAATTATTATATCATAGAAAGGATGTAAAATAGGGGAAGAAAGGGGGGAGAGAGAAAGAGAGAGAGAGAGAGAGAGAGAGAGAGAGAGAGAGAGAGAGAGAGAGAGAGAGAGAGAGAGAGAGAGAGAGAGAGAGAGAGAGAGAGAGAGAGAGAGAGAGAGAGAGAGAGAGAGAGAGAGTAACTCTGCAAGATATTTTCGCTGAAGGCTCATGGCAGATACAGTATATCTAAAAAATATATAAAGCAATGATAAATATAAATTATAAATATGAGAGAATTATCTCACGGAAATATGATGTTATTGATATATTTATTATACTGCATAATATACATTAATGAATGTTATAAATACAAAGTCTTGTTTTTTCGTTAAAAAGAGTGGATAACATTTTTTTTTTTTATTACTAAACAATATGAAATTTAATCTGATCTGCGGACGCTACAGCTTAAAAGTATGCAGATATGAAATTTTGGAATAGCTCTATTGTTAAGAAGATAAGAAACATAAGTCTAGCAATCTCAAAACATAGCACTTGTGTGAGCATTCGAATCGTAATCGGATGGTCGCGAGTTCGATCTCAAGCATCACTAACTTGTAAGTTTTATCCACATATCTCCATTCCTACATTCAGGGGGTGATTGATGAAAATTACATAATTTTATCAAATACCATCCATACTGAGCTAAGTTTCCATGGTTCCGAACATGATACTTGCTGATAGATTGCTATACTAGGCACGTAAAAACCACTTCACGCAATTTTGAAGATATATATAAGCAACAAAATCCTCAGCAACGCTATAGCTCAACAAATGTAAAATTACCACTGGAAATAGTCGGAAGTGGGAGAATTTTGGCTGAACTATAAATATGAAACATGTAAAACTTTTCTGATAGTTTGTAATTCCTATATATGAATTCCTCTGCAAAGTTACAAGTTCAAAAATGAACTTAAAAGTCCAAAAACCTTGCACTCTTCTGGCTACTTCCTGTGGTAATCTTAAATTTGTTAAACTATACATTGAAATCACATTCACAAAGCGTCTATATATACTGTTAATATAGAAGTATAGTCAGCTGATTTTGCGGTTTACTCACCATCCTATCTAATGCTATGTAAAAAAAAAAAAGCTTTTTTGGAATTAAAAAGGATTTTTTTTTAAAGAAGAAAATGATTTCTTTATTCATTATCAGAAGACCCCAAAATGGGGGGAGGGAGATAGGAGATGTTCTTAAATCAATACTTTAATAATTACAGAAAAAAAGGCAACTTTTTTAACATGGAGGCTTATGGGAAAAAAAATCCCGCTGGATAACACTTGAAGCCTCTATTATGTCTATTGCTCCGTGTAAATAAAATACAAAATAAAAAGGTGACTCACCGGCAAAAGGTGCGTCCCCGACGTATTCCTCAACGTTGTCTGTAGATATACTCTTATCCGAGAGAGACACACTGCTGGAGAGTGAGCCGGAGGACGCTCCCAGCGAGGGGAATTGAAGAAGGTCTTCCTCAGTTTCTGTCTCGATGTCCCTGGATCTCCTCTTGTACTCCTGTATGACACCAGCACAACGCCACAGTAAGACATTGTTACCTCGAGGAGGTTGACCAAGGTACACTTTGACTTCACGATGACCTCCAGCGGTCACCCGTGGTACAGACACAGAGGAGAGACATAACATGGCAAGTAGCTCAGAGCAAGGCATCTTTAAAACTGATGTCATGTTATGTATCAAACCTCTTTAGCTTCAAAATATATTGACATTTCTTTATATTTTGACATTTAAATGTCATTCAAAGGTGACTTAATAAAAGTTATAACAAAAATTGAGGTCAAATGTTAAGGTTAAAAAGAGTTGATTGATAAAGTAATAAAAAATGATTTAGTAACAAACATAAATATTTATGTAAACAAATGTACATTTAGATTAACAGTAAATCTTTAATATTTTGAGTGAACTTTTTTGCTCATTAAATTACTATTTATAGTATTTATATTTAAGTTAAAATTATTTTATTACAAATATTGAAAGTTAATGTCATTTTCAATAAAGTAACATTGCATGAATTTAAATTAGGTGCAATATATTTTTACAGAAGCTCTCTGTTTGACGAATATTTAATATACAATTATTATATTTTCTTCTCCCTCCCCCCAACCCACCCATTTTTTATATACATTGATACTTTCTATTCAAATAATAATTAGATATTGTAAATATATATCATTGTATTATATTATAGATTGTTGAATAATTTATATTAATATTTTAGCATAATTACATATATATGATCAATGCAACTATAATACGTCATTGTTACTTGCATGCATATATTGCATTTGTCTGGTCGATCTGTGTAATTATCCCGGTTGAACACACGTATACAAACGACCTCAGTATATAACCCTCTCTCTATAATATAAACCTCAGTTTGTCACAGTAGATTTATATAATAGAGCCACGTGATCTGGCGGCTAGACTCCTGTGATGTCCTTCTGCCTGGTTGAGCTGTCACCATGGTAAAACTAGAATATGCTACATTTTTTGCTGAGAAACAACAGCAACTTTATAACATGCCGTCAAATTAATCAACTTTTTATCATAATGTGAAGTATTCAAATTAAATCATCATTAGTATTAATTATAAGGTACAAAATACTGAATAATTACAAAAAACAATATTTTTATATACTGAACAGTATTCTAGTTACTGATATTTATTTTATAATAATTAATACCTATGATTTTTTTTATTCGTTTAGGTCTTATACCGTCTTTACGGGCGTCTTATATTGAATAAAAGTTTTTAGATAACGCACAACGTTTAAAAATATTTATAAATATAAAGAATAATATGTAGATGGAACGACACACAAAATTTACCCTCACACCTCTCCTCTAAAACTTATGCCTTATAATGGAGAACTTGCAAGTAATTTTTTATGAGGACCTCGAGTTATGTAATTTTGTACTCTCTATACACTGTGACGTCACAGTGCTGTACAGTAGTGAGTATAGTGATGTAAATATTTAATATGCAAGCATAGGGAGAAAAAGTTACATGAATGTGAGTTACATCACAGAACTTTGAAGCACAATTTTAAAGGCGGATTCCGATGACGACAACGGCGATGCGACGCTATTTTGTCACACAAGCTGTGAAATCCTATGCGGAAGCGAATTCGCCATTGCGGTGGCGAATATCGCGTTAAATTACGATGCTCTTTTTTTGAATTGCCAAATATGGATGTTACAGCAAGTGCGCATTATTCGCTTCGCGTCGCAGGCTGGAAATCGTCACCATGTGAATCCGCCTTTTAAGGGGTGTTAAAAAAAATTAACAACATTACATAACTCAAGGTTTTCTGTTCCAAATACCCAATAAAAAAAATAAAAAAAAGTCATGCGCTCATGCAAATGTCCGTTTAGTCAAATCATTAATAAAAATAATTGAATGTTGATAATTTAATTAAATTTATATCATAATTACCAATATCGCCAGGTTCAGTACGGTTCAATTCCCAGAGCTAGCACTAGCCACACTAAATGATAAAACCAACTTGAGAGTTGAAATGTTAACTATACAGACTTAACGGGAAGTACCGAGACCACAGCTTCTTGTCGACTTCCTGAAATTTCTCTGTAACTTTAAATAAACTACTGCATTAACTTGGGTGGACTTTTATCACACGTATTTCCGTGAGCGTTAATCAAATAATTTTGCAACAACACATGCTATTTTTTTATGTTACATGAATTTTTATTTATAAGTTATTATATGCAAGATAAATCTGCTAATTAATAAGACTCGGATTATATTGTATGTACATATAGTGAGAGAATTAACGAAAATGACAACAGACGGACTGATTGGTATTTTTACTTTAGCTTTGAAGTTTCGGTATGTTAATGTTAAAAATTATATAAAAAAAAATGTTAGTGAATGCACAAAAATACGTAAAATTGATATCCGAGAAGCCATAAAAAAAAATGAAGATAAAAGAATGTTTCTTATCTGGATATTAAATGTAAAACTTGCTTCACTTGAATTGAGCAATCGTTGCTCGCTACAGTTAATCTTTTGATAGGAGACATGCATGGTTGAGGGAGTATGAAGGGAGAACCTTGGTACACTGGAGATCGACTGAAGCACGCTTCATGGAGAAATACCTGACAACGGTTCGTCGCCATGACAGCCAGCGATCAACAATTTGTCATACAAGCTAGCGGATCATCACAAACCGAGAAGGCAAGCAATAGGACGAGGAAGCGTATCAAAATATTATCAAATAAAAAAGAAAAAATTTCAAATTATTATCAGATTTACAAAGCATAGCTCCCCTTTATTTTGCGGTAAGTTGACGGTTCAGTAGGTATTCTAAGAACTTAACAAGGGTATATCATAATTTAAACATTAATAATGAGCAAATTCAAAATGTAGTTGGCCTTTTCTAGTTATCATTTTTATCATTTATACTGTATCGTCTGCAAATTTTGTTAAATAAATAAATAAATATGTTTGTTACAATTTTATATTTTCTCGACTTTTTAGACTATGCAACGTTATGCTTCTAAACATTCCACTTTCTTAGGCATTTAATAAGAAACATTAAAAAAAATCATAATTTCTTATTTTTTATTTGATCCAACTTATGTAATATAATATTATGATATGTTCTTACCTGACTGAGGGGTCTTATGCGGTCATGGATGCTGCGCTCCGCGTCCAGCGCGGAGGGTGGCGGATGATCAGGGGTAGGCGGTTGCTTGTAGTGAGTCGGGCTGAGAGGTACTCGCACAAGTTTCTTCTTCTTGGCTAGTTCACCAGCCTCTACCATATTTTCTTGAGATGGACGTAGTCGAATGTACGCACTAGATACAAACGTAGGACTACCGTCATGATACTGTGGCTCAAAATTCTCATAAGTACGATCGTTATGTCGACGTAATTTTCTTCTCGGATAATTATGTGGTCTCTGTACATTTTCATATTGCCCTATCGTAGTATGTCGACGTTCAGTAGGTTGAGGTTCTAGTTCTCTCATGCTTTCTTCTCCTGCACTGTCACTCCTGCGATGTCGTGGCATGTCATCACTACCCAACAAATCTTCTCCTCCAGAGCTGGGTAGCTGCAGAGCTGCGTTTTGACGTAGTCGCATGTCCACGTACTGGTCCGTGCTGCGGCCTCGACGAAGTCCATCCCCGCTCCGAGCAAGGAACAAGTACTCATAGTTACTACCAAGCTCGCCCGCGTGTGTTGGAGACACGGATAGATTACGACGTGGAGGTTTCTTTGGAGGTGTCGGCTGTTAAAAATATTCAAACATAATTATTTTGTTACGAACAATTAACTCATAATAGTACTTTTTTTTTTGCATGTAATTTTATCATAGGATGATGTTAGCGTTTTGACAAATGAACTTGTATATTTTTGAATCTCATGATTATACAATACACTCTATAGCATGCATACTTCCAAGCGTATTTTTGACATAAAAAAATTGTGCACCTAATATGACTGGTAAGTCTTTCACTGGAATAAATGCATGCTTGATAAATTAACTTTTAAAATAGATACGAAAAATACATTAAAATACGATCTGTTGATCTGAAACTTTCTTGCGTGCGCTCGTGAAAAATATTGAGGCGCAGATCCAGGAAAAAATTTAGGAGGGGGCTGCCTCCATAAGGCCAATGTTAATTTTTTTTGGAGTGGGGGAAGTTTTTATATTGCCCATGTTAAATCCAAAATTTCGGGGGGGGGTGAGGGCTGCAGCTCCCTTAGCCCCCCCTGGATCCGTGCCTGCCCGGTAAAAAATATTATGATAACAAAGCTTACTGTTAGATTGTATTAAATTAGTTATAATATAGATGCTTCACTATATAGTGGAAATTAAAAATATATTATACATTAAATTTGTAGTAAGTTCATGAATCAGCTAATAGTTTGATTGAATTAAGATGTCAAAAAAAAAAAAAAGGATTTTAATATATACACTGAAAAGTAATATAAAAAACAAGACTCACCGAGACTTTGGCGTTATTATTGTTGTTGCTGCCACCATTGCTCCTGCCTGACGTCATAGGTAAGTAATTACTATTGTCAGATCGACGTTCTCCATCAAGAGGTTGAAAACGATCTCGAGGAGATAGCGATGGACCTCCCATACTCGAACTAGACGATACACTAAGTTGATCAGGATCACGTGTAGGGTAAGACAGTCGTGACATGTCACCGAGCTCCTCAGAAAGACAACTAGAGTCCATGGATTTTGCAGAAAGTACTGAACATTCCATAGATTTTGATGTGAATCCACTAGAGTCGAGCGACTTTGCCAGTAATGCTGGTGGAGGTGTCTGGTACAATCCACCATCAGATCCCCTGGAATAACGTGAGGGTCTAAGGCAAAACAAGGTTATATCAGCTATGACTTCACATAGGTACTTACACTGACATTGCTGATGCTCCAGAGACTCTTCGTTCATCCTCTGGCTTATCGTAGAAGTTCCAATGTGATGGTGAGGCAGCCCCAGGTGACTCTGCTATCCTACCTCCACGTGGAGTAAGTCGTACATTCTCATATGGACTGCCCATTGTGTTATTGGGAATGGGGGGTAAAGGTTCCGAGTTTTCCTTATCTTCACCATTCTCGCCGTTACGTGGAGCTGCAGGGGATGACAGCGCGCCTGCATTTGTCTCTTTTCTGTGTTCTGTAGATCAGATTGTAACATACATTTTCAGTCAAAAATTCTTAAAAAACTTGATTTCCCACCACATTAAAATTATATGCATGTATAGTCATAGTCAAATATAATGGGACATAATCCTTGTGTCTCAAACTTTAGTACTCACTATGTCTGGTGATGAGCGCAGACATCTCGTGGGTTAGGTGTGCGGGGAACTGTGCGAGCACCTCGAGCACGGTAAGACCACCCTGGTCCTTGGCGTTTAGTGCCACACCGCTCTCCAGAAGACAGCGCACCACCTCCAGTTTGCCGCACAGAGCGGCTTCGTGGAGTGCAGTTCCGGCCGGGGAGAGAGCGCTCACAGGGAAGCCAACCTTGAGCAGCATGCTCACCACCGCCCTGCAACGTAGAGGACACCACAACGTTAGCAGTTAGGGATAAACGTAAGTTTATTGAGAGAAACTGCATAATCTCCCATATGTTTACATACATCTTGAGTTGTGTACATTGTCAATTTTTTAAAATATATATTTTTTTTAACCTGCAAAGGTGGATTTTCATGAGCGAAAACGGCGATGCGACGCGATTTTGACGTAAAAGCAGTGAAACCTTACGTTGTGCTATAAGAAACGATGGTTCTTGTACAAAAAGTTGAATAAATAAATGCAGTCGTATCGTGTATAATTTGAATATAATATTAATATCAATAAATTATGGTTAAATTCAATGTATGTCATGACGATAAAAACATTGATAGTATTTTTTATACATATATATAAAAAAAACATGAGCGCACGGTAGCTATAGCATTTACTATTTAGTGAAACAAATGTACTGAAATGGAAAAACAAAAATGTTCATTAACATACATATAATTTATTAATTTTAATTATTTTTGTACAGTCTGTTTGAAATAAATGTTGACGTAATAATTATGTAAATTATAGAAAATGAAGGTATTGCACATAACATTAATATAATATGAATATTCTGCACGCACTATGTTATTTAACAATTCCATTCTAATAATATTGTGTATGTATTTTCTAAGATTGATTTATTGATTTATTTATTATTACTATTATACTCTATGTAAACAAACTTATAATATGAACTTTATACAACATACATGAAAAAATTTTATTGCAGAAATGAATAGAGGGTATACCAAATTATGCTACTCTGAAAATTTTCAGTTTTTTTTTTTTTTTTTTAGTCCAGAAACTATTTTTAAATAATTATTCTAAGTTCTGTAAGTTAAGTTGGCACCCCTAAATCCTAAAAAGAAAAAAAGATAGGGACTGGACGCCTATTGATGCCTCCAGGGGGAGTGGCCGCACATTCAATAATTATTTAAAAACAGTTCCGAGTCTTAAAAAATTTTGAGAAAATTCAGAGTAGAATAATTTGGTATCCTCTATTTATCTGTAATAAAAAATAAAAAAAATCATGCAGGTTGTCCATTTTTATAAACAAATAATTTAAAAAGTAAAATTTTAACTGAAACTTTCACATATAAATAAATCAAACAGTGGTATATAATATTAAACGTACAAAATAAAATAATTTCGTGGGAATTCAAATGGAAATATACATCGTGTGACAGCTATTTCATTAAAATAGCTAGTGTGAGATGTTGTTGTGCACCGTTTTAGTGTTGGAAATAGCAAGTTGATTTGATATTAAATCTAATCAGTCATGCGAAATATCCACAACCGTAAACAGAGTGTGAGGACAGAGACAGACAGAGGGGTCAATGATCATTCAGCAATACATGTGACAAGTTACATTATCGAACATGTTCACTTGTGTTGAAACAAGCATGTTATCACGAGAAACATACACAACTGTGACCTTTAACAGTATTATTTATGTAGCTGTATATATACGAAACGCCAGATGCAAAAGAATTTATTTATTTTGAATTTGATGTATTCACACCAAATTAGTTATAATCGTACTTTTGTGCAATCGATTTCATTATTATAACATGTTGAGATTGGGAAATAAGTGCGAAATTACCAAACCACTTTTAGAGTTTTTAAACAAACCCAATTTTGGTAACACAAAAAAGCATGCGCCTAATTAAGATAATAAAGAGATTATAAATATTATACCTTCAAACACAACATGTGTAAAAATATAATAATATGCTTTTATGCAGCAAGAGGATTATACGGTTTTCATATTATACAAGATTATTGAAGGAATGTTTTTTTTTAATTGTAAAAATATTGATAAAAGACCCCGAATTATGAATTTTTATTTTAACACCTTTTAAAATCACACAGCAAATCGCTGTGACGTAATAGTCATGTACCAAATTAGCACAAAAACATAGAGAATAGGTGTTACAGGAATTACATAGCATAAAATTATTTTTCACATTAATTTAAAGGTGAAGCCTTCTGTATACACGCTCAAATTACAAAAGACTTAAAATTTGTTGATAAATATTACAAAACTCGTGATCTTCTAATTCTATAATTATGCAATTAAAAAAAAATCATGCATGGTACTTACTTATGTCCATTCCTGCTGGCTCGGTGCAGAGGTGTGTGAGAGAAAACGTGGGTCTGAGGTGCCTCAGTGTACTGTCGCAGCAGCTCAGGGTGGGTGCGAAGTAACAACTCCACCGTCTCCAATCTGTATAACGTCACCACAATATAATTACATGGCAATGTGTCTTACAGATGACAAACTCGAAGTATGAAGAAACCCCCTCAAATTTGTATGTATATTTGTGTATATTTTCATGAATAAACAAAGTATAGACACTAATATATTTTTCTTAATTTTCTTGAGTTTAGAAACTTTAATTTCTAAATAATAAAGAAATAAAAATAAATAAATATTTTTTAAAAGAAGACTTTAACAAATAGTTGTGATTTTGATGGGTGGTAGCTAGGTGAACCCATGCACCCACTCCCTATGTATTTTCCCCATGCTGGGTGACTCAAACAGAGGGGTTAAACCCAGATCTTCTTTCTCTTCTATCCATATACGCCCAAGTCTGAAGAATAGAAGATATTGTTGCTAATGGTGAGGAAAGGCTTGATATCACAATTTTCTTGGAATGCAAATACATTCTACATACAATATAATATGTTGCAATGCCGGGTGTAATAATTGCACAGATGGAGAGTGCATCGTACATAAGACAATATGTATGTATTTGTTTTTATCTATAGCTTGTTGTTTACGTTTGTTTTTTACTCTATATTTTTTTTAACTAATAATTTACAGTTCAATACATTTCATAAAAATAAAACAAATACATTTAAGATTGAAAAAAGGTAATATATGTTCCTCTGATTTCCCTACATTTCATAAAAAATAAAACAAATACATTTAAGATTGAAAAAAGGTAATATATGTTCCTCTGATTTCCCTACATTTCATAAAAATAAAACAAATACATTTAAGATTGAAAAAAGGTAATATATGTTCCTCTGATTTCCCTCCCCCACTTTAACATTTTTATTCTTCTAGATCTGCCATTCAATCATGTTGCTAAACTGGTCGTCACTTAAAATTGATTTGACGTCACACGACCCTCCTATTAGTATTGTATTGGAGGACAAAGGAAAAGTTCATGACGTCAAATTAACTTTAAGTGACGATCAGTTTAGATTGTTCCATCTGGACTCACCTGCCATACTGCGCGGCAAGGTCTAGCGCAGTCTCCTCGCGACAGTTGCGGATCCCCGGGTCACAACGGTGCTCGAGGAGCATGGCCACCACCCCCGTGTGACCGTACTGAGCCGCGCAGTGCAGTGCAGTCTCGTTGTCTTTGGTCTGCAAGCACACCAGCCGCAAGTTTAAACATCAACTCAAAGAGTCCATGCTACAGTAACCAAGAGAGTAGGCAGTTACATCAGGTGTTGTTGCTTTCAGACTATAATACAGAGTAAAAGAGGCTCGATGATTATAATTCATTATATATAATTATATCATTATACATACTACAAACTTATAATATAAAATACACTTATCTATTATAATTGCATGAGACATAACATTGAACACGATCTTGATTCAGTATCATAACAGGATATTTACACATTCAATCTTATAATATTATAAGAATTATAATATCAAATATTATTAGGCGGAATTCAACAAACGACTTTTTAATTTTTATTTTTTTTTTTTTAGCGTACATTTTTAGTATAACAGAAAAAGTAGGGCAAAAATTTCTATTATCTTAAGCCGGTATTACACGATATACAATTTTTCGAACTATTGCAATGAATGCAAATTTTCCTTACAAGAAAACTTGAATTATTTCATCTCTGCATGTTCATTTTTTACAGGAAAAAAAAAAAAAAAAAAACGAAGGGAATAAGAGAGTTGCCAAAAATTCGTACAACAATAAATTGGTGAAAATTTGTGGTTTAGAACACACTTTTTTTTAATTAGTACTGCGTTACCAGATATATATATATATATATATATATATATATATATATATATATATATATATATATAATTATAGCAGCTGATGAGTGATCGAGTAAAATAAATGTAAGAAAAAGTAAAAATTTTACGTTTATGCTGAACATAATTAAGTTCCAATTTATTTGATATGTAATTAATGTGACAGATTTGCTTGAACTGCGGCAGCAGGTAATGAGGAATTCTCCGACATCTCCCTGGTGTGATCACACGTGTGTCATCAACGTCACCATGACAACGCCCCCACAACCACGTGGCAGTAACTGGCATGTTCATCAACACGCATCAACAAGCCCACTCACATCAATGCATGTGGGGACGATGGCTTTTGGAACAACAAATTGAAAAAGTACGTTTGCGTCAACCTTCTGAATAGTTCCTCAATTAATTCGGTAGCTTAATTATACCGATAACCAGTTCAGAGCATGCAGATGACAAATAAAACGCGCTCCTCAAATTCGACGTGTCACTGGGAGATGACATGGTGCCAAGAGCGACAAAGTAAGCCATCCTCTCTAAATTCTGTCATTTTTGATGCGTCAAATGTTGTATATTTAATATATATGTTTAAACTAAAAGCATGTGGAGTTTAATTTGATGCACTATTAATAATTGTATATAATACTCGTATCACAGAATGTTGATTTTAAAAATGTCGTAAAATTATTATTGTTGAAAATTTGTTTTTATAATGTATCTATGTAGTTTAAGTTTTCAAATATGTGCTTGGACGTGCATGTCTTATCATTTCATGCAGAGCACCTTCATCATGATTGTGTATGTATAAATATTATTAAATATGTATTGAAAATTACCAACAAAGAATGGAGTATACCGACCTCAAAATGTTTTATTGCATAAATGGATAGAGGGTGCAAAAATATGCTACTCTGAATTTTTTTTCAGATTTTTCTGAGACCGGGAACTGTTTTTAAAAAATTATTGAAAGTCCGTTTTATGACGTCACGGGCATTAATGTCCTATCCTTTTCTTAAGGAGAGGCACTTCGTGACGTCATCAAAATTGATTTTTAATAATTTTTTAAATATAGTTCTCGGTGTCAGAAAAATCTGAAAAAATTCAGATTTTTGCACCCTCTATCCATTTCTGCAATAAAAAATTTTGAGGTCAGTACTGCATTGAATATAATTATAATGAAATGAATGATTTAACCATTCAATTATCAAAAATATTTTATGCTAAAATTTACAAATCATGCATGAATGCAAAATATTAGTTACGTATGCATGAAGTATGAAGTCAACACTGTATATAAAAATATAATGTAGCATTATTTATAAATACAAGCAGTCAACGATGAGTATTATTATAATTATTACACATTCACGTAATATCACTGTAATTTTTGCATGTAATTTTCTTGATACTCCATGAAAAGGGCAGCCATATGCAATCGCATGCATTTATTGTTTTATTCTATTATATTCGCATGCAATCAAGAAATAGAAAAATATATTATAAATTTAAATCTACTGCACCTGCTGATTCGAATGTAGGCTAATTTCGATGCAGCCTTTGTCTACATTTCCTGCAACGTATAATAAACTCGATAACAATATATCTGACCGCCCCGGCAAGCCGTCCCCTCAGGGTCATCAAGTTAGGAGTGTGGACTAAATACTCAGGGGTAAGAAACCACAATGGCGGCTACTCACATTATATTATATATTACACTTCAATATAGCATTGGTCATATAATAATAGTACAGGATTTCACTGTGTTATTCGCTCTGCTTACACTCAAACTAATTAATAATTGTGTTACGCTTTATTTGTGTATTATGCTTATCAAGTTATACTTATTAATATTAAAGTAAGAATTAAAGGCAAGAATTTATTGTTTGAGTCAATGATGGGAAATTAAAACTGATATACTGAGGTTTAGTTTTCAAATATAAAATGATTTAGCTTCTCAAGAATATTAAAAATATATTATGCATGGAGGAATTTATTAAGCATGCATCACCGCTTTCTTTCTAATAATAGACAACCAACAACAAGATTGTTTCCAACTCTTATTGTATAATTGGATTATACAGAGCATCTCGAATTATTAAGAGTCGATTTTTTCACATATTTATATGTTGCTTCTTTTTATTAGGGGAAAAAAAAAAAAAAAGAAACAAAATTTGAAAAATTGGTGATAGGGAAATGTCAACTTTATATTAATAAAGTTGACGTCATATAAATACAAAGAATTAAAATCCAAGACTAGATTTTAATTCTTTGATAATTAGTCATAGCATCATAGCATAGGGAAAAACATTGCATTACATAAATCACATAAACGTCATAAATGGCGTTATTTAGCACGATTTTGAGGCTGTTAAAAGATTATAATCTGGGGTAACTAGGGGTCTACTATTTAAATATAAGCCCGTTGTTCATTACACTAATTTTGTTTTTACTTCCGTGGTAATGACTTTGTTAATCGATTTTTGCCGTAATTAACTGTAAGTATACCACGTGCCCACGACACGCGGAGACATGCACTTGGTGACAACAAACAAGAACCACGCCCTTCTATTTTGACGTATACACATCAAGTGAGTAGTAAAAACCATGCAGGTTGTCTTTTGTGGTTTGATTAAGGTAGAGATAACACGGATCAGCTGTTCGACGTACTCCCCTTTCATTAACATGTAAACCTTTGCAAATTCACAAAACTTATGAAATTTTTTTGAAAGGCAAATTTTAGGTGCCTAAAAGTCATAGAAAAAATTTCAAAACAATTAAATGAGCCGATTTCTTAAGTTAATTTTTTTTAATTTTCAGCATAGGGCTTTTCCACGAAGAGACAAACTAAAAACTTACTTTATAAAAATCGTCTCGATTAGTTGTTTTGAATTTTTTCTATGGCTTTTAGGCACTAAAATCTGCCTTTTCAGAATTTTTGTGAATTTGCTAAGGTTAACTTGTTAATCAAAGGGAACTACGTCGAACAACTGATCCGTGTTATCTCTACCTTAAGAAACAAAATATTGTAGTCAACGGCCTCATTTAAATAAAGATATTCTCAGTTACAGCTCTTGTAATAAATAATCTCCAAACAACTACTATATATGTATTTATAGTCCATTCATTGAACAAAATAAAGTGCAAACTAATTTTACTGGGCACTTGTGATACTGATGGTCATTTAGCTCCAACATGTAAAGGCACCTGTTATATATATACATGTTTAAACGTATGACAGTATAAAGGGGAGTAAGATTATACAGTTACTATACCGAGCTAAGATATATATATAAGCACAACCCCTAGCTACTAATACACATTAAACTAATTGGTTTTTGCAGTCAAAAGTTCCCTTATACGCTAAGTATTTACTAGCTGTTGTTCTACATTACAAGGGTCATCCATCGCTACATTGACAAACGTATGTGTGGACAGATGTTATAAGCCCATTTTAAATGATAAATGCTTTTAGTTTAACTTCAATACACTAACATATTATTTGAAAGATCAAAGAATCATGTGTATACAAAATTAATTAAATAATTACGGATAGTTAAGTAAAAAGGTTATTGAAGCATAATAAAATTATATAAAAAAATCAAATACACATTACAATATAAATTTAACAAAAATAATTATTAGTTCATGTAAATCTTGGTCATTTCAAGTGCACTTTCAACAATCGATCAACCTTATGTCCAATTCCATAAGGAAAGAAAACATATATGAGACAAAATTTATTATTTTAGGTAAATAGCTATAAATATGATAAAAACTTTAAACTTTAAAAAAAAAAAAAAAAAAGAATAAATCCAGTATTACACGATACAATTTTTCAAATTATTGCATACAGTATTTCCTTACAAGAAAACCACCTCAACTTCTTCAGTTTGTATGGAGGAAAATTTCTTGAAAGAAAAAATTGCATGCAAAATTGTATCGTGTAATTTATAATTACATTGAGTTTTCTGATTAATTGTATGGTAAGATTTGACTAATTGAGTGTCCGCTCAGCTCTTAATTGAATTTGAGTGTAAAGGAGCGACTGTTAATTAAAACTTTTCAATGGAGCGTTTGGAAAATACATTGATGTAAAACTTCACAAGAATATCATGTGGAACTTTGTAATATAGTGAAGAATAACAAATAATAATTGTACGCAGCAGAGAAATTATTAAAGATATACCCATTTGAAAAGTGAATAACTTTAACATTTAACATTATTTTTATATTTTTGTTATTACATTAAGGAAAAATTACTGTCTATAATAATTATACATGTTGATTAAAAAAAAAAAAAAAACTTGAATGAAAATTTGAAATTGAAATTATTAAATATCTTCATTATTTCATTCATATAATAATTGTATTCCAAACAGTATACAATATATACACTAAACAGTAATTCAACATTATTTCAAAATATTTCTAAGGAACATACAGTTTTATTAAATTAATATATTAATTGCACGTGTGGATTGAAAGTTCACGACACAAAACGAAAACAAAGCTACAGTACATAATAAAATTATATGTCAATGGGATTATAATAATTATGTATGTTAATTTTTATAATGTATGTATCATCATTAATACACTATCATGCGACCGCAATCATGCAATATATTTTAGTACAAAATATAGAGAACCTAAATCTATCAACTACTGTATCAACAATTGGAAAAAAAACTGAGAAATTTATAAACGGTAGTTTCACAATACATAATATATACCTCTACATTTTGCGATTTAAATGAAATGTATAAATATTTATACTATAACGGCGAGTTTAACTTTTGGCAACATAAAAACGGTAGTCTACAATTTTCACGAGTTTACGGTATAATGAATGAAAGGTACAGTAATTAACATTTTTACTTACTGTGAGGTTAACGATAAAAACGCGGTTATACTTTCACACAGGGCAGTCTCCTACGTAGGAGACCGCTCTGTTTCACAGAGTACATACACTCAATACTCGTCTACAATGAGATATTAGAATGTGAAAATTTTAGTCGAAAGAAGGGGTAAAAATATGGTACTGTGAATTTTTTCAGATTTTTCTGAGACCGGGAACTATTTTTAAAAAAATATCCCTATCCTTTTTATTAAGGAGTACCGCCCGTGACTTCATCAAAATAGACTTTAAATAATTTTTTTTTTTTTTTTTTTTTTTTCTCAAAAAAATCTGAAAAAATTCACAGTACCATATTTTTACCCCTTCTTTCGATTAAGCCACTAAAATTTTCACATTCTAATATCTCATTTGCGTAAGTTTGCGATATGAATGAAAGATATAATAATATAAATATTTTTACTTACGGTGAGGTTAACTTTTGGCACGGACGGCCCGCGACACAGCAGCAGGCGCACCACGTCCTCGTTGCCGGACCACGCGGCCAGGTGCAGTGGTGACGAGCCCTTGCCGTCCACGATGTTGACCGAGGCCTCGTGAGCCAGCAGCAGCTCCACCGCCTCCCTGCAAGCACACCAGTGACGTCAAACACTAGACGAATAAAGGCCGGACCAAGGAGGATTTATTTAAAATATTTACACAACTTAAAGGCGGATTCACATGGCGACAGCGGCGATGCGACGCGATTTTAACGCAAATTCAAATTCATTTTTTTTTAATAATCCATTTCTCCTACAATCAATATATCAAGTATAGATAACTGTTGAGGTTAATAGGACAGATCATGGTGGCCACAAGACCGAGAAGGAGTGGTTAATAGGTATAATATATACAACATGCACAGATTATTAAAGATCAAAATCATGGTCCATGTAGCTCTTGACGCTATAAAAACATTTATCCAGTAACATATTTTTAACACTTGCGTGGAATAGTTTATCACTTTCAATGCACTTTATATCACTTGGGAGTTTATTATAGAGCCGGAGACAACTCATAAAGGGACCATTTTTTTTATTTGTACATATCAAGTCTGCACCAAATTGGGGTTATAACACTTTTGACATTCCTTTTGTATTATGCTTATGATTAACAACATGTTCTCTGAAATGAAATAAATTCCTTTTTACTTTAAGCACACACTCTAAAATATACATACAAGGAAGAGGTAATATACCATGCTCCTTAAATAATTTCACACATGTAGCCCTTTTTTTTGCAAAACACATTAGACGCACAACTTTTTTTTTGTAATTTAAATAATCTATGACTTTCTATTGAATCTCCCCAGCAGATTATTCCATATTTTAACACAGAGTAAAAATTCGCATAGTATAAGACTTTTAAGCATTCAAATTTGGTGTCATCCCTTTATTGACTTATAGCAAAAATAACCGATGCTAACTTTTTACTCGTGTAGTCAATATGATCTATATCCATCGCAAATTTGCATCAATAATTAATCCTAAAAACAAAAGCTGCTGTGAAATCCTATGCGGCGAACGAATTCACCAGGTTGCCAGGTATGCTCTTTATTAAATCGCAAAACATGGCCGTCAATGGATGTTATAGCAAGTGCGCATTGCATGATAAAAATCGACATGTGAATCCGCCTTAGAGGTGGGTTTACATGTTGATTTCCAATTAACCTGCGACGCGACGCATTTGCTGTAACATCCATTGGTGGCCACATTTGGCGATTGAAAAGAGCATCTAAATTCAACGAGCGATTTTTGCGGCGAATTCGCTCACTCCATATAGGATTTTACGGCTTGTGTGACAAAATCGTGTTGCGCATCGCCACTGTCGCTCATGAATCCTAGCTCTTTTAATCCAGACTTCTCATACTCTGGGCAGCTCAGGAAAAGTGCACTAAGTAGGCTGGCTCCCACTGCTCGAGGGTTTAAATTGTTATGACTGTCACCAAATTTCAATGTTTTTGATCGAGCTGGTGAGCAAAGAGGACAATTTTTGTGGGCCATTTCCAGGTGCATGATTGTGGAGATTGACTAAAGATATTTTACCAGCTAGGAGGTGGAGTTTTTATCGACATCCAATCATGCATCATAAAAGTGATAAATAAATAGCTCGCAAAAATTATCCGCTTTACTCACCAGCTGCGATCTATTAGATCTTGAACCTTACAATAATATAAGTTCCCTATAGGAGACACGACCTACAGTACCATAATGGACATTTATTGCGCTCCCCTCAGTATAGTAATTTTTTCAAAATAGTAAATTATTTTAGTTACCTGTGTCCATTGAGCGCAGCATGATGAAGAGCGGAGTATCCACTGCTGTCCTGAACATTGGCTCCTGGTCCACGACGCAAACTGAAACATAACGATAAATCATTTAATATTATTTGTCATATATATAAAATATTGACCATATGGTTCATACAATAATATTAAACCTAATATATAAAGAATCTCTTTCTGAAAATAACTCTGGAGTTATTTATTGCAGTTAACATAAAATGTATACAGGCTCCCTAGGCTCCTGATTAACTATGTGGGTGGTATACGTATATTATATTGAGGGGAGGACTAACACAAACACAAGGGGGTGCATAGGGAGAGAAAGAGAAGCCCATCACGTCAATAATCTCCAACAAACTTAGGGGATGATGGAGAAAGAACGTACTGTGTATAATATTTGCTTCCATTGCACTTATACCACCAAGCAAGACAAACATACAAAAATCTATAACACTTCAACGATATAATACTTGCTTACTTGTATATTTGTAAAGCTCTTTATTATATAACTAAGATATTCAAAATATTTATAAATGCTTAAAATAAAATTGTTTATGTTAGCATACAGCTTATCATATATGTATAATATATATAATATATTTTCTATTCTTAAGCCCCCTTTATAACAAACTCAATGGCTTCTATAAATACAAAAATATATCTAAAGTAGGAATTCATTGTAAGCTCGACAATTCATGCACTTATATAGCATATAGATTATAGTTTATTATATAGAAACAGACATTTTATTGAATTAGTCTGAATGTCATAAGTCACAAAAATGCATCAAATTAACATGTATATTTTTTTAATTGAAACACTTCCCAAAGTTAACAAAAAACAAAAATGTAAATTGTAAGTAGGTGCATGTGCATTACCTAGCTCTTCTATCCACTAAAACAAGGACCCCTAGAGTGGGAACTTGGCTAAACCTGCTTCTTATCATGTGGGGAAAAATTTTCCCGTTCGAACGCTATCAAGAAACTAAAAAAATATACGAGAATAACTATTAGTGTTAATACAATGGAAATTAGGTTCATCACCTTTAAATTTTGTTATAGTATACACTATACATTATATACTATACAATATATATATATTATACTGTATTAAATATAAATCTTAAAGAAAACATGACTCATTTAATTGTTCTGTTCATTTATCCCTGCACATTGTTAATTCTGCACATTGTTAATTCTGCACCCGATCGACCATACGAGCAGACCTACATATGATGCCTAAGATATTATATACGTCCTTAGTGCAGCATTAATTTATACGTAGAGGGAATAATATGTTGATATGGTGGAATATGCTTCATAGCAATAACAATATATACAGACATAATCAGTACTGGAGAGAGGACTTTTTTTTATCAATTTGTCTCTTTGTTAAAGTAGTTCTTAGATCAGTTTGTGCAAAACACTAACTGAATGACACATTGAGTTTTTATTAAAAAAAAAATCCATAACTTAATTATTTTATATACTTTTTGTCTTTGTATTATCAATTATTCCGTGTACCGTTAACTGATGCAATTAAAAACTTATTTACTATAGTTTTTTTTTAAAGTCCAACATCAGAAATAAGTACAATTTAAATATATATAATATATATATATATATATATATATATATATATATATATATATATATATATATATATATATATATATATATAATTATACATATTATAATGATAGAAAATAGATAGAAGAATACAAGTATGCTAAAACTTTTTAATGACACAAGAAATATAGTATGTTGAAATTATTCGCTGCTTCATAATTTGTTATGTTATATTTTATAATTTTTTTTATATAGTTACATTTTAGTTGTTAAAAAAAATCAAGCGATCATATATGAAAATAAATTTATACGAAATAAAATAAATTAAAATATAACGTAAACGTAAACTGCATGATGGAGATACATTGGAAGAGATCAAAGGCAAAGTCGTGCAAGTCGGTAAGTTGAGGAGTACTTCATGTTATTATACCGAACGTCGCGTGCCCTCCTGTATAAGACTTCACAGAAATCACACTAACAATGTGCCGCTTGAATTCTGACATAAATGTGTCGGACAAATATACTGCAATTTCAAAGAGTTTCTTCAAATATAATTGAAAACTTGCATGTAATTTGTATTGCATTCACAAATAAATAGTTGTAATAACTGTCACGCACAGTTATATAGCAGAGTTGGATGTTTGTTGGCAAAGCCTGAATTTTGTCAAGTGGTTAACTAGACGCTCATATCTCGAAAATAAGGTGTTTCGACTTTCACTTTTTAAGACACGAAATGCATCTTAATTAAGGGGGTGATATCGAAACAATTTAAGCGTTTGTGAGACACCTATTTCGCCTTAATTGAATAACCCATACTGTAGTTATTATAAAAACAGAATCGATATCAACGACATTCAACACTATAATACAATAATTTTATAATATATAGATATTATAGATAAAAAGCATCTTGTATCTTGTCTGTTCTGCTCAATAAAAACTATATTATTGTTATTATTAAAAGCAGTATATATTACATGGCTATTAGTCTTAATTTATTAGACTATAATTTTTCCCCAGAAAATAAACCTTTATATTTTATACTATATCAGATCAAATTATAGAACTAATAAAATAAGCGTATATTTTTAATTAATTTTATTTTTCTTAAAAAGGTAAATTTACATGCTGCACGACGATCGCGATCCGACACGATTATTTTTATGCACTAGGTAGCATAATACAAGCTACTGCGTCGCGACGACAAAATCATGGTGTTAATTAAGATGGCTACTATAGGTTTTTAAAGTAATTGCGAAATATTCTCGTTTTCCTAAATTAAAATTAAATCATACAAATAAAACTCCACTCCTCTGCATGAAAAATGAAACTGTATATACACCTCTTTGTTTTTATAAAGGTGAAGAATAAATAAAAGAGTATTATATATTAATAAAACACAAACATTGCACGTGACGTCATCGTGATGTGTCGTGACCTCCAGAGTAGGTGGAGTACCGTAGTGAGAGGGAGGAGTGAGGCCGGCGCTTCAATGACCCGCCACCAGGCCAGAGACGCCGGCGCTCATTAAAATCTTCCATTTACAGATTATTATAAAAGCATATACAACACATGAAAGCCAGTAAAAACGAAAGGAAGAGATGAGAGAAGTGTATAATATATATGAAAAAAAATATGACTTTTCAAAAGATAAGTAGAAGATGTTTTTACTTCTTTTATAATTTAAAATTATTTTCAACGCATCACTGATTTTTAACTTTATCACTAATGCTATTCATCTTTTATTTTTTATTTTCATAATGTTCATCAATGTATATAACATTTTTAAAATGTTATTACCTTTCCTAATTATATACGCTTTAATAAAAAAAAAGAAGTAAAAATACTTCCTCATAAATGTATATTAAATATTTTATATACACATACTTACATACATGTATTATTATGGAGTATATTTTATCATAATGTATAAACAGTGTGTGACGTACACCTCGGGACAGCACGAACTTCACTCCTCCTGCTTCCTTTACTGATAGCACTGTAGCTCCATGAGACACAGAGATACAGTTTTGGATAAGGTAAGAAGAGGAACTAGTCTAGTCACACCAAAAATTTCAAGTTTAACACGGTTCTTTAGATTGCGTGGCAACGTTTATATAAACACATTACGAGTAAAGTTCGTAGTGTAAGTGTATCGAGACTTCGAGACCTCACTAACGTTGCCACTGTTGCCAGTTTCTGTTGGAGATGGTATACACTCACTGCTAGTAGGTATTTTGCAATGTGTATAATGGTCAACTATTTTCTATTTTTCATACCTCGAATATATATGGCCATGCATGCATTCCGAAAATTACACAAATGTTTCCTATATATGTGGAATATCGATATCGACCTCAAAAATGTTTAATATAGAGGGTAAAAAGTTATGCTACTCTGATTTTTTTTTTCCAAATTTTTTCGAATCCGGGAACTATTTTTAAAAAATTATTAAAAGTACTAAAATCTAAAAAAAAAAAAAAAAAAAAAAAATCAAGAGTGGCATAAATGTGCACCCTCTATTCATTTTGCAATAAAAAATGAGATCGATACACTATATATTATAATAAATCGAGACGGTAAAGTTCATGGTATGTCCCGTGGTGCACTGCATTATATTTGTAGCATATACGGTGACAATGTAATTGCATCAAAACCTCATAAAGGTGCGTACAGTATAAATATTTAGTTTAGAAATTGAATTATAAATTGGCGTAAAATTACTAGCTACATTGGTGGTACTGAATTTATAGCTTAAATTTTATTTTCACTGGAAGAGCTGCACGATTTTTTTTTTTTTTTTTATATAAAATTAATGTTAAAGCCGAAGATTTGGCTGACGAGGGTCAGTAAACACAAGGAGGGTAAGAGGCTTCAATAGCGACGGACATGGGCAAACAAGGGGAAGAGTATTTTGATACATTAGTGCTGAGGGAGACGTTTTAAAAAAAGCAATGAACTTAATGTAGTAGGTGAAAGAAAAAGAATTGGATTTTGAACTGAATATATACTCTATAAACAAAAATTATATACATAAAAGCAAGTTTCACAGTACAAAATGTCCCATATTTGTAAAATAGAGCCTAAAATTGAAAATTTAATTGTTATTATAGTGTAATGAAACCTACAATCCCAAAACTAAAATGAGATGGCATTGTATAAAAATATGAAGTTTTTTTCCATTGCATGAGAGTTTCATTCTAAATGGAAAACATACACGAAAAAAAAATATTGCAGAAATATGAATAGAGGGTACCAAATTATGCTATTTTGAATTTTTTCAGATATTTTTGAAACCCAGAACTATTTTTAAATAATTATTGAAAGTGCGGCCACGCCCCCTGGAGGCGTCAATAGGCGTCCAGTCTCTATCCTTTATTAAGAACTCAGAGGTGCCAACTGAAATCACAGGACTTTCAATAATTATTTAAAAATAGTTCCGGGTCTCAAAAAAATCTGAAAAAATTCAGAGTAGCATGCATAATTTGGTATATACCCTCTATTCATTTCTGCAATAAATTTTTTTCATGTATATATGTTGTCCATTGGAAAACTAATCCACACAGGACACAAAATGTTTACCAAAACAGGAAAACTGAACGCCTATATATTGAATCGACTGCCATTACGCCTGCTAATTCAAATGTAGGCTAATTTCTGTGCACGCCTTTGTCTGCATTTCCTGTATGTTTGAATACAGTCAAATCAATTTTATAGTTTCACCGGAAGTATAATTTATTAAAAGTAAAATTTTGCAGAGAGATTTGTAGCAAGTGCACTGACTTTGCTGTTAAGATTTCAAAACTCCGACATGAATAGGAGGGTCAAGAAGCAATCACTTTCGGAATATAAAACAAATTCGACTATATATACTCACCACTCAGGACTGTAACTTTAGGGACATGTAGGCGCGAATCTAGGGGGCGGGGCCCCTCCCCCCAAAGGGGTCAAAATACATTGAAGGGGTTACTACCCCCATTCCTTCCCACTCCAAAATTTAACAATGTGGGATAGCCCCCCTTCCCCCCAGAGCCGCGCGCTGGATCTGCCCCCTGGAGACATGAAGCTATAGTTATCGTAGCTTATCTTTGGTTTGACGTCACGAACCTTTTCCTTTGTCCTCTAATACGATCAGAAGGTCACGGACGTCAAACCAGAAGATAAGCTATGCGAACTATATTAGGTGTGTGGTATAACACTATATTCGGGATAAAAATAAATCTAGCTTTCCATAGTATATAATATAGTTCAGTGAAGAAATCGTACAATAGAAGCTTCAAGTCAGCTGATTTTTCGTTGTTCCCACCCGCTATACCAAACCTATGTAAAAAAAAAAAAACGTGAATTCGTTTTTTCACTAAGAATAAGATTTTTCAGGGAAAATTCCTTTACGGAACTTTGGTCCAAATTGAAAAATAAAGTAGATAATTCAAGATTTAGATTTTTTACTTCATTTATAACCGAGAAAAGTTAAAAAAACACAGTTTTGATTTATTTTCAAGTGCAAGATGGACCTTAGCGACAAACAGTTGCGCAGCGAGAGCGCATCACTTGAAGCCTCTATAGAGGTTTTAGTTTCAATAATATTGGCGTAATATCCAATCCGGCCATGCTAGTAAGCCGGGTCGGATATTTTTTATTGATTAGAGTATACATTGAATACAGTACATCAGATAAATTCGGAAAATGGGAAAGATACTAACATATACCATGAGCGTCGTTAAGGGGGGAATTGATAGGCTGCTTGAGAATCGATTTCCTGCTGTGATGTGCCGTACGATCAGCCCGTCTCAAGTGGCATGCGTGCACCAAGGCTCGCCGCCGAGTTACTTGACTTTACAACCGGGTTCCGACCGCTATAATTACGCTAGTAAAACCACGTACTGATAACAAAAGTCTTATATTCAACGAGCATTTTTTTTATTTCCTGAACGGGAGGGTTTCAGCGTAATTAGTATAATTATAACACTTGAAAACACACAATAAAATCGTATTCTTATAATATGCACTATATTATAATTATGTATGTTAGAAGTACGTAATACCTTTACCTAATGCACAATATCAAGATAATAAATTCAATAAATAGTTTTAAGGATGGATCACATTAGATTGATATCTCGCAATCGTAGCGCCTAAATGCAACAAAAGACTTGCAGGGGACTTAGAACTCACCATAACTAGGTGGCATACAAATTTTGAAACGAACTGTCTTATCAGTTTTGTGAAAACTGAGGTAGAAGTTTAACATTGGCCTTATGGACGAAAACCGGAAATGGGGTTGTTGAAAGAAAACTATATACAAGACTGAATTTGCTCAATACATATTAAGCGATTAAGTTTTAGAACATTCTCGATTTTTTAAAATTTATTTCATTCGATTCGTTTGCAGGGAAATATTCTAGCTCTTTGACTCCGAAGTAACTGAGATTAAGGGCATTGGGTGTAGCACCGGTAGTTGGCAACACTGACGTATCTTCACCATGTTAATTTTTGATCATTGTTCCTCTGAGTAATTTTTATGCTAGAGCTAAGCTGATTGCTGGAGTATCAAGATAATTAGTAGCCCAAGTGCACAATTTGGCTAAATAAAGCCTGATATAAAGAAAAGTATTTTTTTTATATTTTAGAAAAATTCATGCAAATTTAAAAATTACTAAAAAATACTTTTCTTTAAATCAGGCTTTATTTAGCCAAATTGTGCACTTGGGCTACTAATTATCTTGATACTACAGCAATCAGCTTGGCTCTAGCATAAAAATTACTCCGAGGAGCAATGATCAAAAATTAACATGGTGAAGACACGTCAGTGTTGCCAACTACCGGTGCTACACCCAATGCCCTTAATCGTTAAACCTCTGATGTAAAAAAAGTTTAAAAATTTAAAAAAAATTGTTTCCGGTCGTTAAAAATAACATGAATGTTAAAAAAAACAAACTTAATTTTGAATCAAGACGTAATACTAAACTATATTTAATTTCAAATTAAAGAGTAAAAAAAGTAACTATATATTATATTTGACATTTGTATATAATATATAATCACCACGTATTAGAGCTCTATATGTAAAGTTTCAGAATTTAATTGAAAAGGTATGTATAATGAGGTTGAAATCTAACAAATTTCTCAACCTTATGATAAAACTAAAAAAAAAAAAAATCAATGAAAACACGTTAGTAATAATAATTAACAGTATGCTCCTGAAACATAGAACACCTCCACCTAGAAATTATAGTTTGACTGTAGCGACGTTAAAGAGAAGATAATATGGCACTCGAAATAGCGCCATGTGGCTGGTGCAGCCATCAGTCTGGCCTCTTATGATAAGACGCATGCGGACCACCAGACCATGGGCAATGTATACTTCGATTCTCGACACTGTTCGTAACCCTGACCAGTGTTATAAAGTACAACTTTACAAGTACAACGTCTCGGGACACAACGCCCCTGACTCATTTGCTGGAGCTGGCAGCTTCAAGAAACAAATAAAGATATGGACATTTTTTTTTCACAAGGTTACACCCCTATGAGCTTGGAGCTCGAGCCGGGGTAATGGGTAAGGATAAGGGAGGGAGAGGATGGTGACCACGGCCTGTTATGTGTCCCAGCATTCGCTGAGGTGAAATTGAGGGAACCGTGGAAAACCTCAGTCAGGACGGAAACCTCTACTTTTTATCAATGGACCAAAGTGATGTCCAAAGCCTGGGGAACCATACACAAGTGCATTTATAGTTTTTTTGGTAAGATAAAGAGTACACCCAATTTAGTCATTTAATCTAGTCCGGCTAGCGTGAAAACCAACGCCCGCTCCAAAACAGAGCAAGCATTAAAATTTGTACGGTCTTCCCGCCCCGTCGGTACAATTTGTACCGACGGGGCGGGAAGTGTCTTGTTGTTTATACTTGGTATATAACGTTAGCGATGTGTATTGAATTTCTGACAGGAAGATCAGTTGCTGTGTTTCTTCTTATCACTAGATATAACCTTGATGCCAAACGTCGTTTATGAAGTTACCCATAAGGACTGTGTATAGACACTTTTAAGTCCCCCGTCGGTACCACAAGTGTACTTGGAAATGAACCCACGTAGACCGGGAATAACCATGCAGGACGATGAATAAAAAAGTGACATAATTTAAAATACATTTTTAGTTTACATTGCAGGAACCGACAAAAATTAATATAATGTATTAATTAATATAATATATACTTCCTCTGCATATAACAAGAAAAACATAATATTACGACGGAAGGACGCGGACTTCAACCTCTCTCCTCGATATAATTATTATTTGTTTCGACACCAATTAGTCACAATGATAATTTATACTATAATAGTAGTTATAATGGAGTATTGACCTCAATTTTTTTTATTGCAGAAATGGATAGAGGGTGCAAAGTTATGCTACCCTGATTTTTTTCAGATTTTTTAGAGCCCGGGAACTATTTTTAAAAAAATTTTGAAAGTTTTTTTTGTGACGTCACGAGACGCCGCTTCTTAAGAAAAAGATAGGGCTTGTCGCCGCGTGACGTCACAAAAAGGACTTTCAATAATTTTTTAAAAATACTTCCCGGGCTCTAAAAAATCTGAAAAAAATCAGGGTAGCATAACTTTGCACGCTCTATCCATTTCTGCAATAAAAAAAAATGAGGACAATACTCCATTTAACTGACACAAAAAAAACTTATTATTATGGTATGAATTTTCAATTATAACAATTTTATGGCAAGATTCTTGAATTTCGGCATTTTATTTCCACAGCAGAAATATCAAATTATAACAATATAGGTCTGTTGGTAAATACACAATCAGAAAGAATCGATTATTTGAGATGAACCTTCTGTACATATAACATAAAGTTCATCACAAATAATCGATTCTATCTGATTGTGTATTTACGAACAGACCTAATGTTTCTGAATACGAATTCAAAGATAAACAAGACCACAGCATTTATTGACAAAGCATTTGTCTTTTGTCTTTATAAATAAACATACTATTATAAATAATTAAGTACTGAAGAATAAAAAGTATGTCTCGACTAAGACACTATTAAACAATCGTACAGCAATAGTTTAATATTATAGTTTGCCTTTGCTATAAGTAGCTTCAATATTTGTAAAAATCTTCCATGTGATTAACCTATTAATTAAACGTTTGCGAGAACTCGATAATCGCATAAAGCAAGCGGCCAGCGAGCCAAGAGTATTACACATACATACATACACGTTGTCAATTATTATTCGCTCCAGCGTTGAGTCATTGACTTGACAAGCAACTCGTAGCTCTTACGACGCTCTTTGTCTCACTATAAAATTGTGTGTATATAGTGGAGCCATTATATTACTCTTCGAGTGGAGCACCTAAACAAAGAATGGAAAATAACTGTGTCAAAAGTTTTTATTATCTTCTGTGTTTATTATCCCAGCAAGTACATGACTTTAAGATCTTTGCTTAACCCTCATGGTTTAACCTATACACAATTAATCGTTCTTGAATTCTGCAGTAAAGGAAGTGTTTTTTGTTTGCTTTTGCTACACGTATCTTAAAAGACTTTGTAATCGTTATCATCTTATATTCTTGGCGTTACAGTATAGTCGTCACCACGGAAAATTGTCATCTCTTGATGAGGAACATATTCCAAGCAAAGGAGGGTACATTAAATAATTAGTAACCATAAAAAATAAGGCAAAAATGATTTATTACACGTAATTAATAATCACTTTATTTTAGAGAGATATTATATTTTTTTATATTTTTAATTTAAATTTTAAAAATAAAAGTAAAAGTTGTTATTCACACACTGTGCAAACAACGTTGCGCAGTAAAAACAAAATAAAAAGGTAGTCTTAAAAAATTAAACAGCCTTCAATTTTACTATTTGTATAAATTTTTGGAGAATATTTTACGCGTAAAAAAAAAGGGTCGGATTGATGGAGCAAGGCGGCGGGGTGCAGGCAGCAGCCAAGCAGCTGGGAACCCCGGGCTCAGCAGGCAGCAGGGGTAGTATTGCAAGAGCAACCCAGGCGGGCGGGCGACGACCTCGCTTGCTCGCGCGCCGCGTACAGTCCTTTATCGATTGCACTCTCTCTTCCTCTTTCTCAGTGCTGTCCTCGCCCCATCCATGATGTTAGCTCAGTTTGCTTTCTCTCTTATACATTCACTTCTTTTTTTTTTTTACCCTCTCACACTACCCTCACGCAACAGTCAATGCTTATTTTATACAGACAGACTAAAGTACCTTTCTGACCAACATCCTGACACACAAAATAAGAAAAGGGGCGTAGTAACACGCAAGCATTTCATATTATAAAAAATTATCAAAATATGGGCGTAGTCCTTATATGTGAAAACACGAAATGCTTGGTACATTCATGAAGAATAATTTCCTAGATTCATATAAATGATTAAAAATTATAATTAATGTAAAGATTATATTAATTCTAGTTTTGCATTGCAGTGTCTTAGAAAATAAAATAATGTTATAAAGACATTGTGTCGTGACTGCCGTTAGAGCAAAAGAATTTTCAAAATATATTAATATATTTTTATGGTTTATTGTCATGATTAAGAACACACTGCAGACTATATAACTGCAAAGTCATATGATTATACTGCTAAGTGAGTCGAATTGTCTCATAAAATTTAATCTCTACAGTATATTGCTCAGTATGCATATGGAGTGTTCAATAGGGATTAATAAGAACTATACAGCAATTAAATAACGTACGATGAGAAACAAAAATTAATTTAGGCACACTGGCCAATATAACATATGCATATACAGTATAATTATATGCACAATCATATAATTATATTATATTTTATATATTTGAAATATAATTATGCTTTCTCCTTAAATGCATATTAGTATGCGCTTTCGTTTACAAGCAAGCTTAATTTACATAAATTAAAACTAAAAGTTGTTTCATGAACCTTGAATTTAATTAATTATCATACAAATTAAATTGTTCCTTCAAATTCTTCACTGTTTACAAAAATTTGAAACTTAATAAATAATTTATTAATAAATTGCTAATTAAAATTAATATTACATGTGAACCAGCACTTCAATTGAATTAATATCAACCTTTTTAAAACTCTTTTACTAAGCCCCAAGCTACATTTTTTTCCTTATACAGTAAAAAAAAAAACTTTATTTTTAACCTACCTTGCAAGCGGGCCACTCCTCTTTGCACGCTGACTTAAGATTTTTTCTACTATTGGAATGTTCCCATTTCTTGCTGCTTCTAGCAGCTCTTGGTCCTTGCCCATGGCCCATTAAATACTTTCTTATAACACAAATAACCTTATTTATTCACCCAAAATTTGATTAAACCACAAACTTGAAACTTCATTGATCCATCTCCGTCCATATTCCTGCGGTCTCGGCGCCATCATACAACAGCTGGCGAAACTCGGAAAACAGCTGAGCATCGTTTTTGACACACCCCCTTCAGCTGTTGAAAAAAATACTCGGTGCCGTGAAATGTGTAAATGTCCCATAATAACTGAATTATTGTGTCTTTTATATAATTTTAACCATGTTAATTAAACTCTCAATCATTTTGAGTGCATTAATATTAATCAAGTGTATAATAATTGTTGATTGCGTTTCTCTACCAATTATTTCGGTGACAGATGCTAAAGGTAAAATTCGGGGCTAGACAGTGTTTTGGTCACGTGAATTCTCTCTTAATTAATGAATTATTATGTAACATTCATGCGGGTTCAAATTTGAACAAAATTATAAAGCGTATTATGTTATGCATATTTAAAATACACACTAAGAATATGATACAGTATGCTTACGCACTTACGCAGCTAATTAATCATTATGCATACAAATATATTTCAGATGGAGATGTTATTTCTCTCTCATTCAAGACTGGAAATAAAGAGGGACTTCTAGTTGAAGAGATGAAAGTTATTCCTGCTCTTGGCAGCGTTACAATACAGGCAGATAAAATTCCTCCGTCTGTAAAATTTATTCTTTTTCAAGTGCATTCTTTTGTATACAATGCATCTCTATCATATAATCAGACGCTGTATCCAAATTATCATGTAAATGGCACTAACATTGGACTTATCCAAAGACCTGTAAATAGCATTTCATTGGTTTACCTGAAGAATTACAATATCAACAAAGATATTTCAGTTCTCATTGCAGTTCAAGCATACAATGTTGATGGTGAGTATGATGAACCTCAAAATCAAGCCTCTTCATGTCTTTGAGCTTTAAAGTTAAATCCATTGAATATTGGTGTAATATCATTTTTAACATTCATTTTTAAGATGTTAATTGGTACCGGTATAAAAACTTGCTGAAAGTATATAATATAATGCAAGGTCTTTTATTTTAAACTTACTGTAGTAATATTGCATTCTGTAGAAAATCTACTTTTTTTTTTCTTAATGTTTATTTCTCTTCCAGATCCAATTCCTGGTGGCTGCAACATGGAATTTTCAGTAGAAATGGCTCCATATTTAGATGTCGTTTACATCAGCTCATTAATTACAGTAAAAAGTCAACTAGCGGCACCCCCTCCACCATACTCGTGTTCTTCCCCTTCAACACATGTCGACTATGATTTTTATCATCTCTATCTAACAGAAAGAGATTTTGAAAGTACAGCCTTCTTTCTTGGTGTTAGAAGTATGTTAACTGTTGATAGAATTATAGAAAATGGAAGAAAGGTAAATTAATTTAACTTTGATTTTTATTTTTATTTTTTTTATATTAATTATTTGTCTGTATTTAGGTACCAATTCCGGTGGGCTTATCAAATCTGCAGCGAGTGTTTAGTGCATATCCGGGAACTGGATCTGTCTTTGCCGTAATAGCGAATAGCCAAAGTTTGACGACTCTTGCTGCCGCAGCATATGTGCCAGCTGTTACATATGCTTGCAGCACCATCTATTGGTCTGATACATGTGAAGTACTCGGTGAGGAATTAAATCATTATTTAGTCAGTGCGTTCAAATGTATTTATAAGTTTTTTTTTTTTAAAGATTAATTATTATTATTTTTTTTTTCAATAATTATATTAATGATGTGTCCGTAACAAAATATACCTATGCTACTGTATTTAATTTTATATTTTTCCACTTTCACTTTAATTTGCTTTATTTATTTCTTTATTTTTAATTTTTTTCTTTCGTCATTTATTTGTTTATTTATTTGGAGAGTGAAAATTTTATTGGTTCATTTTTTATTCTTATCTGGTATTTATCAAAATGTCCTTATTATTTTATTTTATTTTTTGAGGGGGGGGGGGTGATGATAGATTGATCTTCAGTGTTAAGGCATTATGTTTTTACTAAGGCTCGATCATTTAATAATTTCAGGCTTTAGACTGGGATTTTGCTGTCCCCCTCCCCTCCCCTCATCATGAAAGTTTTGGATTTTAAATAGTGTAATTAAAAGGGAAAAACTGCCATATTTTTTCCCTATTTGACAAATAAACCTACCCACTCCGTTTCTTTTTTTTTTTTTTTTCCCCCAGTAACAAATAATTGTGATTTTTTTTTAATTATTTTTTTTTTTTTATTTTATTTTTTTTTCTTGTCTGTTTCAGCTTCTACATTTTCTAAACTTTTGTGTGCAATGATATTTTTCCTAGGAATATTTCTCTGCTTTGTGGGACATTTATTTTTTAAAGCAGAGATGTTTATTTTTGGATTTCTTTCTGGAGGACTTGTTGCATTTATTTTAGTAGCAATGCCTGGAAGCTTTGATTATGGAGGTGAGTTAATTTTTGCCAATGTAGAATGTCCAAATATCAACGTTGATTAAATTGCAGCTCATCTGGTGATATCATTGATCATGGGTGCCATATTTGGAGGGTTTTGGCTCTCGATTTGGTGGTTTTATGGCATTCCAGCCCTATCAACGTTGCTCGTCACACTAAATCTGGGATACTTGACAGCCTCTATTGTATACTATGCTGGGACAGGTAAGTCAATAATTTCATGTTCTTCAAACAGGTATTTAATAAAATTTGTTTTGTAAAAGAATTAAAAAAAAAAAATTAGCTTCAAGTTTAAAAATTGTTGAATTAAATAAAATATCAATCAAAAACCTATGAAATGTTCAGTCATTAATTTATAGGTATAACTTATTATCTATTATCTAATGAAGACACTGTGCACATTTTTATCTATCTATTTATTTATATATTTATTTATTTATTTATTTATTTATTTATTTATTTATTTATTTATTTATTTATTTATTTATTTGCTTTTTTATTTATTTACTTATTATATAATTATTACTTCTATATTTAAAGAGATCTATTTTTTTATTTTTTTTAAGTTGTTCACTGTTGTTCATTTATCATACTAGCTAAAAAATATATAGTTAAAAAAATACATGAATTTTATCATAGCTTAAAAACATTATTATTATTCAACTTAATTTGTAATTTTTAACTCTCCAGTTTCGATGACGTTATTAGAAACTTTGAAACGTTAATTAGTGCTTTTTCGTCACCTTTATTTCACATTATTTGAATACCAATATCATTTTTTTTTTTTTTTTTTAATGCAAAAGAAGTCGCCGCCGGGCTTCGAACCCCGGTTCTCTCGTGCGTTTGGCCCGCGAATGAGCGCTTTAACAAACTAAGCTGCGTCAATTATTGCTTGAAATTTACTGCCTACTTGATATCCCTAGAAACTTCCCTCAACAAGAAATGGTTATAGCATCACCGTCACTGTATTATTGATGAGGAAGGTTTTCAGTGTACAATGGGATGTTAGAATGTGAAAATTTTAGTGGCTTAATCGAAAGAAGGGGTAAAAATATGGTACTGTGAATTTTTTCAGATTTTTCTGAGACCGGGAACTATTTTTTAAAAATTTATTGAAAGTCTATGTTGATGACGTCACGGGCGGCACTACTTAAGAAAAAGGATAGGGCAGTGCCGCCCGTGACGTCATAAAGTAGACTTTCAATAATTTTTTAAAAATAGTTCCCAGTCTTAGAAAAATCTGAAAAAATTCACAGTACCATATTTTTACCCCTTCTTTTGATTAAGCCACTAAAATTTTCACATTCAAATATCTCATTAGGTACATTAAAATAAAATAATATAATTATGTGGATTTAATAATTTTAATTTAATTGTTATAGGTGATTTTGAACTGTTCCAAAGTGATATGAATTATTGGGTTGCCTTCATTTGTATCATCATTATCGTTCCACTTGTTATGGTCATGGCTGCACACATTGTAAGTTAACTTCAGTTTTTTAACTTTGTTTACATTTTACAGTAGGATTATAAATATTATTGTTCTTGTTTTACAGGCTAACATCATAGCATGCAGTGTTTTGGGATCCTATGCCATCATTGCCCCAATTGATCATTATATTGGATCAAACTTGAAATATATTCTAATTAATACAGTTAGAAGAGCAACAATTAAAGATTTTAGAACAGCTGTTATTGATCCACCATTTCAAGTTAGAGGTAAATATACATATTTTTTTAAATTAATGTTAATAATTAATTAGTGGTTTATCATTGTTCATTCTTTCTTGATGGGAATTAAAAAAAAATACTATTACTAATCTGCTAAGTTAAAATGCCAAAATTGGTTTAGTTTTTAATATTTGTTAAATGAGAAAGACATGCTGATTTGACTAATTAGTCTAATTAGTAATTACCAATGCAATCTCCCATTTTAAATACTGTTCTTCTAAAAAAATATAACAATTTTTGTTTCTTTTTTTATAAAAATAAATATTTTATATAGTTGTTGCTAAGCAACTGGGCACATCTTTTCCCAACGATTTATTTAATTTTAATACATTAATGAATAAATTACAAAAATAAAACTCTAAAAAAACAAAATAATACTTTTAAAGAGACGTTTTTCTTGAATAGAAAGAAAATATACGAGACCAGCAACTTCATGAACTTAATTCACTATGCAATTGTTTAAATAATTAAATTCTGATATCAAAGAAAATCTGATATCATAAATTTGTGATTTATTAATTCACTTTTCTAATTCTCAGTCGAATCTAACAAGCTCTAATCTAATCTGATGGTTTGTTTACTGATTGTAAAATCTTTGTTAGAAATCAGTTTGTCTGAAAAAAAAAAAAACTCCCTCCAAATATTTTTGCATCCACACCTGCCTCAGAAAAAATGCTAGTTTCAGGCAGTGTAGCCAACATAGAAAAAAATTTCCTGCAATCTGTTAGATGTCATACTAATTCACAGCTTGAATTAAGTCCAACTAATAACCATGAAAACACTTTCTAACATTTTCCACATTTTTTTTTTTTTTTTTTTACAGATCTGAGCCTAGCTGTTGCCTGGGGTATCCTTGCAGTTTCTGGAATTGCAGTCCAACTTTACCTGCAGAGAAACAAGGCTCCGTTTCCGCCGCCACCTTTTGGAGTGCTGCAGGACCGACGAGACTGGATGGCCCATGAAAGGCAGCCGTTGCTACAAAGTGGGCCGCGATATTCGTACGCAACCATGCCGGGAGAGGAGGATGACGTCTTTGAGCCCCAAGTCTCCACCGCGGGACCCTCCAGTGCTCGCTGACTAATGATGTAATGTATTATCAAAGCAATTGAAAAGGAAGACCAATAGAAATATAATATTGATTAGGTTACAATTAAATTACCTGAACAAATTATTTCTAGATTTTTACTCCAAGCCTAAAATGTATCAAATTTGTCACAATGCTGCCTTGTTTTGTTTCATTTTATTAACTGAAATAGCTGAGTTCACAGTTGGAAAAGTTCAGCTCAGGCCTAGTACTAAAAGATATCTGGGTAAAGTTATAACGTTTTCAAATATTTATAATACAAGTAGAAATAAATTTTCTAAAGTCTCATTTTTCAGGTCTTTCATCTTGTTTTAAAAATATAATGTTACAATAAGAAAATAATGCTTGCACTGTAAAAGTGATTCAAAATTTAAGGCAGGAATAATGTATTTAATTAGGTGCCATTAACAGTACAATTTTTATACTCTGTGAATATTTTTCTTGTTTAATTTTTATTAAATATTTGGCTATATCTATGTTATAAAAAAAGCATGGATAAATTATAGGT
This sequence comes from Siphlonurus alternatus, assembly GCA_949825025.1. Classification (NCBI taxonomy): domain Eukaryota; kingdom Metazoa; phylum Arthropoda; class Insecta; order Ephemeroptera; family Siphlonuridae; genus Siphlonurus; species Siphlonurus alternatus. Next base: position 36,174,251 of record OX463781.1, read on the forward strand.
GTATTTTCTTCATGAGAAAAAGTATGGTACTTAAAAAATATAAATAATTTAATGATAGATTCTATTGTGTGTATTTATGCTCAAACTATCTATGCTATATAAACTAAAATTTATATGCTACAACAGAGCCAAATCAAAAGTAATGCTATTTTGAAAGGATGCCATCTGGTAAAACTTTTTGTTTTGTATTTTATGCTGGTTATGAACAACCTTCGTGATGTTTGATATAAAATAAATCTTAAAAAAAAATGTAAATTTTCATGAAAATTGTTTGTCATTTTTTTTTTTTTTTTTTTTCAAGATAATTTTTTAGATTTGCTTGAAATATAAAACAGCAACATCATGTAAAAAATTTGTAAATAATTTAAAGGAACTAATATAGCAGATAAATTGTAAATAATTAGGTAAACATTCTTATTTAGTTCTTACTTTTTTAATACAATATAAATTGATATTATTTTAATTTTTAATTTCATATCTCTTATTTACTATAATAAAAAATAGAGGTAATATTATTAGAATATTCATTAGTATTGTAAATCTATTGCTTTAAAAGGAAATAATATAAAAATGCAAACTTTACAAGATTGTATTATATTTATTATTATTATAATTTTTCTACATAATACCTATACACATGCTAATAACATTTAGGTAATATATTTTTTTACCTTTTTGTGGTATCATACAACATATAATCACAGGTTAACATCTTTTTAAAATTACTATTGAGAGCTAATTCAAAATAATGAAATTTTAATTACATGTTTTCATTTCAATCAGTTGTAGCTAGTAAGTTTTTTTTTTATTATTATTTTTTTTTTCGAAGCTATAAATTATAAAGTTGGGATTATTTTTCAATTTCTACAAACAACATATAGCTTCCTCTCATTAACTAGCACTGATTTTAATACTCAATTTTATCAACTGCAAATTATAAAAAAATATTTGATAGAACAAACAAATAGGAACTAGCAAAAATAATGGTATAATAATTTACTAATATTGTTTTTGACATTCAATATTTTTACACAGTGTTTCACATTTACTTATTATAGACATAATCTCTTTTATCATTTATACACTATTGAAGTGGGGGAGTACAGAGGGTTTTTTGAAAAGAGAGATCAGTAGGGGGAAGAGATTTTTTGTTAATCTAAAAATCTAGAAGATTATTTTCTCTGATTATTAAATACAAACAATACTACACAGAGTGGATACAAAGACTGAAAAACACTCGCACACCTTTAAGACAATTATTCTTATTATTAGTTAGTTTTTAAATAACAGAATTTTTATCAACCTTTAATCGCATCCACCAAAATTAATATTTTTTTTTATTATTATTATTGGATAAAAATGGTGGAAATTAAGATTTTAAGGCAATTTTAATTCAAATAATATAGTAATGTTTATTTTATTAACTAAAATGTAACAAATATTTTGAAATATAAGTAATATTGAAATTAAAATATTGATACAGTTTATTTATATACTTTATATATAAAAAAAACATTGACTATAATATACCTTTTTAATCATTATTATTTTATAGTTCTATTTACACCAAACTAGAAAGAAATTATTAATGACATTGGTATATTTATTAGTATTATTATTATTGCACATTATTTTGTTTTCAGTTCAACTGAGCTCCTAAAATCTATGCAATTTGTTCTACTTATAACTGCATATTCAGATGTTTGTATCATTGTAATATAGCTTTTTTAGGCTGAATTTCTCTTCTGTATTGAAAAATATCTTTACACCAAAGTTTATGAGAATACTAAATTATTTTTTTTTGTTATAGATTATAGCTTTACGAAAATGAACATGGGGAGGGATATTATTATATTTATATTATTTACAATATTTTTTAAACAAACCCTGTTTTCCCGGGTCATGTATTGTTATAGTTTACAAAAAGTTGGTCATTTCTAGTGTATTATTTGTGTGTGTGAGTGGCTCGCAATTATTTCCTCATTCGTGGATTCTATGATAATAATATATTAATTTTAATTTGTATAATATACAATTTATTGCAAATTATTATTGGAACTAATTTTCTTTCTTCCTTTATTTATTTATTTATTTTTTTTTTATAAAATAAATATACAGTTCCAAATAATAAGCCAAAAGTTTGTTGTTTTAAAAACGATGAAATATGGTTGATTGATTGACGTCTACGCCTAAGATATGCTATTACTACTAGTTGGGGGAATATGGGCAATAGGAGGGGGTACTAGTGGTGATGGAGTCGGGGTTGTCGGGCTTTCCACTGAGAGGAATCGAGAATGTGGAAAACCGAAAAGCTGAGATCACTGAATCCGAGGCCAGTAGTTGGACGTGAGGTCGTGAGTTTGACTCGGGATTTGTACTGGCACTGATACGCCGGCCGAGATGACACCTATAACAAATGATATGACAAAATGTAAACTCCTCCTCCGTTCCCCCAACTATATCAGAACAAATTTTTTTTTGAGCAAAAATATATATTTTGTTTTATATTATTACTGCTCCCCGACAAAGGAGGGGTATTAGGATAGTATACATGATATAATATATTTTTTGAAACAAGGATGGATGTTTTTTTTTTATCTATAATATTATAAGTTTTTTTTTTATATAATAATTTTATTTTTGTGCTTGCGAGGATAGAAGCATTTGCCTTGATGATGTGTAGAGTTGTCGTAGATAAAGATCATCCATCAGACTTGATGCCTGCTGATGTCCACCATGGTAGTACGTCAACTCACCGGTTCCGGTGGTAGGCGCTGAAGTCACTGATGTTGCAGTAGAAGCATATGCTGAATGGTGTGAATTTACAGCTCCTTGTGCCTGTGCAGCTGCGGCTGCTGCAGCTACTGCAGGGTTACAAGCCGCTGCCGCCGCTGCAGCCGCGCGTGAGTTGTACGTTGAACTTAGTGATGAAAGAGGATCGTGGAACATGTAAGGATATCCAGAAGCAGGATCTCGTTGTTGTAAACAACTACCGCTCATACTGCTTAAACTGGAGGACATGGAACTGCGAACAAAGCAGAAAAATGCCGCATACACATAAGTTAGCGCTGCCGAATGTTCTTTCAATAACATTTTATATAACATATTTTTTAAATAAGTAACTTGAAACCAAAAATGATTCAAAAATATATTATATATAATAATTTTCAGTCAATTTAATTAATACACAAGAAATTTTTGGAAAAGTGTTACTTTTTTTAAAAATTGTACACTATAAGTCAACTTTCCCGTTTGCAGCCCTGTTGATCACCATGCTCTGTGTTATAGTACGGAACATCATGATGATTAACAAGGCTGCAAAGGAAAATTTTCTGAGACGATGAGTGTACTTGCGTAATAAATCTAATTATACTTAATTTACATTTATATTTTTATATATGAATCCTGTTGAAGCCATCATCGACGTCGCGATTAAATTTCATGGTAAACGCGCGATATATGTCGTCACAATGAGGTCAATACAAATTGCATACATCAGGTTGCGTAAAATCGAGTACATCGTGCATGCAGTTTATTATACTTTCAAAGATGATTTACATACTGACGATACAGTTTTGATGTAATCGTAAAATCATAAAAATTTCAACGACGTTTCCGAGGGAATTACCGCGCGTTGTAACGACGATATGCCGCGGTATCATGATGGCTAATATATAGGACTTCCGAGTACAATTACGTACGCAATAATCAAACAGCAATATTAACGTTCTAACAAAAATCACAAATGTAAATAATCATCTCACTTTCTGATAAATCAAAATTAACATTATTGTTTTTTAATGACTACTGAAAACGAAGTTTGGAAAAAAAAAATATTATTGCCGTTTATATATTAATTACTTCCCTTATATTTTGATTGAAATAAACTAATAGTTTTGCGTGCATGCGATTTACGAAATAATTGAGTTACTCATCATAAAGATATCTAACATGCCAGGTTTCTCACTATCATAAGTTTAGTGTCTTTGAATTGTTCTATATAATGCTAACTTGTGAGAAACTTTGTTATTTTTAACAAATTCAATTAAACCATATATTTTTTATTGTCATGTATAATGTACCGATACTCAAAATGAAATTTTCTATACAGATATCGTAAATGGGAAAGAATGTCTATTATATATATCAGTACACTGCACTTTACAGAAGGAAAGTTGATAACTCCCAGGGGAATATATATAGAACATTTTCGCTTTGCGTTTCGGTACTATATTACATCACTCTTAAAAAAATAAAAATGTATATTTAAGTGTCATTTGAGGACCCGATATAATGGAAAACCTTCATGAAAAACTTTTATTGTAAATTTGGATAGAAGATATAAATGTGTATGATACTGTCAATATTTTAATATATTTTTAGTATTATATATATTTTTAAACTCTTTAACACCTTTAAAATCATTTTACAAAACGCTGTGAATATTAAACACAAAGCATCTAGAGAAAGATGTTACATGAATATGACGTCACAGCGTCTTTCTTATCTATTTTTAGAGTTTTCGAGGGTTAAAAAAAAATTACATGTAAAAACTCGAGGTTCTTTTTCCAAATATGCAATAAAACATTTACATGAAAATTATCCATTGGTATATAACGGTTCATCAATTTAATTTTCATAAGACTTTTAATTTTGTACGCACCTATATGTGTCCGCCATGGTAGCAATCGGCTGTGGAATAGAGGGATACATTGAGTTGAAACCAGGATTGATAGGCAGACGATTCGCAGCGGCAGCAGCTGCGGCGCTCGAAGAGGTCACTCCTCCAACTTGCTCCACTGCTCGCCGTTGATTTCGAAGTTTTTCTTCTCGACGCCATTTTGCTCGTCGATTACTGAACCAGACCTTTTTTTTAAAAAAAAATAGAGAAGAAAAAAAAAAAGAAAGAGAAATGAAGTGTTTAGTTACATAATTGGGTTTTTATGTGTTATTAATGTGTAACAGCATTGTCGAACTATTTTAGCTTTGCGTCTATATACCTCAGGACACCATGAACGCTACATTGATTTATGTAGATGTAGTCATGTATATAAATGGCAAGCTAAACGTTTTCATCGGGCAGGGGGGGAGGCAATGCTGGACTGCATGAGTTCATTTTTACCTGTCCCAAAATTGTAAATTTGCATCTGTCTCTTTTTGGAGCTGTAGAAAATTAAAAAGGTAAACATCGTGGTGTTCCGGGGTTTACATTAAAATAATCATTGATGTTTTTCAGTTTATTTTGATACAATTTACAAATCTCAATTATAGGGTAGCGCCACGATATTGTTGGGTTGCCTGCTTACAGGATAACGGCCTGATGTTTACCTCCCCTCCCTTCCCCTACCGAAAAGCAAGAGTATTCGTAAAAGCATTGAAAGAAAAAAAGTAGAAAATGTAGAGAAAATTTAATTATAACTTATAGACGGCAATTATTACATTTGTATCGTATTCATTATATATTATCATCTGCTAGTTTATAAAGAATACATGACCAGTAGTTACATATTTTTGTGTCCTTAAATAATCATAAGTGTCAACAAAGTCAAATTTTCTAATTTTTCTATATATTATATATATATATATATATATTTTTTACGAGCATTGTTGCTCTTCGGTAGGTAGGGGAAGGGAGGGGAGGTAACCGTCAGGCCGTTATCCTGTAAGCAGGCAACCCAACAATCTCGTGACGCTACCCTATTGTTTATACCAGGACTAATATTATGCTGATTATGCATTCTTTAAAGAACTAGATTTAATTAACATAAATTTTATGGTGGATATTTACAATCGGTAACTCTCACATTTCTTAACGCTACATATAATGTTTAAAGTAATTAATTTGAAACTGATTCAACCCTTGATATTGATTGTGTTAAAACTGTAAAATTTGTGCATGCAAATTTGTGACTAAAAAATGAAAAAAGGTGATGGTTTTAACTGTAAATTTTACCATGTATATTTATATTTAAGCTCAAATTAACTACCAGTAAAGAAGATTTTATTTATTTATTTATTTATTTATTTATTTATTTATTTATTTATTTATTTATTTATTTATTTATTTATTTATTTATTTATTTATTTATTTACATCAATTTCATTGCAATTACTCTATATTTAAAATATATTCATTATTTATTTGTTGTTATTATTTTTAAATATTTCACTAAAATTATGAATAAAAATATTTTTCTGAAACTTTGGATTGAAAAATAATTCATTTTCATTGTAAATAATACAATTTATGCCATGGTCAATACAAAAAAATAAATACACTCCTTAACTCTGCTACATTCAGCACTTCTCATAATATATAGAATCTGAAAGTTAAAAAAAAAGGAAACTACTGTATAATCATATGGGGTTTTAATTCATATATACAGTATTTTTATAATTAAACAAATTATTCGTCGATGCTTTTACTTTCAAGTAATTAAAGAGGAGTGAGACTTTTACTATATCAACCTCTTTCTAACTAATTCGCTTTTTATTTTAATCACAAAAGGTGTGTGCGGCTTTGATAAACATCATAGCATGCTTTTACATATAATATGTATATATTATATATACGTATTTCGAACTTTGTATAGTCTTGCCGAGTATTGTTTTAGTCAGGTTTTAGTTCTCTTCTCAGCCAGCGCGGCGCTGTTTGAGTAATTAGTGATCGTATATAAAGCCAAATACACTTTGCTCTTATCGCGTCGATCGAATATGTTCAGTAGAGCGAGTACACGATTTTATATAACTAAACAAAAAGTATAATTTGTAAAAGCAAAAATTTAATTTTGATTTTTATTCATACAGATAAGTACTAACAAAGTTTAAAAAAATATATCACTTCACTTCATCTGTACAGCAACTTATACCTTTCAGAATTTAATGAAACGCATACTCGAATCTGTTTGGAAGGTTGAAGAGGTTTGCATCCGCAAAAAAAAAAAAAAAAAAAATGTATTTATAATATAATTCAAATCCAGCTCTTGCATTTAACTATATAGCTTTTTTTTTAATGTATATGCAATTATGCGTGAATCGGCATAAAAATTAACTCAATCAAAATTATTTTCAATTTCAATAAAAGGATAATTACATTAGCTTGCACCGTTATTTAAAATAAGTATTATAACTAACATATAGAATATAATTTACGTATACTGTATTATAATTAATAATTATAAGCATATACGGCAGCAATTTAGGAACAAACTTGCATAATCTTTCCAGTTCTGCATGATAATTTGTAATTAAAAAAAAAATTGTATATATAACATGAACGAACTTTAGTACTCTATAAATATATAGCTTCCTCTTCTCATCTACACCAGGGTCATATTATATATATATATATATACGTAAAAAGTTAAGAATAACAAAAAGGTTCCACCATTTATTTCATTGTTTTTACTGTACCAGAAACATCACGGCTATAAAATCATTACTGCATCCCTTCCCCCTCTATACTCCTCTCTCTCTCATTGAAAATCTGATTGGAGTGCTCAGCATACGGCTTGCAAAGGCCTTCCAAATGGATTAGCTGTACACAAATTGGATGGCCCATCAATTACTTCAACTCTATAGGAAGGCCTATATCATGTGAGGGTATACAACGAATATATGCATGTTAAAAGTAAACTGGTATTCTGATGATGATGCAAATCTGCTTTGGTGTATGTTACTCGCTTAATACCATAAAATTAATTTATTAACATCCTCTCATATAAATTTAAAGATATGAAATAAAAAAAAATTGTTCCTATATTATCAATCAATTAAAGTTTTTCATTTCTGACATTTGATCCAATATCCCAGAGCAAAAAACTATAGCGACTATTTATGATAGGGATTATTACATTAAACCTATAGGGGCAAAATATGCAAACTGTATAATTGATGTAATTATATGACTTCTATATGTACCACATATATTACATGATATATTGCAAATAAATTCAGCTGATTAGAGTAGTTTATTGTCAAAGCCAAACTCGGTAAAAATTTTCTGCTCAATACCGATGGTTTGATTTCTAAAATAAATAATATATTTCAAATATTATCTCATGCTTAAAAAAACAGTAAAAAATTAAATACGCAGGATTCTCAGCTCACAAAAAATTATGACGTTCCAGTTCAGCGTCAAATTTTAAAACAAAAATATGTGAAATATTTAATTTGAAAACTTGATTCTTTTAGAGAGCATTATTAAAAAAAATCAAGAATAATTTCTCAATATCTAAATGACATGGGCTCTAACAGTTCAACCCTGATGATTAGAGTAAGTACTAGCTAGTCTAAACATACTTATTCAGTCTCAGTGGCGGCTTGCTTGCACGGTACAGCGAACGCATTGAAATACATTGTAATTCCCTCAAAGAGCTCTTACTGATGCTCATATTCTGCCCTCCGTTTAGCCTCTTGCAGCCATGACCACATGAGAAGAACTTCTACTTGTTACTTATCTTAATTACGTCCATGTGACGATCAGGTGGGCATAAACAATATTCTTATTTTTAAGTAGCGATTTGAACGCTTCTTAATTAAAAATTAACAATAAAGTGTATAACTGTGTATAAAAATGTGCAATTTGCTAAATTTTCTTATAGTATATCACTTTCTTTTTTTTTTAAATTGTATTATTGGATACGAGCTAAATTGGATTTGGAACTATAGAAATCAAATCAAAAGTTTCATCAATTAAATTTAACATAATATTAAATAGTATACTGTATACTGTATCCAACTATGCACTAGCATATATATTTTTTTTAAATTCCGTGTATTAATGTTCACTTTCCAAAAATTATAATATATCCAAATTTACAGTTTTATTATATGAATATAATTCACACATAACCTTTTGTGAAAACACAAACTTTCTTTAACAACCCATATAATATTATCATTATGTACATTCGTCATCTTAGAAAATTTCCTTTCTTGCGGCGTTATTAATTACCAATTCCACGTAAGAATAACACAGAGCATGGTGATTAACAAGGCTGCAAAGTCATAGGAAATTTTCCAAGGCAACCAGTAAACATTTTTTCGTTGTTGTAAAGGGACTTGCATTATACCTATAACGTCAGTTGGTTGCATTTTTCCCTTCTAAAAATCAATGCTATTGCATAAAAATACTAAAACAGCATTATATATTATTATAAAGCATGACAATACAATAATTTGTTACTCTATTTTAATTAAAAAATCTTTTTCAATGATATTAGCATACACTTGAATGATAATAACGTGACCTTACCTGTATTCTCGCCTCAGGTAGTCCGATTTTCTCTGCCAACCTCTCCCTGGCAAAGACGTCAGGGTAGTGTGTTCGCTCAAATTCTGCAACATTCGAGTGAAGGAAATCTACGTCATCTCTCTTGCAGCCTTACAGAGTCACGTCGAGTAAAATGTACCATATAAAAGTAATGATCAACATAACTCGCCAATTAATTAATTACTAATAATAATTCACCTAAAAAAAATTGCCTATAAAACAATAAAGTCTGAAATATTCTCATATAGTTCTGTAATCTCAACAATTAAAAGTCAGTGTTCATAGCAAGATCAACAATGGACAACATACATGAAAGTTGTTTATTGCAGAAATGAATATAGAGGGCACCAACTTATGCTACTCTGAATTTGTTCAGATTTTTTTTAGACCCAGAACTATTTTTAAATAGTTATTGAAATTTATGAATCCTTAATAAAAAGGATAGACATGAGACGCCTATTGACGCCTCCAGGGGGCGTGGCCGCATTTTCAGTAATTATTTAAAAATAGTTCTGGGTTTCAAAAAAATCTGAAAAAATTCAGAGTAGCATAATTTGGTGCCCTCTATTCATTTCTGCAAAAAAAATCATGTATGTTGTCCATTCAATGAAACAAAGCAAAAGTTTAGCATTTTAAAAAATATTACAAGGTATTCAAAATTCTAAGGCTATTTGTATAAAAAAAAAAATACAAGACGTTTGTTCGTAAATACACATATTCATAAATTAAGAATCAGACTAATCATTTGTACCATCAGAGAACACAAGGAAATCTATAATAATTGATTCTATTTGATTGGCTATTTATAAAAAGGAAACTATACAAAATGTTTTATAGTTTATTTATTTTTTTTTTTTTTTCTTTTAAAACTGGCTATTGATTTTTCATAGCTGAGAGCATATTTTGGACAAAACCGATTACATGATTTTGATTACGATGAGTTTAACGTTCACATAATTACTCATGCAGTTACGCTATTTGGTCAGATGATCTCCGAAGGCTCCAAACTGAAGATATTTTAATACATATACCTAATAGTTGTACATGACTGTGAATTTAAAGTAAATGCTATCCCGTTTGTTCATTACATTTTTTTACAATGGACAATTTGCATGACATTTCTTTACTACAGAAATGGATACAGGGTACCAAATTATGCTACTCTGAATTTTATCAGATTTTTTTGAGATCGGGAACTATTTTTAAAAAATTATTGAAAGTCAGTTTCATGACGTCACGGGCGTTTAGCGCCTATCCTTTTCTTAAGGACAGACTCTTCGTGACGTCATAAAATCGACTTTCAATAATTTTTTAAAAATTGTTCCCGGTCTGTAAAAAATCTGAAAAAATTCAGAGTAGCATAACTTTGCACCCTCTATCCATTTCTGCAATAAAAAAATGTCATGCAAATTGTCCATTGACGGTGCAATAATTTATTTGTAAAATTAATTACGATATGTCATTTTATTGTGAGAATGGATTTTTAATAAATAGAGTTTAGAACTTGTTTATAAAATGTTATCCTCGCTTTTATGTACAGTGAGACTTACATGGGCAGAGAAAAGATGGGGGAACACAATACCACGTTACTATTAAGTTATAATTTTTATTGAATCAGTATAATAAGGATAGAATGATGCTACTTTGATTCGCCGTGAAGTTAGGCAACCAGCATTGCCCGCGTTTATTTTGAAAAGTTTATGCAGCGTTCAGAGACCCTACAGAGACCTCCGTGTCTTATGGGTAGAAATTTGAAAAACCTTGAATTTAGTTCCACCGGAATTCCGAGTGGCCACACTACTGTCGACCAATCACCGTTGGTTTCATCATCAGTGACGTCATCCAAGGTAGCCAATCGGCGATTTTGTGATCAGTGATTGACCAGCTCGGATGACGTCATTAATAATGAAACCGTGATGATTGGCCGATAGTAGCGTGGCCACTCGGAATTCCGGTAGAACTAAATTCAAGATTCTTCAAATTCCTACCCATAAGACACGGAGGTTTCTGTACAGAGCGTACTTGAGTAGGAGGCCAAAACCCAGCCGGCGCGATCGTCATCTGTCGAGACATTAGCCGTCCGGAATTTAAAAAAATAACATGCAATGTAATCGGGAGGACATATTTTTTTTTAAATATTTACTTGATATTAATGAAGGTGTCTTGTAGTGCGATAATACTTCAATGTAGTCTCCCGTTTGCTAATTATTTTATTTAGTTCATAAATATCATACTTCTTGAGAAATAAGACGGTAAAGTTAGGGCGGGAACTTGGTTCTATCTTCCAAGCTTTAGTAATGTATCATGACGTCACGAAATATTGAAATTACAAAAGTACTTGAATCAACTTTCATACATTATTTTCGATGTAGTAAATAACTTTACTTGATATATACAAAGTATAGAAAATGCAATTAAGTAAAGTGAAAGTCACTCGCTATGAAGAAAGGCTTTCAATGTTCATATGACGTCATCGCCAGTAAACTGACTTTTATTACTTCGCGCATGCCAGCGCATGCGCAGATGTAACAGAAGTAGCAGAAGTCGGGTTCATAAAAGTTTAATTTAAGTGTATTAATATTGTTTTTGCGTGAAAAAAAAGGTTGTCCAGTAAGATTAAACTATATTAGAGTTAAACTTGTTTCATTTTGAAAACTCTAGCATACAGCGTAATTGTCGTAAACCGCGACCAAAGTTAAGCTCTCTCCCATTTGATTACACGCAAACCTGCTGCTCAGTAGGACGGCTATTGAAAAGTGGGCGCGGTCGTGTTGTGGCCTTCTACTCAAGTTCGCTCTGTTCTGTAGGGTCTCTGTGCAGCGTTTGACTAAATATTTCCACGATGAAACACTTCTACATTTAGGATAATTGACATAAAATATATTGAATGAAATGTACACAAATTAAGTCATAGAGAGAAATAAATATTTAAAATAAATTTCAATTTATTATTATAAAATAAATTACATTATTATTTAGAGTAAAATTTGAGCATCTCCTGAGCTATTAATAAGTGTCTTTAAATCCACTGTACAGTACATTGAAATTGAATATTAACCAATGATATATTATATTGAAAATATTATTTAAATTAATTTTGTCATGTATGTATAATATATAATTATAAGTAAAAATAATAAAGTCAACGTGAATGATGTTTTAATAAAAATAATCAGTTTTTTAATACAATATTTTTATGATTGTTTTCAAGTATATATTTTCGTTTGTTTAGTTGACTAAGTTGTATTTTAGATCGCTTAATTGCTTGTCTGGCAAAGAACATCTGAACCAAAGAGGGAGGCTCGTCTTCTCTCTCTCTCTCTCTCTCTCTCTCTCTCTCTCTCTCTCTCTCTCTCTCTCTCTCTCTCTCTCTCTCTCTCTCTCTCTCTCTCTCTCTCTCTCTCTCTGTATCCTAGTTTCCCATTTAGTTAACATTTGCTCGTGTTCAAAACATGAACATGAACATTGGTAGAAATTACATCAACACTCAAAGTTGATTGGCTTAAAGTTAAAACCGAATGCTTACGATATTACACGAAGAAAATTATATATATATATATATATATATATATATATATATATATATATATATATATATATATATATATATATATATATATATATATATATATATATATATGAATGTGAACTTGAGTCGTCTTCTTTGCTCTGTAAGACTCATCTCCCAAGAGAAGCGAAATTAAACCCTCAGGCAACGAGATTTGTTCTTCTTTGCCATGGGGTACGATGAGAAGAGCTCTTTCCCTCTTTCTTCTTTCTCTCTCTTAGAGGAAAGAAGATGGGGTAAGGAAGGTTGCTTTCTTTCTTCGTATATATATATATACCTCCCTTCCTTGAGGGTAGAAATAAGAAGAAGTTGTAGTAAAAGAAGGAAAAAGTCTCCTCTCAGTGGACTCTACTGTGATTCGTTGGCTCAAGAGAAGTAGATAGCAGCTCAAATCTGATTTCCATCCACAACCACCCACACCATTCGTCTAACGTCTCTACAAGATACGACGACGTCTATAACGCCTTGAGGACTAAAATTTCCGGTTACTGTAGAATCGACCAACTCCCCAACCCAACATCGTCTTTACAGTGCTTTCAGTCGTCTTTGCAAGAGAGAGAGAGAGAGAGAGAGAGAGAGAGAGAGAGAGAGAGAGAGAGAGAGAGAGAGAGAGAGAGAGAGAGAGAGAGAGAGAGAGAGAGAGAGAGAGAGAGAGAGAACTGGTCGCTAAGAGATTTTTAACTAAAGTCAAAACATTTCAACTAAAATCTCATCATTTTTTGTCATATAAATTTATAAATAAAATATAAACTCTACACACAAATTCCATCGAGCTAAGTAAATTATATTTAATACAAGAAAGTTTTAACGACATTGCAGCATGTATTATATAATATCTTGTAATAAATAAAGTAATATAGAATTTATCTTGAATACTTCAATTTTCGTTGTATATATCCTTTTACAAAAATAATTTTAATGAGATTTCCTTAATTTTTATATTCAGACTTGAATGGAGTGGATTTGGAGAAGACTATTTAACATTTTTTCTTGTATTTTATCGATGAATAAGGACAGTAAAAATTTTCATTTATATTATATGATCATGTTTAATGATTTATCCCGCGTGGCGAATATATATAATATAATCAAAGATCTCTCGGGTTGGGTTCACCAGAATTTTTTTCCTGTTATAAATATTTAAATAAAATATTTTTGTGTCTGGAAAATTTTTCAGAGTTAGGAGATGGGGAGTGTAAATCATCCCTAATTTTAAAGCCTCGTCCCTCTTTATTTTTATAAAATATGCCACTGGCTCAACAATTTAAAAATGTAAAAATGAATAACAACAGTTTTATATCTGTATGTCGGATGAAATAATAGCACTAACAATTTCAATTTAACACTATACGTTTACATGACGGGGGTATTTAATACAGATTCGTTAATGACGGATTATATTATTCTTATGAGGCGTCGTCAAAATATTAAACAGTATCCTGTAAATGTAGTGTTGAAAGGTGCATGGGTACTCACCTTTCTCGAGTGCCTCGATCTGCTCGTTGGTGAACGAGGTTCTGTTTCTCTGCAGTTTTCTCTTGAGTCGCAGTCTCAGTTGGGAGTCTTCGTCACCTGACGAATTGTGCTCGGAATTACCGTCTGACGTGTTATCGTTTGCCACGTCCGCTGCAACATAACAAAACGTGGGGTTATTATCAATATAATTAAAATTTGTTACATAAAAATAGTCAAGACATAACGCGGGGGCAATTCACAAAGAGAGTTCTGTTATCCACAGGTTTTTCTCACTCGTACACGATTGGCGGAAGTGGAGATCTCCAACCAAAAAAAAAATTCGTTACATATTTCTGATTCCGATTTACTTAAAAATTCTTAGTCAGAGCCAATCAGAAAATTCGAAAGTTCCGTTCCGAAAAGACTCAGAGACAATCGTGTACAAATAGCTTTAGTATCATTGAATTAGGCTGCATGGATCTAACCGCTGGTTAGTGAGAAAGATGGATAACTATTTCTTAAATTGCCTCCACAATGTATAATAGTTACCATTTTACTACATATTACTACACATATCGAGGTTTGGCTTTATATATACAATTCAAAAGTAAAATTTATTTAACAAAATTTAAAAATAATATATTTAGTAAATTATATACAAAATATATTGCAAAAGTGTTTTAAAATTTATTGGTAAACTGTACTCTATTGTACTACAAATCCCGAAGCCCTATAAATATACAACAATGAAACTATAACTATAATCTGCCTCGCCTTGTATGTCATAGCATAGAAAAGCTTGTTATGTTAGTACAGTATACTGCATGTTTACAAGATGGAAGATAATCTCTTTTTGTGGATATTGGATTATCATTATTGAAAGTATCATATCCTATACAAATAAAAACTTATGTATTTTATGGCTTATAAAGATATAATTGTATTATGAATTATGGAAATAAAATATAATGTTATGTAATATAATAAAATGTTACATATAAATTACGTACATCATACTGTATATAAAAAGACGTATATATATAATGAGATTATTGTGATGCGACCTCCTATATAATTAACTATATATACGTATAATCGCATGTATCATATACATATTTGCGTATATATAATAATATGCGTAAATACAATGTATAAATACATTTAACCCTGAAGATATAATATACAGCCATATATGCAGTATGTTATACACTGTACACTCCTCGCCTCTGAAAAGTTCTCACTTGTAGCCTTGTTAATCACCATGCCGTGAGTTATATTTACAGAGAATGGTGATTAAACAAAGGTTACAGAAAAGGGAACTTTTCAGAAGCGAGAAGTGTAAAATAAATATTAACTTTTACAAGTTAGTATTACTTGTTGTTGCATAATACCACTAAAATGTGTTGATTAATATATCTCAGTGATGGGTAGATAAAATAGAATCTAATTTCAGTAAAATTAAAAATATTAAATTGAATTTTCTTCATGAAGAAATATGTAAAAATTCATATTATTTTTAATCGTTAAAATATAATTTTTATTATCTCTATATATATTTCTATGAATTTTCATATTTATTTAATGAGATATTCTCTAGATAATATTAAAATATTAATATATTTTATCATCATAGAACTCTATATATATAAAGTATAATTTTAATTACATATATATAATTTATGTTCTTTACATAAAACGTTTCAAGATTCTGTTTCTAATTGAGATACGTCTTTTGCAGAGAAATATATAACAATATTCTACATTATTGAATTTCACTTGAGCAATGTAATAGGAACATTCATCAGCAGTCTCCATCAAAACTTAATTAACATCCACTTTCATGGCTCGTCAGATTTCCTTCTCATCTACTTGTCTCAAGTCTCTCTATTCATAATTTATTGAATAGCAATTTATACACAAGATTTGTAAATTATTATATTAAATTTGTTTAGTCACGTGTTAATTATAATATGAATTAATGTTTATTATTTTTATGTTACTATAGTGCAGAAATGAGACCGCAAGTTGTAAAGCAGGTGAATTGCTTTTTGAAAAAAGCTTCCTGCGAAAAAAAAAAAAAAAATTCCGCAGTGCAATCAGTTTTCCATGCGGAAAAGAACCACTTATAATCCTCGGACTAATCAGAACGTTGCTTTAAAGCGATTTGGTATAGCGTCTGTAGGTGCCATGCATGGTAACATTACTCACGTATCTTAAAAGTCAAGGTTGGCCAGAGGCGGATCCAGCTCGCGGTTTTTGTTTGGGGAAGGGGGGGGGGGGGGCCGTGCTTTATCCCGCCATGTTAAAATTTGTAGTGGGAGGGAGGGTGATGGGTGGGGGTTGCTAACACCTTTAATGTATTTTAGGACTTTTTTTGGGAGGGAACGATGGCCCCTATCGCCCCCCCCCCTGGATCCGCGCCTGAGGTTGGCTTTATACTTTATACAGTTGTTATGCCACCGATTAAAGGACTAATGTTAAGCTAATCACGTTCAAGTATTTTAGGCCACACACATTGTAACATGAAAATTTGAATGCGCCCATCATGCAATGCTATTTTTGAAATTTCGCGGTGCAATGGGGCCTAAAAAATTGACGCATAAAATGTACTCGTGTCTTATCCTGTGTAAAGAATTATTGTTCACAGTGTTAAATTTTCATTTTCATATTATTGGCAATTTTGACCCTCTATATAGCTTTGCTCAGGAATGTCAAGATAAGTTGTTTCTCCATGCACGCAGTAATATGGTTAAGTAAGTCTTGATTTGCAAACAAAGAGTTTTATAATTATTATAACAGAAGCATTATCAAGGGAGGAAGAGAGGGGGGTCGAGACGATCCGTAACTCTTTTAAAGAGGAAAAAAGTGTGAAATTCTCTAAAAGTTCTGAAAAAAATTGTAACCCATAGTTAGCTATACCTAGCAATGTATTTCCGAAAAAAAAAGACAAAACTTTCAATTTGTCATGAATTTAAACAGCGGGTAGTTTTTCGCCTCCTTCCTTCCCCTTGATGGTATAATAGCGTGTGACAAAATGTCGCTTAGTAACGTTAGGGTTAACGCAAAAAATGCATGACTTGATGACATAATATTTGCCTGATTTCTGTCAAGTGCAATTATGATGGAAATTGCATTTTTTTTATGGATTCTGTAAATATTTCTGATTAAACAAAAAAAAAAAGAAAAATATATTTATTTAATTAAATGAAAATATAAACTTTTATGTCACTTTGAAATATACACATAAAATATATTAAAAGCAGTAAAAAAAAAAAAAGGAGCAACCATAATTGCAGTCGTATACATTTACTGTATTTTTTTTATGTATAATATAATAAATATTTCATGTATGTTAACTTATTTGCTAAATTTATTAAATACAATAATTATATTTATTAATCAATATATATTATAATATTAAAAAGGTATTTTTTCTTTCATACCTAACACACACTTTTATACATATATAAAAATGAATGAGTAGTAGTATAGCATAGAGACAGAGAATGAGGCAAACTAAAATGAACAAACATTTCTTCCACATGACTGCTCATTCCATCTAAACACGTAATTGTGTTGGCCGTAAATTCCATCACGGTGGGTGGGTGGTGGAGGCAGTAACACAGCGCGCCATGCTTTGGTATAAAGGGGGGATGGAGAGAGAGAGAGAGAGAGAGAGAGAGAGAGAGAGAGAGAGAGAGAGAGAGGGAGAGAGAGAGAGAGGAGAGGGAGAGAGAGAGAGAGAGAGAGAGGGAGAGAGAGAGAGAGAGAGAGAGAGAGAGAGAGAGAGAGAGAGAGAGAGAGAGAGAGAGAGAGAGAGAGAGAGAGAGAGAGAGAGAGAGAGAGAGAGTTTGGGGGCCCAGCAGGAGAGAGAGAGAGAGAGCACCTACAGCTGCTGCAACCCGCGCCACTCCCGCGCATTGGCGGTAGCAGCAGCTACCAGGGGGAACGAGTGATGATGGCGGGAGTTTCCATGGCAACACAACCAAGATGAGCCCTCGGAGCAGAGAGAGAGGAGGAACCATTTTAACGAAATTCTTCTATGTTGAAATGTTTTATATCATATAACTTTTATATATAATATCTGATTTTTTTTTCATATTTAAAAATAGATTTTAGTATAAAATTTGTAGAATTTTTATTTTTAAAAATTATAAATAATATAACTTTATAATTAATATAATTATGAAATACCATCACAAAATTACAATATTTAATAATAAGTAATATCAAATGAAACAAATATATATATATTTTTCTATCATCCGTTTCATGTTATAATAATTTAACTTTGTTTTCTAATAAATATAAAAAATACGTGATGGGTACATGATAAAAATGATTGCATTATTGGTTAATTAAATTTATATTATTAATATGATCGATCATATTAAGTATATACATGATGGGGATCAAAAGGACCAAAATATTAATGCTTATATATAACCTTTCATTTTTTTTCTTGTTTTAAAAAATAATTTTTTCCTGGTGGATGTAATTTAGTTGCATCATGTTTTGATACGCATATTATTACATAATAATTATATGTTAGTAAACTTACACAATATAATCATTATCTTTATAATTATTCATGAATTTGCATAATACATAATTAATAAATAAAATTCTGGTTCATGGCATTATATTATATTACAGTAAATTTTATAAAAACAAAACCAAAAGTTAATTAAAAAAAAATAATAATTATTCGCGTTTTCTTTTATGATGACACAATAAAATATTATAATAATAATTATTAATTATGAAAACTAAAACTAAAAAGAAAAAAGTATGAAACCAATTCTCAATACTAATTTTCATTCATTTTCTGGTGCTTATATATATATTATGACACTGAGGTGCATGCATACATACATTTTAGATATTATAATAGAAAAAGGAACAGTTTCAATTTAATTGACAATCACTCAATCAATTAATTAATTATTTAGCTTAATTGTTGGTAACGCTCCTTAAATTGTCTATAAACTAATCGAAATCAAAATTAAAAGAATAGTTATTCAAATTTCAAAGTTAATAAATGTTGATACGTTGAAAATTTTATTTAATATAAATTATATATATTTTACTATCCCAAAATCAGAAATATACATATTTTTAACATATTATATTAATAAATTGAAAGTTATAGAGAAAGAAAATAATATCAAGTATAAATCTAAATTAATTTGAGCTGTAAAATATTTTAACGTTAAAGGGATGTTTACAATCGCCTAGTTTATATACAGCAAGCAAACTGGTAAAATTTAAGGGGGAGGATGGCTGTCACAAAGTCTCGTGCTTCGTGAGCACGCGTGCGCAAAAAGTGTACTCAAAACTCTGGGAGTCAGCCGCCTCTTCTCACGCCCATTGATTTAGTCTTTCTTTGCTTTACCTGCAACCGAGCGTGTAAAATCCTATACCACTTTCAATGAGCTGTGTATAATAAATTTCAAGAATACATACAAACTCAACTAAACTTGATGATTTTCTCTCTCTCTTGCTCTCCTTATTATAATTATGCCGAACATGATATAACGTTATAAATTTATTTAGCGCTTGTGAAGTCAAAGGTTCTTTTCATATATAATATAATATAATATATACGCGTATTATACATTTTCCTCTCCTGCTTGCGTGTTTAATGTTGATGAAAATGCTTGAGACATTATATTATATTATTATATTATATTAGTAGCGAAGTAATTATATTTATAATAATGAACCATCTTATATACTATATATTATAATATTTATAATATACGTTTCAGTTTACTTTCATTTTACTTCACGTATATGTCCTTATAAAATGCATCATTAACTTTTCAGTCTCTTTTTCATTATTTCAGTAACTGTATTAGTATTTGTTACTAACTCGATTCAATTTTTTCTTTGTTTGTTTGTTTTCAAACAATATCATAGCAACTATAAAGTGATTTTTCTACAAAGGTAACCATTTTACTGGTACAACCATGTATGTATGTATGTATGTATGTATGTATGTATGTATGTATGTATGTATGTATGTATGTATGTATGTATGTATGTATGTATGTATGTATGTATGTATGTATGTATGTATGTATGTATGTATGTATGTATGTATGTATGTATGTATGTATGTATGTATGTATGTATGTATGTATGTATGTATGTATGTATGTATGTATGTATGTATGTATGTATGTATGTATGTATGTATGTATGTATGTATGTATGTATGTATGTATGTATGTATGTATGTATGTATGTATGTATGTATGTATGTATGTATGTATGTATGTATGTATGTATGTATGTATGTATGTATGTATGTATGTATGTATGTATGTATGTATGTATGTATGTATGTATGTATGTATGTATGTATGTATGTATGTATGTATGTATGTATGTATGTATGTATGTATGTATGTATGTATGTATGTATGTATGTATGTATGTATGTATGTATGTATGTATGTATGTATGTATGTATGTATGTATGTATGTATGTATGTATGTATGTATGTATGTATGTATGTATGTATGTATGTATGTATGTATGTATGTATGTATGTATGTATGTATGTATGTATGTATGTATGTATGTATGTATGTATGTATGTATGTATGTATGTATGTATGTATGTATGTATGTATGTATGTATGTATGTATGTATGTATGTATGTATGTATGTATGTATGTATGTATGTATGTATGTATGTATGTATGTATGTATGTATGTATGCATGCATGCATGCATGCATGCATGCATGCATGTATGTATGTATGTATGTATGTATGTATGTATGTATGTATGTATGTATGTATGTATGTATGTATGTATGTATAAATGTTGGAAAAAAATTACTAAATTAGATCATATTATAATATAATTTTATTATATCAAATATAAATACTAATATTACTAATTTACACAATTGCATGTGTTTATTAAAAGATTGTATTATAAATATTCTCAACGAACTCATGCAATTCAAACTTGATTTCAATAGAATAGAATGGAAGCATAATTGAATCTTTGATGTTAGAGAATTGTGGTTTATTGCCATTTTTTTTTTATAAACTAATAATTTATTAAAACTATCTGCAATAATAAAATGTTTTCATTACATTTAAAAATTTTACATACATTTTAAAGTAATGCCAATAAACTACTATAATATATGTTTTTTTATGTCATGATATGCCTCAAATTTATAAATTGTTAATTTTATATTATTTCAACAATACAATAATATTTTATATGAAAGCAATTTAAATTTTAGTACCATATATTACTATGTTGTCGCCTGCGCATACATACGCTCATTAAACCAGCAGCCAGTAATGTAAAGCTTGCCCGGGCTTATGGTAACAATATGTACTGTACGAAATAACAGAGACTCGCTGTATATAGCTAGCTCGCGAGCACACACACGATTTTGATTAGCGCTGGCTCCCTCCCCCTACACATACATACACACTGTGCAGTCTGCCTACTGAAATCTTGTTTATTTGGTCTGATTGCCTTTCTATATATATAATATATATATATATAATGTATGTACACTGGACATTCATATATTATTATACATAGTAATAGCAATGTATATTTTTTATGTATAATTTCACTGTACCCATTATAACAATCATGAAAAGTGAGTAATTATACATGTTTAAAAATAGTAAAATATGACCAAAATAAATACTTGACGCAGTGGTTATCTCATTCTATGGTCATGAGTTCCATTCCTGGCGCTCCAATTTTTTTGTTTTCACATGGATAGTTGCTATATTTTTAAAGAACACTCACTGGTGCAGCCTTCTATCAATTACCGACCATCATGACTGAGGTTTCCATCGTTTTTTCAGTCGTGACAATGAAGTACCGTAATATTAACTGGATTCGGTTATGAAAAAAATAATTATTTTGAAATTATGAAAGAGCGCATCTATAATTCATTTCAAAGTAGTAGTAATAATAATTAATGCATATTATGTTTTTTCCAAGAGAAAGCGAATTGTTTCAAAGAAAAGTTGTTAATAAAGTTGTATATCGTGTTGGACTAGATCCATGGACTTAATGGATTCACATGAGCGGTGGATATTTTAATATAAAGACTTAATTTTGACTTTTTTGCCGTGAAATCTCATACATGCTTCAAAAAGTTAGTTCACTGAAATTTGAAAATGCTCTCACACTTTGAATTTCAATGCCCTTTTTAACCATACCAATTTCTACGAATTTGGCTAGATTTACGTCGCTGTAAAATCTACCTTGAGCTGATGTACTCACCTCGCTTCTGAAGGTCGTCCCTGGTGACCTGTGCTGCTGAGGGCAGAGCCGCCGCAGGGTTGGGCGGTAGACTGAGGTGAGGAGTGGGCGTGGCGCCAGGGTACCACGCCCAACCTGGCGCCTGTCCGTTGAACATGCGAAGTTTATCGTATACAGACTCACTCTGCGCAGACGCTTGCTGCTCTTTCTGCGCAGCTAAATTGCGTAGAACTCGGTTTATGGATGATACCTGAAACACAAAAAATATTCCATTTTTAAAATATATAATAAATGTAATAATTAATCTGTGGTCTATATAAATTAACAAACTGCAATATAAAGCTACAGTAGAGAATAAACTAATATACAATATAGTAAGATCGGGGGGAGGGGGCTCCATTTACCGGGTAGGACAAGCCTTTCAAAATATCCTGGCAACCTGCCATACCAAAATACCAAACTGTGATAGATGGTTAGAAAAACAGATATAAAAATGAAGAAAAAAATGAAATGTCCCCTTAGTAAAAGCGCCTGAATCTATGCAACTGTTTGAGCTTTAGTGAGAAGCGGGTTGCATAATTTCCAAATAATGTTTTTACACGGCCACGGCAGTTGTTTAATATAGATCCTGTCCAGAGATGTACCTTTATAGATTTCATAATATTAAATATCAAATATCAAATAAACAAATAAATAAATGAATAAATAAATGAATGAATGAATGAATGAATGAATGAATGAATGAATGAATGAATGAATGAATGAATGAATGAATGAATGAATGAATGAATGAATGAATGAATGAATGAATGAATGAATGAATGAATGAATGAATGAATGAATGAATGAATGAATGAATGAATGAATGAATGAATGAATGAATGAATGAATGAATGAATGAATGAATGAATGAATGAATGAATGAATATCACAGTCAACTAAAAATTGAGTGCATTCATTAGAACAAGAAAACAAATGAGCGTGTTTTGACGACAACAGGAAAGTATAACAATAGAAACAATATATCTGTATTTTAAATTTTATGTTGTTTTGATTTTCGATATTGTGGGTACTGTTTATATTGTAATATAATAGCATAACACTTATTTTGCGATTCAACTTAATGTTATAAACAGCTTTAGCTTATTTTTTTATATTTCAGTTAATAGTCTAAATAAAATGCATAAAATTGCAATAATTTAATAAAAACAAAAGTTACAAACAAAAATAATTATTATCTGCACCAATATTTTTTCCTACTTATATTAAAGGTTCCCGTTTATGTATTTTAAATTTGTTAGCGTAATTTTATAACATTGTAATTTAAAAATCGTGACTGTGAAAATGTAATTCTTTACTTTGTTGTAAAATGTGAGTTACGACAATCAAAGAATGATGATTGTTGAGGCTAATACACATTATCCCTTTTATGTCCACCCCTCGTTTATAATAAACCTTGTTGTGTGACACTGCTTCCCCCCTCCCTCTCCTGGCCCGTGGGCAGACACGTGTGTCAACACCCCAACAAACCCCCCGCTCTCAATGATCTTGTATTCCCAGGGCGCAATTCCCCGCTTGTATATAACGTCCCTCAAACAAATGACCTATACAAAACTTGAAGATGGGAAAATTTTACTTTTTAAAGGAAAGTTTGCCGTTGAGGTGGTGCAAAAATGACTTAACTATTATTGGTAACCAGTTAGGGCTATCTCACACAGAATCACATAATTTCGCAACGTATAATGATAAAAAAAAAAATGCGATCAGGTAATATACACGCGCACACAGCTTCGTTTCGTCGTAGTATCGCATCACGTTTCATGCAATCGTACGTTTCTCATTTAAAACCGGTTATAAATTTTTATTAAGTTATACGATACTATTCGATGCGATACGAAGGCAGTGTGCGACTCCCCTTAAAAGTTTTAATTCAGCTGTTAATACCAAATGAAATACATTGACCATGATCCACATGTATAACTGACTTTCACCTTCTACATTTTACTGATGTAGTTAATTTTTTTTTACGCTACAGTGACGACGATGGTATGACGTAAAAAAAAAAACACTAATGTAGAATTTAGAGGGGAAAAAAAGAATTACAAGGGTACTTATTTTGAACAGAGTATACTTATATATTTATTGTTTTTGAATAAATATTAGAAGCAATTCACAATAAACTGAAAGTTGAAGACTATATAATAGCAGAGAGCTTTCAAATTAAAGCTCTCTGTTAATAGAAAATTTTATATATTAATAAATTAATAAAGTATTAAATCGATGCTAAAATCTATGCTAATAGTAAATACAAAAATAGAATGGAATTCTTTTAAGAAGACTATAAAATTTAGAGTAGTCTCCACTTTTATTTATAAGGATAAATATTTTATATATTATAATGTAAATATTATATATAAGAATTAGTATGATAAATGTAAATTTTGTTTTTATATTATATAATTATAAAGAAAACAACAAGTAGATAAAGAAAATAAGATCAATTATTATGAAAAGCAAGTTTGCGTTAACAAGATGTAATGTTCCGTATGGCAGACGCCATTGTGTAACATTATCAAGTTGGTAATCCTGAGGCGGCGAGGGTGACGCCGACCAACTGCGGTGGTGGTGGCAACGGCTGTAGCGTTATGGGGCGCTGGAACGCCCTAGGGAACGGTATAGTAGCGGAATACCCCGTATAGTTAGGCCACCCTCCATGCTCTCTCTCTCTCTCTCTCTCTCTCTCTCTCTCTCTCTCTCTCTCTCTCTCTCTCTCTCTCTCTCTCTCTCTCTCTCTCTCTCTCTCTCTCTGCTACATCGAACCGCGGTGGTAGCTGTGGCGGTGTGGGGGTTGTGGGAGAGAAAAGAGGGATGCTATACTAACGCCTCAATGCGCACACTCGATATGGACTACTAACTTTTGCTGGAGGCAGCAACCAGCTTAACACCCTCTATTCAAGGAACGAGAGAGAGAGAGAGAGAGAGAGCTAAAGCTATCTAACCAATGTTCCATCCTTAATATTATTGTATATTCTACTCGTGCTGCTCAAGAAAATAGAATGAGAGAGAGAGAGAGATGAGAGTGAAGTCTGAGGCTTTAAATTGATTTCTGTTTGCCCACAGCGCTGCATCGTGATGATGATCACGATGGTTCTGAGGGTCATAAGAAGAGAGAGTAGAGGTGCTGAGTGGGCTCTACAAAGTCTGCCTTCTCATTCGCCCTGGCTTTTGCAGAGAATTGTCAATATCAAGCAAACTCTACAGCTACTATGTAGTTAGGGGTCAGGAAACGAACAAGATAGAAAAAAAAAAAAAAAAAAAATGAGAAGGAAAAGGAAAAAAAAATGTTACAGAAAGAAAACGAAAATATATATAAGAATTGAAGGGGAAAAAAAAGAAACGATAGAGAGAAAAATATATTATTTTTGTTAAAATACGAGGTTCATTGGAGTGTTAAGAAAAATATAGGAAAAAAAAAAGAGGGCAAAGCTTCCTCCTGACTGTTCGATCACTAAACATTTTTACAATCTTATGACACAAGCATTTCAGTGCAGCCATTGAACACAATAATATATTATTTCGGACCCTTGATCACGTAGAATACGTTTATATTATCAGCTTTAACAGACACAATTAATTGAATGCAGATTTATATATAGCACCACTTAAATGAAATTTAATTATTAATTGTAATGCAATATGAAGTTACTCTGGTGATTATCGTTTTGTTTTTTAAGTCCTGGAAGCGTTGAAACAAAATAATACGTTGCAGTACTATAGCGATATACTGTTTAAAAAAAAATAAAGTATGCGATGCTTTAGGGAGATTTCATTTGTATATATTTATTATAAAATTATACTGTTATAATACTAAACAAATATATAGTTTCCTGGTTCATATTAAGAACCTTAAAAAAAAATAAAAATGAAGAAACGTATAACTTTATCATGTCTAAATTATTAAGTAAATTATGGAGTGATTCATGAAAGATTTTTAATTCAGAAAAAAGTTATTCAACTTTTTCACTAACCGCGGTTATCGCCAGCTTAATTAAATGACACTAAACTTGGTTAGTGAAAATATCTCATATAGTGAATCGTGCCAAATGAGCATTAATTTATTATAACATTGGTTAATATTATTGATAAAAAAAATTGTCAACTGTAAAAAATACATAGAGTAAATTTAATATTTCACTTTGATGATACTATATATTATTATATATTTTAATATTAAATAACTTAATATAATATTTGCTGACTATGTAATTTTATATATATTATACAGTATATACCAATTACATTTCTTTATATATGTATATACATATAATATGTACAAAATGAATAAAGTGAAACGTTTGAGTTTGTCTGTTCTTGACAATGAAAGGCTTTTGTTTCTTAGAAATGTAGAATTAAGAATAAGGAGCTTGAGACACATTATAATTATATATTCTTGAATAGTGAATCGTTTTTGTTTCATCCTGACATGGAAAGAAGTTAGAATCAGAGCAAGTCTTTGCATATAGCAACTGGCGTCGATGTATAAGAAAAGGTGATGAGGTCTCATTATTGTACATCAGAGGAAGGTAACATGCAAGGTGGGTTAAATACATCGCTTTGATGATTTTCAATGGATAACTTATATGAAGATTTTGTATTTCAGAAAAAGAAAATTAAGAGGGTACCAAATTATGCTACTCAGATTTTTTTTCAATAAAAATTATTGAAAGTAAGGTATTTCTTCTTTTTAATAAAGGATAGGACGTAAAAGGGGGTATGTTGTATAATTCAAACCTGAACTTTGAATAACATTTTATCAATATTTTCTGGCCTCTAAAAAATATGGAAAAATTCAGAGTAATAAAATATGATACCCTTTATTTATTTTTGCAATAAAAGATTTCATGGAGGTGGTCCATTAAGTTATACTTTAATTTTAATATTATCATTTTTGTAAACTATAATGCTGGCAATGATGCCATGCGTAAACATCGTAAACAACATTTTTTTTGTCGTGTATGTTCGGGAATATTCGGCTCATATTCGGCCAGTGAGGTTGTTACAAATTGTCTTGTATATATAAATTACGACAAGCAGAATGTAATATCATATAATATGTAACGTGTATAGGCTTCAAACGATATTTACAGCTCTATTTGGAGCAATAAATAAGAATAAGAAAGCAATATGAACCAAATTATGTAAAATATATAATATATGTTTATATATTGATTATATACTGGGTTCATATATACAAAACAAGAAAACATTTTGATATTTACGTTAAATAAATTACTTTCAACCTTTCAACGTTTGAAAGTATAACAAAAAATAACTTATCATATAGTTAACATGATTTTTTTTTCGCATATCCCCGTAAATATAGAAAATACATATATAATTATACTGCTTACTTTCTTCAACATAAATGTTAACATCAATCATATATGACCCTCATGTGTTATAATTTTGTGATGTGTAATGAAAGTGTAAAAGTATGCAAAAATATTTATGTCAAAGCGGTTCATATAGATAACTCAGTTACCTAAAATACAACCAAGTATCATCTATGAAAATTACTCAATTTAAATTGTCAAAGTGACTAATAAAGCATTGTTGCATTGTCAGTCAACAATTAAGACATGAAAGTGAGGGCAGATGACAGGACATTGCAATATATCGTACCTCGTTTGCAATAATGAGCTATTTGCTTATCACGATTTCGTTGCAATAGTGAGTTATCTGGTATTTCAGGTGAGCGCAATTATGAGCTTTTTAGCAGACAGCTCATTATTGCAACGAGATCGTGGTAGGCAAATAGCTATTATTGCGGACGAGGAATGAAATGTAACATTATTGTATAATTAGGAAAAGAGCTCTTATATTATGTATATAAAGTGCATTTGTGTGTTTTGATTTTCATAATTTTCATAATGGGTCTTTCACCATACGTCACAAAACAATATGACGTCATAATTGTGTAGGCAAAACATTGTCAGCGGCATAGCAGATACGTGTTAAAGTTGGTCTCGAAATTAATATCTCCTGACGATTCGTATCATTTTTCGTAGAATTTTCTTTCATAAATGGTGACAAGAAGAACCAATGCTAGTGGAAAAAAATATTTGGCGACCAAAACTGTTATGAGAAAAGAAGTGTTGTGAGTTACGTTAACACGCACAGCATAGGATTTTAGGGTTTTCTGTCTACATCCCGAAGCTCTTCGGGCGGCTTCGGGCATCTCCGTGCTACCCAAAATGTAAACATGAAATTCCCGCATACAGCCTTCCTCATGAAATTTTCAATGCATATTTGGATAGAGGACCCAGAGTTATGTATTTTCATTTTTTTAAAAAACATTTTTTATGATCCTTCTAACATCCTCAAAATTGAAGGGAAAGACACTGTGACGTCATAATCATTTCCCTATGCTTGGGTGTTAAATATTAATAGCATAACTATGACGTCACAGTGTTTTGCAGTACGATTTTAAGGATGTTAAAAAAAAATGAAAAAATATTAACAATACATAACTCGAGGTTCTCTCTCTAAATACAGAATAAAATAATTTCATGAAGATTATCCACTATATATTCCATAAATGTTACATAGTTATTATATAATTCTTCCTTTGTTATTAATCGTTTGCAGTCTTGTGTATCTCTTAATTATGGATATACACAAAGTATCCACACAAAGTGCTATAATTTTAATCACGTGAGCAAGCACTCAAAGTTTGACATGCTCTTGATGGATGTACAACTGGTTGCATATAATATATTATATAATTATTCAGAGAATAAAGCTGGATCTTACAATGAATAATAAAATTATTGTTTTTCTGAATAAAAATTATGTCATATTATATAATAAAAAACTAAAAATAATTCTGTTTCATTTGTGATGCAAATTATTATTTGAATCAAGAAAACAAACTATTGAGTAATTTTTAACACTGCAGTGGAACATTGTAAATAATAAATTGAAATAAATAAATAAATAAATAAATGAATGAATGAATAAATAAATGAATAAATAAATAAATAAATAAATAAATAAATAAATAAATAAATAAATAAATAAATAAATAAATAAATAAATAAATAAATAAATGAATAAATGAATAAATAAATAAATAAATAAATAAATAAATAAATAAATAAATAAATAAATAAATAAATAAATAAATAAATAAATAAATAAATAAATAAATAAATAAATAAATAAATAAATAAATAAATAAATAAATAAATAAATAAATAAATAAATAAATAAATAAATAAATAAATAAATAAATAAATAAATAAATAAATAAATAAATAACATAAAAATATAAAGTTTTAATTCCTTTGAATCCTATAATTATACTATAATATATTATATATATTACAGAACAGTATATATATATATATATATATATATAATTTTACTTGTACTATATACATTTGAAGTAAAACCTAATTTATTTATACATGTATAAATTGCATCATGCAAAAGTAATTGTGTACTACATGAACCCACAAAACCGCACTTATTCAAGAAAAAAATAAGAAGTATTATATTTATAACATGCAAGAAACACCACAAGGCTGTGGTTTTATAATAATCAATCGATTTTTCATTCATTTTTCTTTTATCAAACCACGTAAATGCATCAATATATCAAGCATATATTAATTACCTAAAATCCCAGAATGTATAAAATGTGATGGTTCCTGAGATTAAACTCACTTATACCATCCGATAATTCGTGTTAATACATATACCATTGCCCAAGTTCACGTTTTTTTTATATATTTTTTTGCTATGTTGATCACATAAAAATGCCTTTGTATATAATTTATAGAAGACAAAATTTGTGGTTTGATTGTCACTATATAGTGGGTGACATGCTGTTGTATGTACAAACGTTATATGTAAAAAGGGGTGGCACGCTTGGGTAAGTTTAAAGAATAGCCTTAAATGATAATGAAAAATATAAAAAATATAGACCATGTACTACAAAAGAATATTTTCTTTTAAATAAGTTAGAGATAATATTGTTAATTTAAAATAAAAAAAAAATATGCACAGTTAATACATCAATTTTATTATTTTTATAAAATTTTTCAAATTTATTTATTATAGAAAAAGGAAAATACCAAACTTTATTTTTTATTTTTTTAATACGGAAAAGAATAAAGAATAATAAAAAAATAATTTATTTCCCTATATAGTACACATACTATACACTTGTGCATTATACTGAACATATAGTATAGTAGTTATAGTCAGCCCTATATGCTATTTCACATATCAGTGAACATGAATTGTGAAACACGCTTAACTGATCCTATTGAAATTTTGTTCTATATCCACTCACTCCCCCCCATCCTATCTCTCTTCTATGGGTCCTCATCACTGTAGGTTCTATCATAAAGAAAAAAAAAATATATATATATATAATATATAAAAACACAAAAACTCTATATACCTTATAGCACATCACGCCGATGCAAAAGAACTGTTAGAATAGCTTATACCTATATACACATCACCCTATTTTCTATGGTATAAAAGTTTTAAAAGCAACATCATGCCTTCTGTTACATTTTTATTTAACCTCATATTCATTTATATTTAATGTATAGTATCAAATTCGGCATTCAAAAAAAAATATGATCATTTACGAGTATTTTAGCTGAGGATCAAAACAGCCATTTTGGGAAGAAGAGGTCGTTATATCAATGAAAACAAAGTAAGAAAATGAACTTTAATGAAAAAGAGATACAGGCTCGTTTGCTCATCATGTATAATATAAAACCATACCAGTCTATAGCTGTTGTTTGTTATTAAAATCAAAATTATATCAATTTTAATAAAAGGTTATCTAAATTGTGATGAGAAAATAAAAAAAAATAATAACAACAACAAAATGTAACAAAAATGTAAATGTAACAAAAATGTAAATGTAACAAAAATGTAAATGCAACAAAACTGTAATTTTGCTTTCATAAAAATTTTAAAAATATCAAATAATGTTACACATGGCAGAAGCTTACTTATTGGATGTAATAATTATGTATATTTATTTTTAAAATTTATCATTTTTAGATTAATTTCATTTATAAAATTAAACATAATTATGCACATATTGAAATTAGTTATTTGCAATGCTTGCTAAGAAAAAAGAGAGAAGGGACGCAAATTTTAAAACTGAAACACTTTGAATTAATAGAGAATATGACAATATATATTAAAAGGGGTAAGACGCCTCCAAACAAATTATAATAAATATGCATTCAAAGTGTTGCATTGAACTTTTTATTCAAGTTTCTTCTTTGGAAAAATTACAATACTGTATGCATGAACATGCATTTTTTTACGTTCAGCTTTATCGATTAATAATCTCTGCTAGACAATGTTTGTAAACTTAAAATATATGAAATTAAAAAAAAAAAAAATAATAATAAAATTATAATTTCTTGGGTATTATTATACTAAATCTATCCTGATTATTTTTTGTATGATTTCATGTTTGCCTGTGTCATTATTTGTTATATATTATACGGTAAAGTTTAATATAAATAAATTAATAGCGCGTTTTATAAATCTCCACTATTATAACTACGCAATCTCTCTTGCTCTCTCTTGATTCATTTCAATAAATTAACGATGTGAAAGTTTGAAGAGCCGCATATATGGGATAAACATGAAAAGTACTTCAAACAAAAAATACTAGTAATATCGCATATAAAAATATTTAAAAACTCGGGGGACAATTTGAGCATAAACTATAATTATATGCTGGAGCTGCATACAACTCCAGGAGACAATATATGCAATTTTAGGAGAGGTAAGAAAAATATATCGATAGCTCCATATGAACTGCAAAAAAGTCACCACAAACAGAGCAAGAGAATAATCATAACGTTCTTGTTTTCTGTATAATAGGGAGTTAGAGACAGAAAATATTCAAGGGAGGGCGGGTGGCTGGAAGTGGAAAGGGGTCAACCCACCCACTTCTATGTCAATAAAAATATAATTATGGATTCTCATTATTATTTTTGCCATAGAAAAGAAAAACAACAAACAAAACAAAGGGCTGTATCCATAAAAAAATAGAATAAATTGAAACTCAGTTTTTTTGGTATTAAATAATTCCAGTTTACTAAATCGAATACTAACAATTTCTAAGCCTAGTTTTATCTTTAAAGTCCCTATGATTACTAAAATATTTTTGAGAGTGTAGAAAATTGATATATTTAGAGTGTGGCACAATTTAAACTCCGACTATAACGAATTATCGACCGTAACAAAAGCGCGAGAGAGCCAGCAAGCTTATGTCGGGCTTCTCTCGTTGGCAAGCAGCGGCGTTTGCACAGCGAAGGGGATTTAATATTTGCTGGCCCAACATTCGTTGCGTCGTCAGGCCCTCCCTCGTGAATACCTCATCTCCAGACTTGGTACTTTCTCTCTTAATTTATTAAATGACATCTTCTAAAAAGCATGAAATTATAAATCTGGAAGAAAATGAGTTCTTTGTCTTTTAAAAACTTATTTTATTTTTTTTTAATTCGTTTTTTTTAATACTTCATGAAATAATGATGTAATTAAATAATTATATATTAAATCATGTGAGTTTTTTTTATAAAGTGTTTTCTTTATTCATGTTAGTTTACATGTAACAATTATATAATATTTAATATATTAAATTTATATATTATCATAATATCCTGTGTAAAGTGGTGGAGATAACTATATTAAATCATATATCATTAAAGAAACCATATGTTCACCAACGTGTGAAAAGGGCTCATCTTCATTGGCTAGTAGCACAAAAGGTCACATGTTTAATTTAATTTAAAATACAATTTATTTAAGATTGAGATAAATTTTATGATGACGTAGTTAAGAATGTTCCGTATTGAAATAAAATACTTCAGTTTAATTGATTACGTCTTATTGGGAATGATATATCATAATTTCTTGCCCACATATTATATCCTAGCTCAATTTAAAGTACGGATGATATTTGATACGTTCTTTCAGATAAAAATACGTCAAAAGACTTGGACTTAATTATTGAACGATAAATTTAGAGTGAATTGTTTTCAATTAAGGTACAGTTCAAATTTTATTTCCCTTAATATTTAAATATAAGGATCGCAGCAGAAAGTGCCATCATGTCAAGGACGGTCAGAGGTCACAAGCGGTTCAGTACTCACACTAGGAATGTTGTCGTTGGTGCACACTCCTTCAGAGAGCAGTCGGTCGCGAATCTCCCAAGCGAAGATGGACGGACACTCGCGCTTGTAGTCTGCAATTTTGTTCACCACTGGGGTGGTAGCAACCCTTGGTTTTGAGCCACCAATGGCACGAGGTTTAATTGAACCTGTCTCGTAATATCTGTAACAAAAAAATATCATTATTAAATTTATTGGGAAAAAATAAAGCCGGAAGAGAGAAAATAGTAATAGTTTATAATTTAATTTAATTTCTTGAAAATTATGAAAAATGTATCCAGTAGCAGAAAATTTAATTAGCCATGTACAGTCCGTTCAACTGAAAATGTAACATCACTGGATCTATTGGAGGCAACAGTTTGAAGGTTTCTTGCAGCAGGTCCAAAGAGAGGGCAGGTATCGAAGCTCAAGGATTTGATCAATGGCAGTGCATGACAATGACGACGAAAAGAAGGAAAAACTTACCTTCGAACTGTAGACTATAATATATCCAGTGATGTTATAATTTTTGTTAAACGCAGTGTACATATAAAAAAAACCGCATGATAGTCCAAATATTATTAATCTATGTTGTATGTTATGTGCATGTACTAAAAAAACTGATTAAATTTAATTAATTTTTTCATTTCCCCCCCCCCCTCATTATTATTAATACTAAAGTCATCTACTCGCAATGGTTGTAATTAAATTGAAAAAAAAAAGTTTATATGTGTCTACCCGATGAAACCTTTTTCATTATTAAACGTGGGCAGATATATTATAGTACCTGATTTCACCACCAGAGCACAGAATGTAATGGCATTGTTGGCGCTAGTCAACACTTGATAAATTAAATACAACTGTGATTTCCTATAAATTCAACACTTGTCCCATGTTTTTTTTCCTCACCGGAAAGACGTTATGTCTGTGCATTATCAACAATGGACAACATACATGAAAAAAATTTACTGCAGAAATGAATAGATGGTACCAAATTATGCTACTCTGAATTTTTTCAGATTTTTTTGAAACCCGGAACTATTTTTAAATAATTATTGAAAGTCCTGTGATTTCAGTTGGCACCCCTGCAGCCTTAATAAAAAGGATGGAGACTGGACGCCTATTGACGCCTCCAGGGGGCGTAGCCGCACTTTCAATAATTATTTAAAAATAGTTCTGGGTCTCAAAAAAATCTGAAAGAATTCAGAGTAGCATAATTTGGTACCCTCTATTCATTTATGCAATAAATTTTTTTCATGTATGTTGTCCATTAATTGTTTACAAACAACGAATAGAAGACATTGATTAAGGTATAACCTGAGAATTTGTCTGTCAAGGTCACAGATAAAAAGAGGCTTGGCTACAGTGGCAACACTGTTACACTAGTAATGCGAATAATCTGGTAGGAGGGGGAGGTGACTACAGTCCCTGAGAGCGTTGCCAAGTTTCTTAGGGCATATGAAAAACAATAATCGCCACGGTTCGAAATATATGAAAACAATTCAGAAAAATAGTCTAAAAAATTAGGTTAGTAAAAAAAAAAAAAGTAAAAGAATCTGTTGTATAGTTTTCTTGCAATGCTAATTAACAAATTTAACATTGAAAGGACAATTCTCATTTAAATAAATGAATTATAATTAAACCAACGGTTAAAAAATTCCGAGCTAATTTGACGATTGTTGCAAGTCCACCAAATTAATTTGAAGAACATCTGTTGTAACGAATTTTTCATCCAAATTTCTCAGGTTAAGCCTTAATTAATTAACGACCCACCTTCCGAGGATCTTGGAGACGCAGCCGTTGGAGACCTGGAGGATGCGGGAGATGTCACACGGTCTCGCCCCTGAGTGAGCCAACTCTACAATCTTTTGTCGAGTAGAGTCCGGTAGTGGCCTTCCGTTGACGTACACTCCGCCCAGCTGATTGATGCCACTGTGACCTACGGCAAAATGCCACACGTCCCCTGCATCAATGGCGCGTCCCTATGCCCACCTTGCGCAGCCAAACTCATCACTTTATAATGGACAACTTGTCTTAATTTTTTATTGTATAGTTGGATAAAGGACATCGTGCCAGATTTGTTTTTTTCAACCCTTAAAATCATGCTGCAAAATGGATGTGACGTTACATTGTTTTTTAGCACGATTAAGGGTTCAAAAAATCTGTCGAGGTCCTATGTATATAAATATTCAATAAAAATTAGCTTAACAGCCGACTGGATATTATAATTTTCCTTTTTTGCCGTGGGTTGTTCACGTTTATATATTATAATTGAAACTGCAATGCTGCAGCGACCATATTAATGGATTATATTCCAATTTGTACTATAATATTATTTATTATAAATATAATTATAAATTTCTTACTTGTAATCTTACAACTAAAATAATTATAAAATAAATCATAATTATATATTCTTGTAAACTACAATGTAAACATTGAGATTTGTTTACACAACAAATAAGGACACACTGCGAAAACTTAGCATTACATTTTCATCAAACACTTATCAAGCATTTAAAGTGCATCTGGATTTCTAACCCTTGTAGTGAAAAACTAACGCTTCAAGTGCAGACATTAAAAACAAATAGAATGAAATAATATGAATTTCGGTACTTGCATGAACATACGTAAACCCCTGGACACAAAAAACTTTACCTCGAATCTGTTTTGTTTGTGGGCGTTGCTATACGCAGTCTTTGGAGGTGTGATAAATTTGAACATTTTGGAATGGCTACACTGGGTGCTCTTCTTAATTCCCCCAAAATTGTAAACATATATCTTTGTCTATTGAAGCTGCAGCTCTAGCAAATGTGGCAGGAGTAAAGTTCGTTCTATTTAGAGGGGTACGGTCGTTGCCTCTGAAAAGTTCCCTGATGTGCAATCTTTTTAAATCACTGCTCTATGAGTATATCACAACTTTGTGATTAACAAGGCTGCAGCAAAAAAGGAAATTTTCAAAATCGAGTACTGTACGTACATAATATTTTATAGGTTTTAAATTTTGGGCAACGTGGACTTACCGGAGCCGTCGGATGCAGGCAGTAGTAATCTTTCTCCCAAAAGCTGCGTTGACTGATGCAAGCCTGGAACATAAAACACGCTCGTATTATCATTGCTGCTGCTCCTCTCTCTCTCTCTCTCTCTCTCTCTCTCTCTCTCTCTCTCTCTCTCTCTCTCTCTCTCTCTCTCTCTCTCTCTCTCTCTCTCTCTCTCTCTCTCTCTCTCTCTCTCTCTCTCTCCATATATTTCTAAACTTAAGAGCATATAAAACCAAAACCGCATGTCGTATGCATGGATTAATTAGTAATTCATATATTATATATACGTAATATTTAAAAAAAAAAGAAAAAAAAGCACGTCAGTTGTTGTGAATTCAGAAAAAATCAAGAGAGAGCATTGTCCTCATCTGTGTAATGTTAAATCAAAGATCAAGGTTTTGAGAAGGAGGGGGGTGGTTCTTCTATATCCACCTGTCCTACCCACAAGTATTATTCGCACATATATGCTGTCAATTTGAATTAAGTATTTCTACAACATTTTGGTATTTAACTAATCTTTCAAATATTTTTTTTTATTTTATTTAAATTTATTACATTATATTAATATTATTTGTTTGTGCTGTTTCGCTATGTGATTATTGCATTGCAATGTATTCATCACAAAATTATAAAAAATCTTCTTTAAATCACGTCATCTTTTCAGAACTTATAAAACTATGTAGAAAAATCAATATTACATGTTATGCATGCATCAGTCATGTAAACAATGAACTATATAAAAAAATAAAGAAATTCATCGTATTTAAATTAAATACTATAATTGTGAAGACTTTACATCTAAATATATTATACATAATACTATAGTGTCTTTTTTATTTTTTTAGCTCCCAACTTTTTATAATTTCCACGTAATATTGACACGGAAATAAAAACTAGCTGTGTCTGAATTTGAGATAAAAAAAAATATATAAAAGGATGAGCCTTTTGGTGGCGGCCTGCCATTCTATAATTCCATACGTTAATCTGAAAAGCGTAGTACGAAATATTTCCACTCGGCCAAGCGTAAATCGGACACAGATTAATTTCATTCGTATAGTATTAATATAGTATTTGTGTGTTTTATATATAATACAAAAATATATGAATATATTATACTGCAGTCATTACATCTGTTTAATAAATAAAATAAATTACACTTAATAGTAAATTAATATAATATTTTATAATATTAATCTAAAAAGTTGGAGATAAAAAAGGCATTTATACTTGATCTGTCCTATATTTCTCATATATCACCTTAATAAATAAATAAATAAATAAATAAATAAATAAATAAATAAATAAATAAATAAATAAATAAATAAATAAATAAATAAATAAATAAATAAGTAAATAAGTAAATAAATAAATAAATAAATAAATAAATAAATAAATAAATAAATAAATAAATAAATAAATAAATAAATAAATAAATAAATAAATAAATAAATAAATAAATAAATAAAGTGTGCATGTTTACAACAATAATAAGGATCCTGCAGGAAATTGATTGATATATTAATTTATTATACGTCATGGTTTTTCAACGAGGTGGCTAATTTCTATAAATATTAAAAATTTAGTTTAAAAAGAGCTTTTTCAAGAGTACAGCGAATCTTTTGAAGCGAAGGTAAATCGCGAAGAGTTTATTTAAAGTCCTTCTTTTCTCTGCTCTTGTTCTCTCATAAACCACATTGCACATAGCATGCGTTAGTGTGTGAGGGTGTATGTATATACTTTTTTCTCCTTCGACACCTCTCATGGAAGCTTGTGATGTATAATCTCGTAGGATGGGGTGGGTTTGTGACGTCATATTTCTCTCTCAGTATAACGTAGACAGGTGTGCAAAAGCAGCCAGTGTGAAACGCGATTTGCCTGCCAGATTTAGTTTCTACTTTCCTGAAGCTCTCTCTCTCTCTCCTGACACCTACTTCTCCATCTCTCCTGCTGATCTCCGCTCTCTCTCTCTCTCTCTCTCTCTCTCTCTCTCTCTCTCTCTCTCTCTCTCTCTCTCTCTCTCTCTCTCTCTCTCTCTCTCTCTCTCTCTCTCTCTCTCTCTCTCTCTCTCTCCCTCCCTCCTCTTTTCACACTACGTTGGCGCCTATATAGCAGCTCTCACTTTACTTTCGCTTTCATTCGCGTGGTTTATGATAAAGATCAATCAATATTTTATATGTAAATATTTACAATATTATTATATATAGTATAATTTAAACAATTATTTCTTTCTGAATTAATGTAAATTGAAAACTTGATTCATAATTATATTTTAGTCATAACTTATATTCTAAACGTGTGTTATTATTTATTTATTTTTATCGTAATTAATATATGAATATCAACAGTTTTAACTGATGTGTTTCTTTTTAATATTTTATAGACAAATGAAGCATTTAATTAATTATACATTTATTTTTGGAAAATTGATAATTGTTTTATATTATCTTTTTTGTACAAAAAGAAATTGAAATAAAATTAAAAAGTTAATCACTCCAATTTGTATTATTTTTATAAAAGAAAAATGTGTATAGTGTAGGCAAATGAATGCTGGATAACATAAAATAATATAACTAAACAGGAACAAAAGAAATTTACTTTGACTATTTTTGCTGAAAACTATACATTACACTTGAAAAATAAATTCAATAAATTTACATTTTTACTTTCAATGAAATTAACATCTAAATAGTTTGGAAGTTGTTTTCGCCACCTGCTTCAATATAGTATATTATATATTATAGTCAGAACAAAAATTACAACAGAACTAATAAATTAAACTTAATACTGGTATAAGAACCTTCATGTTTTCTGATAACTTATTGACCAGAAACCATATAGAGGTTTTTTAAGTTTAAGTTTTTGATCGATTTCTCATACAACTGTCAGTTCATTAATTTCATCAGAACTTTAATGGGAAGCTGTGATGATGAAGTCATGCAACCTTTGTCCTACCATTTACTTACAAGAAAAGACTGGGTGCGCGTAAGATCCTATACGGAGCAATTTTTCGATCGCAAATTGTTAATTCTTAACACAAGTTCTGTTTCCGAATTTAAAATCACGTATTGTCACTAACCTTTTACATTTGCCACTATTAAAATATTATTTGCAACCCCAGCTCAGTTTAAGTAAAGAGACTCTAAAAAATTTCGCGGTACTTGTATTCTGATTTTGGAGCGGGAAATCTGGCGCAGAAACGTTGCGCAATAGTGTCAAAATCCGCTGATCTTCAACATACGAATATCCTCCAGTTAAAATATGGCGACCAAATCGGCAGGTCATAGCTTCCCATTGTACTGAACGTACATAAATACAACTGTATAATCTCACTTATAGTTAGTACAAAATTAGGTTCCTGGATGTCATTTTTTTAATAGCTCAATCGATAAATTCACCTGTGAAATTTATGCGATTTGTTGTAGTGCTGCTTCATACGTAAAATAGCGATTGAAAGAGAACACGTGACATGCACTACGTTTTTCTTATGAAGCGTCGTTAACGGTTATACGTATTAAACACCGTCATGTAAACGTAGTGATGGAGGCGCCTTTTGTGACGCCTATGACGTCATTACATTCTTTGGTTCTACTATATAACAATTGTAAACAATTATTGCATTGTTGCTTGTTTATTAAAAATTATTATTCGTATTACCTAAAAAAAATTTAGGTGTTTAAGTAATTATAGATTATATTTTTGTGTAATTTGAGGATTGTTATGTTTCAGAAAAATCAGAATGTTTTGATCATTTTATATCACAAAAAATTTACACTTAAATATAATACAAATAATATATTTACTGTCCATTCGATCCTCCCCCCCCCTCCGAACCTCCGAAAGTTAAATTCCAAAATACACCGGAGGTCCGGAGGTGTTTCCAACACCCCAATTTGTCATCCCTTTTTAAATTCAAAAATTCAAGAAAAATTTTAACTTTGACTGTAGGATGAACATAACATATAGGATAGCCCACCTCCATCCTCCCCCTACATTTTCCAAAGTCTGGATCCTTCCCTTCCCCCCTCTTGTCCATGATTAATCTTATATAACACACAATTATTATGTCGTATTATAATCCCAAAGCAAATTATACAATATAGGAATATACACACTGTAACATATATGTGGATATATCCGTTTCCAAATAAACTCGCATGTTATGTCTATAAACATAAACAATGGTGCAG
Source organism: Siphlonurus alternatus (assembly GCA_949825025.1). NCBI lineage: Eukaryota > Metazoa > Arthropoda > Insecta > Ephemeroptera > Siphlonuridae > Siphlonurus > Siphlonurus alternatus. The sequence goes on from OX463781.1 coordinate 36,215,238, forward strand.
TAGAGATAGTAATAATATAATTTATGTCCCTTATAATAACACAATGACATATTACTTAAACAATCCACTGAATTTGTTACATGCACTAACCTGCTATTTCACGTTTATATAATTGACAAATGTTTGATGTTTAATACATAAACAAAAATAAGTATATTATACAAGCATTTATGGTATTTATCTATATTATTTGTATTATATATATATATATATATATATATATATATATATATATATAGCAGCTGTCTACTTTTTGAATAATCTTTAAACACCTTTCGTAATTTCTTCTTGTCAGAAATTAAAACATAACTGGGTATAATTATAATATATAAATAAATATGTACCCTACACTGTTAGAGGGAGAAAATGCCAAGGTGCTTAGTACACCCGTTGTCTTGTAAAATTTCCCATTTGCAGCCTTGTTAAACACCATCCCCACAGTGTTAATCTTATGGGGCATGGTGATTAACAAGGCTGCAAAGAAAAATTTTCCGAGGCGACGACTGAACATGGTCAAATGAGTTTTAAACATAAAAGCAAGTTATATGTATATATAAAAAATATGTATATATCATTAGATTAGAAGCATGAAGTAATATATTCATAGTATGTCTGTTCATAAATATACATTTTTTTAAAATAAATATACATAATCAAAAGTAATCGATTATTATTATTATATAATTGATGATCTTTAAATATCCTTATCTTATGTTCCATGTACTGCAAAATTAAGTTTCATTAATAATAATCGTTTTTTTTTTCTGATTGCCTTGTCCTTTTCTCCCCCCAGCAGCAGTGTACTTGTAAACTCCACGTGTTTACAAGTGTTCACTCCACTTGTAAACACTGCTAAAATAATTATTTTACAGAAAAAAAAATGTATTTTTTAAAACTCCACAGTAAATATTACGTGGTGTGTTGTTGATTAAAAAAGTATGTGTGAAATAATTATTATTATACTTTTAAGGTTTCTACTTTTATGTTATATAAAATATATTTTAATATACAGTGACGTAATGTTTATATTATGTACATGTGTCACAAAGAGGGCGATTGAGAAGATTATGGGGGATAGACGATTATGGAATATTACCTGTAGTTTGTTTGCAGGTAGAGGAATAATGTATTAATATCAATGATTAATATATGAGACAATTAAAAAAAATACGTTAAATCGAGAAAAAACAGTTCTGTTTGCTTTATAAAAAAGCAACATTTATATTTTTATCTCTCGAGATTAATTTGTTCTGATTTTTTTTTATTTATATTATTTGGAACAATAACAACATCCAAACCTCATCAACCTAGGCCAGATGTTCAACATAACATATATAATGTTAAATTCTGTCATTTCTTCCATTTCCTTAAATTGATCTGTTGATCTGAGACATGCGGTAAATATTAGGTCACAGAGTGATAATAAGACTTACCTTTGTGGGGCATTTTCCAGAAGGCTTCGGCGCAGCTCCCCTCTCTCCCCGCCGCCACGAGACTCGGTCCAATCAACGTCTTGGCTGCCGGCAATCGCAGAAGTGTGGAAAACAGTCCCGAGACTATCGGGACTCCTGCCTCTCGTGTCTTCGCCTGGCCGCCCGGACCTGGCTCGCGTGACCTCTGCTCAGCTGACCCGGTCACCTGGAACCACAAGTCATGGTCAACAAGCGTCCAGACTCGCTCGGAAATATATATATATCATTTATAAATATTTTATTTATTTATTTATTTATTTATTTATTTATTTATTTATTTATTTATTTATTTATTTATTTATTTATTTATTTATTTATTTATTTATTTATTTATTTATTTATTTATTTATTTATTTATTTATTTATTTATTTATTTATTTATTTATTTAAATGTCTTTACATGGCGAGAGTTAAGGCATGCCTTTTTTGTCTCTTTCGTCTCTAGTTTTGCAATATTACTGCATTACTCCACTACATTAATTGAATGTAGGAGTGATATAACTATAGTGTTATATCCAGATAAATTTTACTTTTGTTACAATAATATATAAACATTAAACTGTACAAAATTTCATGCTTTTAAGTAGACAAGCACAGCACACAATGACTGCGCGTCACATTTACATAGGTTTTCATCGTGTTTGTAACAATTGTAACGTTCTCGTTCATTGGTTGCCAGTTTGCAACGAAGGATGCAATTATCCCAATACGAGCTGTGAACACTTTCAACGATATTTGAACAAACCATAAATAAATATGGCGGCCAGTGTAATGAAGAGTACGTTATGTAGAAATTATTTAAGCAATTCAGTCAAATTTCATAATTTCAAATATGTATGTGCAATCATTTCTTCTTTAATACGATCTTCCGATATTGGTTCAGAATCAAAACGTCATATAATCTTATAAAACCTATTAACTATTAACTATCGAACTATCCTAACATTTTTACTGCGCTTACAACATGCAGGGCTGGACCATATGGCTCTGGACCGAAGCGATTAATTTCTTTTCGCAAATTGTTAGACACGGTTAAGAAAAGATAATAAAAAAACGGGAGAAATTGTAAATTTAGAATTATGCAAGAAATTTGACCTTGTTTCAGTAATAAAATTATTCTTGAATCTACTTTTTAAAATTTATGATTTGGTGTTCAATTCTGCAGGTTGCACGAGGAAGAACAGTCGTATATTATACATATTATTTGAAACGTCAAGATTTTTAAAAGAATTATAGTTATAGGTGTTATAACTTCCACCTTACAACCCATGTATGCATGCATCATGTGTAAAATCATAATATATATAGGTGAGTGTTCAGTGTGTTCGTGAATTAATAATACATTAATCTATATATTGAATACAGTAAATGATGCTGTTCTGCGCGTCAAAATCGACTAACTCATTTTATCGCATGTTCTCACCAATTTATTATTTATTTGATATGTTTATGAGCATCGATACACTTCAACAATTACAAATATATTATGTATATGTTGTGTATTCCTAAAGAAGTCATTTTAATGTGAAATGTTATCTAGGCTTTAAATTTATTTAGAATAAATCAATTCTTGCTCTCTCAACTAAAAATACCCATATGATGGGTGAATGTTTTCATTGCACGAGGGAATTATACAAGTAAACAATGGGGGGCATTCACAAAGCAATTTAACCTCAACTTTAGTACCAGGGATAAAACTTGAGGCTAAAGTTGGGGTTAAATTGCTTTGTGAATGTCCCCCAATATATTTAATATTAATTTAAAGGCATACAGGCCTCAAATTACAAATTAGATAGTCACCAAGTGGGTTTACAGTAAATAATCAACATTCGCATCATTTTTTTCCACGCGTGATGCATCCGTGCGAAGTCGCAGTTCAAAGTAAGAAATTTAGTCCTTGATGACGTCATGAAGTCCTTGCTCAATGCTAATCGGTGCTAGCTGTGATTTGTGACGTCAGCAAGGACTTTCTTTGTAGTGCGACTTCGCACAGTCGCACCGCGAGCATGTACAAATAATACGAATGTTTATACTCGAGCAACACTTAATGTCTGTCTAATTTGTAATTTGAGGCATGTATCCCTTTAATGTAAAATAAATTAGAATATAATTTAATTTATTATATTCTGATAAATAACAATTGTAAAAACTCAACTGCACCATATTATTCAGTGATCGCATTTTAATTAGTTTTAATTATTTTGACGTGATTCATGCTGAATGCAATGGTAAAGCTTATTACGATTGAATAAAATAACGTTTTTAATTTTGAATTTAATTGCTGCAGATTTTTTAATGAACATATAGGACATTATATTATATATATTCATCGTTGAGTTAAAATTGAATTGTCCTAGACCTAAAAAAAAATATTACATTATGACTAATAAGTATTGACACTTTGATTATATTAAGAAAAAATGAAATTAATAAATTGAATTTTAATCACTTTTATTGTATATGCAGACGAAATAAAATACAGCAACCAATGTTATTTATGAAAACTTCAACTTTTTAACAGCTATGAAGTTAAATAATAATATTATAATAAAAAAATAGCAGTGAATAACACAACTTTGTGCATCATGATATTTTCTTTAAAAAAAATATTAAATTTGTTGCCAATATATTCTTGGCACTTTGGCATGCATTTAATATTTTTTTCAATAAAATTGTTTTATATAAAGTATAATATTTTATAAAATCCTTAGTTGAAAAATTGCGTTTTCAACTCATCCTATACACGTCTAAACCTATAATATCTTATAAAACTTATAAAGTCTTTTTACCTCAAAAACACATTTATATCTTACTCGATCAAAGTGAGAATGAAATGGAGACAATATTTCTAACAATTTATTTATTTATTATTGCTCAATAAGGAGATTCAAGACGTAATCTCGTCTTTCTCCCTCTTTTTTCCTCTAAACTGTTGCAAAATAAGAGGGAATTAGACAAAGAGAGAGCTTAAATAGAGAATAAAATATTAAAATTAATTTCAACAAGGGAGAAAATACATAAGTGCATGCTGTTGTTAAATTTATATTCATCATTGTATTTAGTATTAAATGAGATCTAGTATCTTCTTTGAGTGACATTCGAAACAAAGGAAGTTTGTGAGGTGTTGATACACACACATTTGTCATGGTTATGCCGGAGCTTTCATGCAGCGCCAAGGCGTTTTATTATGACTGACGAAAGAATAATATGATAAGTTGCGTCTGGGATAAATGTCCGTCTTTCTGTGGCAGAGTTGGGTCGATTGACCGTGTTATGTGTGGTATATCCGGTACACACATCTTGCACTATTTAGATCAATACGTTTAGACTCGAAATGTTCTTAAAATGGAAAATTTATAATATGAAATATATTTTCAAATACAATGTAAATTTTTATTTTCATTATTTTGATTATGTACAATTAATTTAAAACGTAGAAAATTGATCCAATTAATTAATTATTTTTTTCTATATAAAATATACCCCACATATAATATGTATAATTATTATTCATATTATATAATATTTTTTTCAATTTTGATAAAAAAAATATCTTATATATATATATATATATATATATATATATATATATATATATATATATATATATATTACCGTTCTTGCAAGCAAACAAACAACAAACAAACACGAGTTTTTTATGACATGGTTAGAAATAAAATTTCTTTTTAGAAAAAGAAGGTTTTACTTCGATTTAATCGACAAATTTATTGTATCTTTTATAAATTCTATATAGTAAAATATTTTTTGTATGTAAAAAAAACATCGTTCGAACAGAGTCCAACCTTTCTACAAGAAACTTATAAAAACATTTATAAAATACAAATAAGTAATAAAAATTGGAATATCTGATTATGACAATACATTTATTTAATATATTTTTGATTATACTGCTTTTGACACTATAACTATACTGTAAACAAAACAAATCGAAGTGCTTAAATTAAGTAATCTTGATGGCATGCAGATCTATAAATTTATAATATAAAATATATATATAATGCATTTTTTTTTCGATTGTGGGCTGTTGTGCCATGCATGCTATTTATTATACATGATACACAAAGAATATAAAAGCTCACAACAATTCAAATATACTGTACATTAAATATCATTCACGAAGAGTTATCCAGGTTTCCCACTTATAACCCTGCACGTTTAGTGTCATTTTGAATTAGGCGGACGTTAACCGCGTTTAGTGAGAAAATTGGATAACTTTCTGGATAACTGTTTCGTTATCGCCCCGCATATATAGCTCCTATACAATATTAAATCACATCTTTAATAAGATGCATCCATGGGTTAAATTTTGTTCTATATTGAAAACCGTCATATATATATATATATATATATATATATATATATATATATATATATATATATATATATATATATATATATATGACGGTTTTCAATGCTAACAATTAAAAATAACTAATTAATTGATATTAATAAATGATAATGAGATTGATGAGTAAATACAATTTATTATTGTATTATACTCAATGCTATAACATAATTTTTAAGTGCGCGGGATGTATTCATTATGCTTGGTAAAAGTAAAGAGTATACTATAAAAGTTAAGAGGGTTGCATGTAGGGGTTATTGTTTACAAAACTGACGATGACTTCACCAAGCTTGCGTCAAGTGTGCGCAGTGGCATGACAAATTAAATTATTGTACATCTGTTGTGTGAGGCAGCAGCCTAGGGGGGGGGGGGGTTCATTTACAACGAGAGAAGTTGGTCAAAACACTTGTCGTTTCTCAACAAGAAAAAAAAATCCTCCATCCCTTAATTCTTTCTTCCTCCCCCTCTATTTGTGTACCCCCGAACCATAACATAGTTAATGATACATTTAGTATAATAAGGTTACGTTTTTGATCATATACAGTTTGGTTCCGCTCTTTTCAATGCAATGTCATGCACAATGACTTGATTCATCTTATGTTACGCTTTTATTCAACAATATAATATTTGATAATATACTTTTATATGATGAAGCGTATCCAATTAATTTATATTTATGTATAAAAAATATATTTAAGTCACGTCATTTTATACACTATAGTCTATTATAGAATTTTCTAATATATTTTTTTTAATGTCAGTTAAAAAAAAACATTGGAAAAAATTGAAAAAATTAACATATATTAGAGATGTAAAATAATTATTATTTATTATACAGAGTAGTAAATGTACTAAAATGTATAGAATTGTTTTTATTTTATTAATTTTGTAATATTTGACTTTGTGTATTAAATACGTTTTATAAATTATAGCATACCAACACTAAGCCTGCATGGAATTTAAAGTATATTATGTGCATGGCTTCATATTAGAGTAATTCGCATTTATATACTCTCAATTTTGCTTCATAGGCTGGAGATGTACTACATCAAATATCCAAACTTATATGGAAATACTGTACTATATATACTGTATTGGTTTCAATAAACATGTGTGCAAATAATCATTGCAAGAGCAGAACATTCAATTACTTCATGCTCTGAGATCCAACATGAGTTAATTGAAGTTATATAGAGTTTATAATTAATGCTGAGTATTTATATAACGTATATATGTGCAGCAATGGCGTTTTCAGGATTTGTTCAAAAAGAGGGGGGGGAGGTGTTGTCATTAATAATAAGAAGAATGAAAATACTTCGAGTTTTAGTTTGCCCCAGATGCAATATTGAATAGCCTCATATAAAATAATATTAATAATATTTTGTTTACCCCACTTTTTAATATTTTTTTCCAGTATGTGCATATTTTAACATAGTGCATAATGTGGTGTTTTTATTTTATTTTTCAGTTTAATATTAATATTTATTTAGAAGTTAGTATTCATAATTCATCATTTATTTATGAATTTAAAACTAAATATTTTTACTTCAATAAATTAAGTATTATATGTATACACTCCTCGCCTCTGAAAAGTTCCCTTCTGCAGCCTTGTTAATCACCACATGCCCCGTAAGAATAACACACGGTGATTAAAAAGGCTACCAAGAGAACTTTTCAGAGGCGAAGACTGCGAAGAGTGTACATAACATATAATATAGATGGGAACTGTCCGTTTGGATTATTGGAAGTACATTTCAGCAGAACTTAAGGTAGAGATAATGTCGAACAGCTGATCGACGTACTTCCCTTTGATTAACATGTTGTAAACCTTAGCAAATTCACAAAAATGGGGAATTCTCCTACATTTATTTTATTTTTTTTTCAGATGCTCTATGCCTTGAAACTAAATGTTTCAAAACAAAAAAGTTTCAATTTTCAAAATTGGAGACAAGGGAATTTTTTAAAAATCTTCCTTCTTTTGAATTTAGCGCCAAAACGTGACGTAGAAACTGCCTACAGCTGCTGCCTAGCAGGCGAAATTTTCCTGCAATAAATTTATATTTTCAATTATCACTCTTAAAGTAAACTGATATTAGAGACAAAACTATTGATACTAGGGTAGAAAAACCCGCTGATTTCGAACGTGTTTCTAAAATTTATAGCCAATCACTCCTTGACGCTCAAACTATGATATCAGACAGTTGTTGTGTGTTAACTAGGGAGTTTCTACGTCACAATTTTCAGGTTTGCGCGCAGGTTGCATACTTTGCCCCTATTCTAATAATCCCTTCAGAGTCCCCAAATTTGTGTTAAATAAGTTGAAACTTAAGTCAAACTTATTGTTAATATGTACCCTATCACTATATAGTAGTTAAATTAAAATTTGAGTTGTAAGAGAATTCCCCATTCTGAAATTTTTTTGAGAGACAGATTTTAGTGCTTAAAAGCCATAGAAAAAAATTTAAAAATAATTTAACGAGCCGATTTTTTTTAATTAATTTTTTTAATTTTCAGCATAGGGCTTTCCCATGGAGAGACAAACTAAGAATTTAATTTTAAATAATCGGATCGTTAAATTGTTTTGAAACTTTTTCTATGGCTTTTAGGCACTAATATCTGCCTCTAAAAAAAAAAAAAAAAAAAAATCAGAATTTTTGTGAATTTGCTAAGGTTTACATGTTAATCAAAGGGGATTACGTCAAACAGCTGTTCGGCGTTATCTCTACCTTAATTAACAAAACTTTATGTTCACATTTTCAACCTCACAATCCACTTCATATATGAAAATGCTATAGCATTTTTTTACATACATATATATATATATATATAATAATAATTAGCGGATTTCAAACTACGGGACGCGTCCCAAATTTGGGACAGTGAGATTTTTCGTCTGGGACTTCATGAAAATTGGGTAATGGCGACCAAGGCTATATATGGTTAATATAAGGTAGGGAAATATAGGAAAGCAGTGGGGAAGAAAAAATGGGACATCATCTTTGAATTGAATATTATCTGGGGACTCGAGTCAAAAAGTTTGAAAACATTATGATATCATATTATATATATAATATAATATATTATAATGTTTTCACGCATAACGTTTTATGTAGTTGGTTGTTACCAAATACATAGAAGTAAATAAATCCATCTTGCTTCCAAGTCCCTAATATAGAATATTCTTTATATAACTATATATATGTGAAAGTTCTGTTTTACAGAATAAAGAAATAATAATTATGGAAACATCATCAATTCAACTGTTAAATCATGGTAAGGTAAAAATTGTGGATTATGTTCCGCAAAAAAATTTCATGGATAGTATGAATAAGTTAAGTTTTAATTGATATGTTTGTCCTGTACAGCCTGTAAAGTTCAAAATTACTAAATAAAGTAAAGTACATAATTTTTATAGCAAACGAGCATATAAGATAATATCAATTTTTATCTTTATTTGCAAATTTGTTATGTTAAACTTATAATTTCTGTTTATTAAATCTTGAAGAACCGTTATATATTCTGTAGCGGCCGACAGGGAGAGTACATCCCTGGCTGGTACAATATCATGTAATAAAAAATGAATAATAATAAAAAAATATATATAATTTTAGAGTAAAAATTCTTCCACATACATAATATATTATAATATATTTCCTTTTTCAAAATTTAAAAAATATAATAAAATATATAAACGAAATTTTAATATTACTTTATAAGTGCTTGATTATTAATCTCATCTCCATCAGATGTATGGTTTTAAAATATATTTACAAAACTGCATAATATAGAACATTATTTTTTGTTTTTATAAAAAAAAGTATACATTTTATTTTTTTAGTGTCATGCACGTATCGGAAAACATACAACTACGTCAACTATAAAATATGTTGATGATTTTATTTGGCTTCTTTACATGTAAATACTGAATATATATACGCGCGTGTGATATATATATATATATTTTTCTATTATCACATGCAATGTAAATAAACCATAAAAAAATCTTATATTATACTTCAAGGATTATCATTTTTTTCATAATTAAAAATATTATAAAATATGTCATATGTATAATTATTGCAAATTTGCAACCATTTTTGTTCCTTGAATGCTTTGGAATTAATTTTTGATTTTTTTTTATTTAATTATATTAATTTATACTGCAAGTTCGAGTCATCAATAAAGTTTTTCCTAATATTACAAAGATCCTCTATAAGAGTTAATTGTTGATAACAATTATTTTTATATGATTAAATTGACTTTATATTATAGTACGGGATGGAGGCCTACATGACAACATTCGTCATTTTGATATAAGAATATCAAGTTATGGTAAGGAAATCATGAAGTTTAAGTCCTATGGAAGTTGAATCCTCCTCCCTTATGATATTATATGACATCATATCATCGCTTAATATTATAAGTAAAAAGTTCTAGTAAATAAATTTAATATTTTATTTGATCATATTTATATAGATTTAAAAAAATGCATAAAATAGCTTAAGCATGCAATAAGTTTGAAAATAATGCAAACACTTGGTGACTAATTTTGTATATAATAATTAATTTTCAGTTTTTCTTGAAATAATGCCAATTTGAAAAATAATAATGAAACATTAAGTGTTGTGTTAACAACGTAAAAAAAAATCAACATTTCCCCCCCCCCCCCTTCAGTTTCAACATCATTGATTGCGTCTGTAATTATTGAGATTTGGAGATGAAAATATAAAATAATTCATAATAAAGCCTGTACATTTTTTTTTTTATACCATGGGCACAATTTTATATTGAAAACTAGTTACTCTTAATTAAAAATTTTAAAAAAACTGCACGCTTTTATTATATATATATATTAATTGATATTATATATTATGCCATGATATACCTGATACCTGCCATGATATAAATATATTTATATATTTAATATATGGTATATATAGAAAATATTCATTCATTATTAAACAAATTATAAGCTTTTCATTAATATATAAAATTACATAACATTTGCTATATATTATATACATATATATATATAATGAATTATGTATGATGATATAAGGAAACGAGGGTAAATTATTCTTTGCTGTTTAACTTCTGAATTATGAAAATATTTTATAGTCAACCCAAAAATAGTGTTGACCAAATCGGCTTCATCAACAAGGCTGTGCTGCATGCCCTGAATTTCAACAGAAGCCCCGAGGAGTGAGGCCACACATTTTCGACTGTTTTGAGACCGCCGAGCTATAATGCCATGCTGCTGGCCGACCACCGCGCTCTAACCGTACTCCGCTGGTGCACGCCTGCCGCTTGCAGTTCCTGCGATTATCGTCCTCCAACTGCTATATATTATCCTTCGTCCAGAATAATGAGCTACCTGCTCACCACGATTTCGTTGCAATAATGAGCTATCTGCTATTTCATTTAAGCGCAATTATAAGCTGTATATCGGTATAAAATAAAGCTTATTATAATTGCCCTCACATGAAATATCATAGCATATAACTCATTATTCCGGACGAGGGACGATATATATACATAACAACTGATGCTGAATCGAGTTATGTTTTCATTATAATCTGACATAGTCACTAAATAAAAAATAATATTTATTCAATAATATATTCAATTTATGAATGCTATTTTTAAACTTTTTGCTGATATGCGCCTTTACTCATATTTTAATTATGACCATGTGTAATATTTTTTAAATGCGTGTTGTATTCTTGTGACTTTATAACATTTGGTGCATGCTTTGCTTTTATAACTGTTGCTGGAATAAATAATAATTCAATTTATTATTTGTTGATATATACAGTGGTCAAATAAATAATCTAAATTAAAATATACATTATGTTGATTTTGAGATATTTTTATAATAATTATTTTTATTTTTATAATATATATATCAATATATATTTTTCATAAAAAAATGTAAGTATCATATTTTATAAATTTAATTTCAGAATTTAATATTGCAAAAATACATTATATGATAATGTGGTTATTTTCGAATACATGTTGCTGTAATATACATAATAAGTGTATATATACCTCCTATTTCAAAATATAATATTGGGCACGATTCACGAAGCAGTTAGCCAGGTTTCTAACCACGTTTAGCTTAACCACGTTTAACTAAACGTTAAGCTGGTTAAGCTAAACGTGGTTAGAAACCTGGTTAACTGCTTCGTGAATCGCACCCAATATATATTGATTTAAAAAGCATTTGTATTTTTATTAATTACACGTATATACAACATCATATTTTTTCTTACATGCGAATTTAATTAACAGAAAAGTATGTACATGCCAATTAAGTATCGATTTTTTTTTTTTTTTTTTTTTTTAATAAGTCATTGCCATGTCATGCACATTACATTGTATATAATTATGCAGCACTACAACTGCGTTGTTGTGTACAGTACATGTGCATGTATTATAATCGCATACAGTGCAGTGAATATATCGATATGAATATAAAGCTGATTATATGGGGTATATACGTGTGTACACAGTTGATTGCATTAAAAAACAAAACATTAAAATTCAAATCATTTTCCGATCATAATATATAAAATGCAATTATATACTTACATCAGAGCATGTGATAACTACTTATATTTATTATATAATTATTAATTAAAATGAATTGAAAATAACTAAAATTTAAATAAAATGTAGTATAGTATCACATGCAACCCCACATTTTAGACCTGCAATTTGGGGGAGGGGTGGTGGGGATAAGAAGAGCATTCTGTGTAGCCAAAAAAATGCAAATTTATACACCACGCCTCCGTGAATGCAAAAAATAATTAAGAGTTAACTTTCACGAGGTATATTAGTATATTATAAATTATACAATTTATTATGCATTATTTCCACATGCAGATAAAAAAGAGCATAATAATTATTATTCAATTATTAAAAATAACAATAAAATTAATTTGAAAAAATCAAATACTAAATAAGATAATGTTCGTATTATATAATAAAATAATATAAATGAAATATACTGCATGCAGTGTAATAATTATGCATCATGATTTATGCCCTTTCTAAGAATCCTCAAATATTAAAAAACGTTGAAATTATTATAATATATTTGGGCGCAGTTCACCGAAAGTAATCCAAAAAATACATATCAAAATTTCATGTTATTGAATTATAATTAAGGCTGTTTATTATTATAGCCGCTGTTTATATAATTAGAATCCTTTTTCATTAATCGGTCCCAATTGTTTATCGCAAATATTATTATGGTTGTCTCATATATATTATATGTCTCACTTTTTGATTGAATTGATAACGTGTAATTGTGAGATTTTTTTATGTCATTATATAGCTTTTTTTTTAATTATTTAATACAAATACCCAATTTCAGGCTGCTGAATACATTATCAAGAACCAATAAAAATACATATTATTTTATTATTACCAATTAATAAAATTGCTTTTTGTAAACGTAATTCATGAATTAATTTATATTTGTTGGTTTCATAAAATAATACAAATATTTGTATATTAAAGTATACCATCAACAATAAATTTTTTTTTTAAATTATATATTATGTTAATTATATACAAAAATAAAGAAATTTCCATTATATAAAATTTATATTAGAAATATTTTTTATCTTAAATATAGATTGATTGAATTAGTATTTAACCATTTGACAAATTATTTTCAAAGTTTAAAAACTTTGTGTTACATTTATAAAATATATATAATAATACTCTTTCGACGAGTATAATGTGTATAGTAAGATATAAGTATATAATAATATATAGGAGTGTATGTGTACAAATAATATAACATCACATGAAGATGATATGATATACCAAATCGTTTTGATCTTTCGCCTAATATTTGTTTATATAATTATACCATTGATGATGCGTCTGTGGTTTATTGCATCAATCTTCGGAAACTCGATGCCCCTCAGTGAGTCAAACCACAATTAAATAATAAAAAAAAAAGAATGTGATCTAGTATAATTTATTAATAATAAACATATATTATAGTATACCACATGTTAAAATTCAATAAATTTACTTTGGTTATAGCAATATATTATACTGAATTACAGAAAGGAAGAAGGAAACGAAACAAATACCTTATATAAATTTGTTTGATCGTTGTTGTTTTATATACAACATATTATTATATAAAAAAGATACGTGATATAATTCATTTCAATATTTTTGTAATATTTTTTATATTTTATATAATACGATTCACATGCACGTAATATAAGTCATGCAGGTATTATACCAAAATTTCAAACATTAAATCAAGCTAGAAATTGATGCATATATTATTTATATTTTGCATGCCATGTCAGTTATGTATTCCACGTGCTTTCATGTTTATGTAATATAATAATATATTAAGGTATAACTTTTAACTATTATTTAAATATAATATAGTTGTGGTTAAATGCATGGTGTTAAATGGGCTACGATGTGACGGTTATATACGGGTGAATAATGATTGAAGAGAGAGATACAACAAACTCTCTCTCTCTCTCTCTCTCTCTCTCTCTTTTGGTGGCTAGACTGACTACACTCGCATCGTTGCTTGTTTAATGGTGCGAAACTACTTTACACCACATGGGGAATACCTAGCTCAAATAATTTAATATATATTATAATAAATAAACTTACCTTTATTTAAAATTCATTTTCATGTTTTTTAAAAAGCAAACAATATTTGAACTTGTTATCACTGTTTTGTAATTTTTTTTCACTTCAACAATTTTTAGTGACACTTTTATTTTAAAAGTCACACGTGCACTTTCGAAGTCACTAAAATATTAAATTTATTGAATCACTTTATTATTATTGAATTAAACTTTACTCACTTCTGTTTACTATTGATGTTATAATTTTTTTTAACACATAGTTTTAAGTATGTAAATATTACAGAAAAAAAATGATGTGAAAGAATAAAAATATTTAATTTGAGCTTTGAATTTGATATAAAATATTATTGATATATATATTTTATATTTTTGCTAAAAAAAAAAAGTGAAGTAAATCAGTCGTCAATCGGTCGGATGAGCAGGCAAGTGTATAGTCATTCAGGCAGGCAGGCAAGTGTGATGAGCACAAGTTTCAGATGGGTGACCGTTCCACTCACCCGTGCATTTTACACTAGCTGACTTCGTCTGTGGTCCATTGCATTGCCGCCACCACCACTACCACCGCTGCCGCCGCGTTCGTTCGTTCGCTCGCTCGTACCCCCACGGTAAGCTACGGCATAACGCGTTTTCGGGGGTGGGTGGAAGACAAGGGGGAGGGGGAAACAACTTCTCCTCCCCTCAAACGACATGAAAAGACGCGACAAGAGGGGTGGATGTTGAGGAATACATAGAGGGAATTGGAATTATTTTTATATTTTTTTAAACTTAATGTGCTGAATTTAATATAATAATTAAACAATTTATAATATTAATATAATAAATAATACATATTTCTTTTAAAAAAATCTGTGTAATAAATCTTTATCTTTCAAATGAAATTAAAATATATATATATATATATATATATATATATATATATATATATATATATATATATATATATATATATATTTTCAACTGCATTTTATGGAACATGCTAAAATAAAATTGCAAAAAAGAAAACAAATAAAAAATAAACATTGTAACTAATTTTATTAATAATAATTACTTTCAAACGAGAATTATGATCAAAATTTTATTATTTGTTATTCAACCTTATATTTTTAGGTACATTTTTTTAATAATCAAAATGTATTATGTATACTGATTAAAAGTATAGTATCCTTTTTTTCCCCTGTCAAATAACATTAAAATATATTAATATCAAAACAATTTATAGTATTATAATTTTCACGATTTATTTTTATAAATTTCAAAATTCAGGAAACATGATGATCAATTCCAATTCCTCCCATGAGGATCATCCTCAAGCACTATAGCTAACTGACAGTGTCGAACACGCTGTGGGAGGGGCTTGACAATTACGTTTGCCTGAATGGCTACTCGCCTCTCTACAGCTTCAAACTTATTGGTTCACACGGGAAGCCATTGTTTGGACGTTCTCTCCACTATCAACAGCAGACAGCTCGGGGACTTCGGACACGGAGAACCGCGGTGAGACTCGCGTGCTGCCCGGCGATCACACGTGAGTACCGCCGGCTGATGCAATTTAGGCAGCCATGCACTGCAGACGTTCACTGCTGGTTGCAGATTTGTAAGGATGAATCATGTTCAGAAAAAAAAAATCACAGCCCTTAGAAAGTCACAATTGCAAATAAACAATTGAATGAGGATAATAGTAAAAAGTGACAAAATTTTGTATTCTAGTTTTATATATTGGTAGAGCCCCTTTGTAAATTTGAATGTTTAATGATAATGTCATATTAAATGTCATGTGTTCTCAATTCCAAAACGTCGCGTGAAAAAAAAATGTCAGTATTGTGTTATAAGGGGGCCACATTTAGGGTGCACTGTATTTTAAGTCTTAAAATTGTTTCTAAAATCGAGCTTAAAATCGGACTTTAAAAAATGTGGCCTTAAAACGAGCCTTCCCAATTTTGTGGGCTCGATTAAAACCTGATTTTAGTTTCAATTTTTACAGACACAATTTATTTAAGACTCTAAATTGTGAGCCCAAAATGTGGCCTTATGAAGGCCCTCTATCGTGACAACCTAATATCTTTAAGCAATTTCATAACAATTAATTTCAATTTTCTGCAAGTGCATGGCCAGCTATCCAGGCATCATGTAATGTCAAGTTTCTTTTCATTCTTACTATTAAATTGTTCTTCAATTAATGTTTCAAATAATTTTTTTTTTTGTATTCATACACCTTTTTACGATTTTAATAAATAACAACAGCATATACTTGCATATTGATTTATAGAAATCTGTTGAAATCATAGAATCATAATTAATAGTAACTGGCATGCATGCAGGGAAAGAGAGAGTGAGAGAGAGAGTAACATAAATATATAATGTGTTTTATAATAAACGTTAATTAAAATTGCTTTTCTGACTGTAGAGGTTTTTAATTAATGATTTTAGATTAATTTTTGAAATTATTATAGTCGCACAAAAGCACAAAAATATAAAGCGATAATCAAAAGCTTATACAATATTATAACCGTTTGTTTTCATTTTCAATTAAAATCATTGTGGCACAAATAAAGGCGAGGTGAACTTTTTGATAAAAGCATGCAAGGTGGTCTTTTTTCATACTTTTTTTTCGAAATTGCAAGTCTGAATCTCTTTGTGTCTTGTGCAGCTGCACCGTCAGCAAATGAGGCAGGCGTAAAGTTCATGGTGACCCGTTCATTATTCATCAATTTTATACTTAATTTGACTTTAAAAAAAAAAAAATTACTGTGACCTGATTAAACTGCTTGCTAATCAATTCTACAGCATGAATAGTAAAAATTAATTTCATTTTTTTAGAGATTAAAATATTTAAATAATTGCATGATGCATAATATTTTACAAGTCAAAAATTATTAGTCTTTTACAAGTCAAAAATATGGTTTATACAATTTGTACTATATATATAAAAGATGCAGTTCATGCAGTATATTTAATTAAATAATTAATTTAATTTTTTGAAATAAAAGAGCCGTGTATATAAAAGATAATATTAAATATTAATATTTAACTAGGGGTGGGGTGTAAACTCGCGCTTACGCTCGTTTGCTTTCAAGTCTTTTAAATAATTTTGTCAATCATACGTTGCCATCTAGATAAGTATTCAGTACGTGATATCATAACGGTGTTTTAATGCAAAATGGACAACCTACATGAAAATTTTTTATTGCAGAAATGAATTGAAGGTACCAAATTATGCTACTCTGATTTTCTCCTTTTTTTTTTTTTTTTTTTTTTTTGAAACACACAACTATT
The DNA here is from genome assembly GCA_949825025.1 of Siphlonurus alternatus. Lineage (NCBI taxonomy): Eukaryota > Metazoa > Arthropoda > Insecta > Ephemeroptera > Siphlonuridae > Siphlonurus > Siphlonurus alternatus. The sequence continues at coordinate 36,232,991 of OX463781.1, forward strand.
TTTAAATAATTAAATAATTATTAAATGTGCTGCCACGCCCCCTGGAGGCGTCAACAGGCGTCTCTGTCCTATCCTTTTTAATAACGATTCAGGGGTGCCAACTTAAATTACAGAACTTTCAATAATTATTTAAAAATAGTTGCAGGAATCATAAGAATAAAAAAAAATTCAGAGTAGAGGTGGAGCGCCGCGTAGCGTTGTGCATTGACCGGTTTTCGTTAGATCACCGAAGTCAGGCTACGTCAAGCGTGGTTAATAGTTGGATGAGTGACCATTTCAAGTATAAAAATACGCCGCTCCCTCCCTGGGAGAAATTCGTGTTGACGCAGTTGTTAGGCCCCTACTATTTTATTATTATTATAATATTAATTTTATTTTATTTTAATAATTTTTTTAAGGAGTTTCGGCAGATTCGAGTTAATTATTTTCTTAACGTCCGGTTGTGATCGAGCGAGCAAGACAATGGGCTTACTCCGGACACTGCCCATCTTCAACACAAAGAGGTGGCCAGTTGTGATTAAACCTCGTAATGCTATGATGTACCGAACGTGAAATGCCCCTGAAAGTAGGCAACCACAACCTACATGCCCCTGAAAGTATGCAACCCGCATTAATTACACCTTAATTTGATAACCCCCCTAGACCTAATTGGGAGATGATCCGAGCATTATTTACGAAAATATTCGTTTTTATATAAAGTTATCATAAGTTACCCCTAAAGGTAGGCAACCTTCACTTACATGCCCCTGAAAGTATGCAACCACAACTTACATGCCCCTGAAATTATGCAACCCGCATTACTTGCACCTGAATTTTATAACCCCCCCTAGACCTAATTGGGAGTAAATCCGAGCATTATTTACGAAAATAATCAATTTTATATAAAGTTATATAATAATTAAGTCACACCTGAAAGTAGTTTGCTTGGAACGTGCTACCGTGGCATCTCCATCTATGGGAAGAAGATCGAACTGCTGAATGTCTACAATATCTGTGCTCACGTGATTCCATTTGCGGGCGGCCACCATCTTGAAACGATCTTACGCACATATGCGCGCACTTGCGCGGATATTCGCATGCGCATTTTCGCGGACCAATCTTCGCGCGAATTCCACATCACTGCACCGAGCAGTCGGATCCCCTTTCGCAACGTTGCCTCTAAACAGAAGCAGCCAATGGGATGGCAGCAGTCACACGAAGAAAGTTAATAATTTCTGTGGTCACGTGATTCCATTTGCGGGCAGCCACCGTCCAAAACGTCTCGTAACTTTTTGCCTCGCATCTTAACGTATCGAAAAACCCAGATGAGGAGACGCGAACACACGAACTCGGAGATTGATCAGCTTTCCCGCGGAGGCACACCACCCGGGGAAAATGCGCCCCCGTCCCCCGCCCCCAAACGTGGACCTTAGTGCACGTCACCCTCCCCCGGCGGCCCCTACCGACGACCCCCCCAGAAGGTCTCGTCGAGTTCCGAAGGGGGGAAGGGGTCTGTCAAGCCGATCTGGCGTCCGCCATAAGAAAAGCATTGGAGATTTGGGGTTTTCAAAGTGCCTCTTAATATATAAGATTTATTATTATTAATAATTTATTAATTATCATTTATAGCTTATATGAGAGCTAGAATCTTTTTCGGAATAACTATATTGATGGGAGGGTGCTGTACTTCCACTATATAAAGTTTTAGCTTATTATTATGCAAATTTTTACTGTACTTTACTACTTATAATGTATGCTAATTAAAATTAATATTTATTTTATTAATAGATTGTTTGTAGATTTTCTTTACTTAAGAAATTTTATTTTTTTTTAATGTTTTTTATGCACGGAAAACAAATAAATCAATAGAATACTGTATAGATCTGTAGAGGCTTCAAGTCAGCTGATTTTGCGGTTTTCCCTATATAATGCAAACCTATGTATTATAAGACAAATATAGAGCTGCTTATTTGGCATTTAAATAAATTTTAAATTTTTTAGAGAAATAAAAAACTCTTCATTACCAGAAGACTCTTAAATGGAGGGGGTAGAAGATTTTTTTAAATTAATAACGTTTATAGTTACTAAGAAAAAAAAATCAAATTTTCTAACAATATATGGCTTATATAATGGAGAAAATTTTCCCACCGGGGACCGCTTGAAGCCTTTATACAGTAATAGATACCATGCAGCACAAGACTGCCAGTCTTAATATTATGTCAAAAAGAGTGGAGACTGAATGACATGCATTTCACTAAATAAATTATTCACATAACATCTAAATTCCATTTCCACTTGTATTTGACCGAGACTGTACACTTACTTGTGGGACACTCTGTACAATATAATATGAGGAGGAGGAGGTGGTGCGTCAGTGTGAGGAGGGTGTTATCAGTTGACAGCGGTGTGCGATAAGGCGACGCGGGTCATTACGGCTGGGGACCGGCGGGACGACGGTGATCCATCACTCGCCGGCGCTGCTGCACAGACTTTGCCGCCACGCCGCCGCGCCCACCTGCAGTGGTCCCACCACACTCACCTGTCTTCAACCAAGGTATAAAAATAATTTGGTTTTTGCAATATTTTTAAGTATAATAAAATATACAGATGCATGTCAAGAAAAAGAAAATAAAATCTGTATAACAATGGAGTATTGACCTCAAAATTTTTTATAGCAGAGGATGGATAGAGGATGAAAATTTATGTTACTCCGATTTTTTTCAGATTCTTTAGGGACCGGGAAGTATTGCTAAAAAGTTTTGTCGAGGTCGGGTTCGAATCCACGTCCCTTTTGGGTCCTATCTTTTATGAATTAAGAGAGGCCGCCTCGGCACTTTTTCTGCACTTTCAATAATTTTTTAAAACTAGTTCCCGGGCTCAAAAAAATCTGAAAAAAAGTCAGAGTAGCATAACTTTGCACCCTCTATCCATTTCTGCAATAAAAAAATTGAAGTTGGTACTCCATTAATTTTATATATTTTTTTATGATATTGGTCATTTTCCTTATACATCAATCAAGATTGCATTTCGTTATCTTAATATCGATTGAAAAGTATTAAAATTATAATACTCTATTCTTATATAAAATTATAAATATTCTTAAATGTATTCTATAAAATACAATGTAACCAAAAAATGATAACACTATATATAACAGTTTCCAAATAATAAGGATTAAAATTAGGATTAATTAAGATTAAGATAATAAGGATTATCTCTTAATTATTATTTTGGGTATGCAGTCAGGATAGGTTCTTTATTCTCAGCATGCAGTTTTGTATTATTAATAAATTGTTATTTTTCAAACAGACGCATTCGATATTCAACAGTTAAATTTCTATGCGGATCATTTGATGCAGAAACAATGTATTTATTTTGTATGTAATTAATTTTTTATTAATTAATTTTAAGTTTACAATTTAATTATTAGTTATATTGCTGTGATACATAATAATGTATAAAATTATCATTAATATGATGTGAGTTTTGAATTACAATACACTATATATATTAATATATTTTCTAATTTAATTAAGGATTAAGATAACGCCACCAATGTTAAAAAAAAAATCCCTCACACAAAAATTATGAAATTTTTTTAAATGTTCTCCTCTACACCCCCTATCAGTAGCAAAAATATCAGGTATACAAATATGATCTAGTTTTTGAGTTATGAATTTTTGAAGTGTACTACTTTAACTAGGAGAAATGGAAATTTCATGTTAAATTAGAGTCAACTTTAAAAATTCATAACTCAAAAACTAGATCGTATTTAAGTATATATATTTTTTTTGTGTGTGAAGGATTTTTTTAACATTAGTGGCGTTATCTTACCTTTAAAAGCTGTTATTTATTTGAATAATGAGTATTGAATAAAATATGTCTATCTTTGAATTAATATAATTTAATAAATTTAACATAAACTTGTATAAAAAAATGCAATATATTTTTTTTATAGAAAATAAGTAAACTGTATAACAGTATACTGCATACTTGCCATAATACTAAATATACAAACCGGTCTATATTTAAATGATATTATAGAATATATATGAAACTTTGAATGTTTAACTTTGGTTGAAGATTTTTTGTTCTAATATATATTTTTTATCAAGTGTTTTAAAATCTATAATCAAATTATAAGCTATAATATATATTTAAAAAATATATTTACAGATATTATATTCACTTGAGTTATAATAATGAACCCAAACTATATAATAAAATAATATACAAACATCTAAATAATATGTTTATATTTATTATATTATGCATAAAATACAAGTGTGCCTGTCATATCTATAATATTAATGTAATGGTTGTTGTTGGTTATATAAAATATATAATAATAAAGTTTTATACCAAGTTTTATGCATTGTTTGTTAATGAAAGAACTTCTATTATTTAATTATATAGCCTTAATTTATGAATATGTTAATATCTTATTATGCACGATCATTAAACAAAACTTATATTACTATATTGACAAATAATATAAGTAATATATAATAATATAATTAGTGTTAATATGAGGACTCTGTGTTTTTATAATTTTTGTAGCAAAAATTTCTATAATGACTAATTTGAGGTATAGCCTTAAAATAAAATAATAATAAAAAAAAAATAAGTGCAATTTCGTACTTAAATAAGTACTGTACTTTCTTTACGAAAATTAAAGGAAGTAGGTTGAACCTATATAGAACAATTATTATACTGTCATAAATAAAGTCTTGAAATCCATTTAGCATCTAAAAATATATAATTATAGTGTGTCTCAAAGTCTTCTACTCGCAATGGTTGTAACAAACCATTGTTTATAATGTCTGTCGCATGAAGACTTTTTCATTGGTAAACATGGGACGACGTAGTGCCTAATTTTGCCACCAGAGCAGAGAACGTAATGACATTATTGGCGCTAGTAACACATTTCTGGCGCTAGTAGACATAACAACTTTCATAATTAACGGTCATTTTCCATAAGTTAACATGTAAATTAACAACTCTCCCATGTTTTTCCTTTCACGCGACAGACATTACACAACAATACTTTGTTTACTGACAACGAGCAGAAGACTTTGGTGTGTCTATATTATAATTAATACAACTATACATCACAGGTCCTCCTTTTGTATTTTTAATATAATAAATCGAACAGATTTTCCATCAGCACTGTAATGAATATTAATTTGATCTATTTTTAAATATCATGTCATAATATATTATATTATGTTAAAATAACCAGGCAAATAATAATTTCTGTATATTTTTTTTTTAATAAAATTGCTTTAAAGTAATATATTAACATTTTTGATGAAACTTCATGGTATTACGAAACTATATTTTATACCTCTGATGAAATATTGCATTATTTGTTATATTTCCATTAAAAAAATTCCATATGAAAAGAAAAATCTTTGTGTTGTGGAAATTAGAAGATGTCACTCAAGTTTTTATATATAATCTTGTTGACTTTCTAACGTTAAGTTTGGTAATATTATTTGGTAAGATAATTTGATCTCTAACGTTTGAGAAAAGTAATATTATATAAGCAAAAAAAAAAAAAAAAAAAAGAGATCTTTATCTTATTTTAGAGTCGAGGGATAAAGGTATTCAATTTCTTATATAAGAAAAAGGTATAAAAGTTAAGGTGAACCCAGCATCAAATGACACAATACAAACATCATTTGGGATATTCAAAAGGCTACTGTATTCTACATTATAAGAGACTGTAATAATATGAAGTTTTTTGTGTTATTTTTTTTAGTCATGACAGACTGACAAACTGTGGGTGGCGGAGTGGCACAAAACTCAAGAGAAAAATATTTTTTTTATAAAAATCTCTCTTATCGTCTTGTACAGATCTAGATGCAGAACTATATCTCTTTATTTCATTTTAATACATTTCTTGTGTTTTTCTTTTGTAGTCAAGTTATCACTGTCATCTTTTTATAAATATGTATATGTATATATATATATATATATATATAGCTACTGGATATTATTATAATTTGGCTTGCTTTGTGTTACATTCTGCTACAAAAAGAGACGACAGATTTTTGCAATAAAGATAATTTTTTATATTTACAGATAAGAAAAAGATCTCTTATCAGAAAATGCAACTGCAGTCTTGTTTATTATTTGCAAGTTGTCACATTATAATATACACAAATATTTTATTAATAAATAATATCCTTGACGCCATTTTACCCTTTCGGGTGTGGCCAGGCCGATATTTTAGCCTTTCCAGTAGGAGTTATCTTGCGACCAAGCTGGGGCTTACCAGGCTCCCAGAACTCTTTTCTGCACTCTTCTGGGCTCCTACTACCAGATCTGTGCAGCCTGCAGTGGCAGTGCAAGACTGCAGGGCAGCGGAGTATAGACAGTCGTAAACTGCCTTCCTCCTACCACTCCATCATCTAGTAGTCAGTCACACCCATCCCAAGTCACGAAAAGTCTGCCGGATTCGGGTATTGAACCGGGGACCTCTCGGACCAGAGTCAGAGGTACTAACCACTACACCACAGAGCGGAATGATTAATATACGTATATTAATTCAAGATAATTGTAATGTTGCGGGCGATTCAAAAATTAAAAAAAGAAAATCAAAATTCTCACAATTTTATTAATCTTATACATAAAGACAAGTCAGCATACAATATATATAATAAAATATCAGTTTTTGAAAAAATCGTCAATATGGTACACTTCTTTATCAAATCTTGCATGAAAGAGTTATTCAGAAAGTTATCCACATTTCTCTCACACTAATTATATATAATCGCTCACGGTTACCGCCAGTCTATATAATTCCATAACACTAATATAAGCCTTGATAGTGAGAAACATTGATAACTCTCTTTTTCTTCGTGTAAATCGCACCTAAATATTTCTGCCATATCGTTAGTCAATTAAATTTATATTTAATTACTACATAGTTATATACGGTCTATCAAGTAAGGGTTTACGCCTGAAAATTTTCAAAAGTCATAACGTAAGTTACTATAACAGTTCCACTTTTATTTAACCTGTAATCGGGAGCGAAAATCGGAAGAAAGTGCATTATTTCCGGAAATTTACAGGCGTAAAAACCTATAAACTCTCGCTTATTTGAAACATGATTAAAAAAATATTAACTGCAAAATTGATAATAATAATAATATAAACACACTAAAAAAAGATTATTATAACATAAATGATATAAATATATTTATTTGTACAGTACTATAGAATTGTGAACACACGTAAGTTTCCAAGGATTTATTAATTATTATAGAAGAAAATAAAATATCAAAATTATATTATTTTAACTTAAAAATTTTAATACCAATAATTAAGTAAATATATATTGAAATTTTTTATTAAATTTTAGTATTATAAAAGTTTATTTATTTATTATATTTATTAAAAAAAACTATATAGGCTAAAAATCATGCATGCATCACGTTTAATTCTTTGCTTCTCTTATATACTGAATAAATAAGTTTAAAGCTTGACAAACAAACTTTTATGAACCAGAAATAAAAAAAAATCTCCATTCAAACTAAAACATACGTAGTTAAGAATTAAAATTATATATGATAATTAAATTTCCTTCTTTGCTGAGGGAAGAGATTACAGAGACGCGCAGTCTTGTCGCTGTCACCGGGGCCGCATGTCAAGGGCCGTGCGGCTTGACAGATCATCGGGACTTGCAGAGAAGAAGAAGGTGCGCCGCCACACGCGATCCAGTGACTCACGAGCTCGACAAAAATACAAAGATTTACATTCTAGTTCGAACCCAAAAACACCTTTTGAATTGTTTCAAAAGGACAAAGTTACGTTTTTGCATTTAGGGGTTGGTTTTTTTATCCTTTTAATTTAAAAATTGTTACATTGCCCAATTGGTAAAATTCAAAAGGTGTTTATGAGGCATAAAAAAAAAATACGTGCAACATGATGGTACTGTCAGAATTGTCTTATTTTGATTTTTTAAAAGTATTTGGGGCAATTTTTCATTAAGGGTAAGATAACACGAACAATCGATTGTTGTGGTAATCCCATTTGATTAACATGTAAACCTTAGCAACCTCATAATAATTCTGATTTTTTTTTGAGAGACAGTTCTTGGCACCAAAAAAATATGGAAAAAATTTCAAAACAATCGGTCGATCCAATTTTTTTAAATTAATTTCTTAGTTTAGGTCTCCATGGGAAAGCCCTATTATATACTGAAAATTTAAAAAATTCATTTAAAAAAATTGGATCGACCGATTGTTTTGAAATTTTGTCTACATTTTTTTGGTGCTAAGAAGTTTTGAAATTTTGTCTACATTTTTTTGGTGCTAAGAACTGTCCCTAAAACAAAAATCAAAATTATTATGAGGTTGCTAATGTTTACATGTTAATCAAATGGGACTATCAACAATCGATTGTTCGTGTTACCTTACCCTTAAGAGTGGGTCAGGAGAAAAAATATTACAACATAATCAGTTTTGAAATTTGCAAGGTCGATTACCATGAAACTGAAATTTTCAAGATTAAATCAAAACATTTTTAAAAAGATAATTTAGTTTTAGTTAAGGGTAAGGTAACACGATCACCAACGTTTAAAAAAAAATCATATGAAAATAATGAAAAAAAAAAAAAATCAAATGTTCTCCTTTACATCTCCTATCAGCTATATAAAATATCAGGGATACAAATTCGAGCTAGTTTTTTAGTTATGAATTTTTAAAGTTGACTAATTTAACATGGAAGTTCCATTTCTCCAATGTATGTAAAAGTAGTCAACTATAAAAATTCATAACTAAAAAACTAGCTCAAATTTGTACACAATATCTGATATTTTCATATTTTAGTTACTGAAAGGGGATGTAGAGGAGAACATTTCAATTTTTTTTTCATAATTTTCAGTTTAATTAACTATATAATTAAAACTTAAATCATTCACCATACAATTACCCGAACCTTTGTGCATACGTGTGCAAAAAATCATGTTATCATTAAAATTAATTTTTTTATTCAAAATCAAAAGTGTAATACGAAATATGGTATACAAGATGTTAAATTATATGCCGTGTAATATTTTTATCAAATACTATAATCCAGAGATTTTCAAAAAATTCCCATGCAGTTATATGGAAGAGAGGAAATAAATTTTTATACGTTATACTATAATATTATATTTACTGTATTATTTTTAAATAAATTCAAATTCATTTTTTTTTTTAATCTTTCTTAAAGACAAGTCAACATGTAATACATCATTAAATAACAAATAAACACTTTACAATTTTTAATAATATAATAAATTAATTGTATTCATCATGCAATTTGGTATATACAATAACCTTATTTTATCGTAAGAGGGAATTAAATATTATAGAAATAGAGTATTGAATTCAATTTTTTTATTGCAAAAATAGATAGAGCGTGCAAAGGCAAAGTTATGCCATGCACTCTGTTTTTTTTTAGTTTTTTTAGAATCCGGGAAGTATTCCTATAAATAGTTTTGCCGAGGTTGGGTTTGAACCTGTAATATCTGAAGGTGTGTACTTGCTCTAAGTTCTTGCAGGTGTACGATGCTCACTGGTACTGAACAAGAATTAACTCTCCGACTGTCGTCCCTCTCTGATTCTCTCTGCATGCAATATAAAACTCTCTCGACAGTCTTAAATACTCAATGTGAACTCTCTAAATGAATAACTCTCAGATATCTCTATTTACTCTCGAAGTACTCTCAAAATAACTCACATTCATTACTTAATTATACTTAAGTAACTTGACTCTCAGCAGCCTTACTTAAACTTATAAAAGGTAGACTGGAGTGATGAACAGAAACACTTCTTGTTCTTAGCGTACTCGACGCATGATCACTGCAGTCACTGCTTTATAGAAATTCCTTACTTTACAAATACATGGATAAACTAAACACGGTGCCATCTATCATATTTTAATGGAATCTCGATCTAATGGATCTTCGATTATATATAAGACTGTTTATGAAATATAACATCATACTCTTTTCCATCAGTTTCATACATAGCAGAACCCACGCCCCTTTTAGGTCCTATCTTTTTATTAAGAGAGGCGTTAATAGAGACGTCACTTTCTCTGTACTTTCAATATTTTTAATATTTAAAAAAAAAAAAACAGTTCCAGGACTCTAAAATTCTGATGAAAATCATGCAGGGTAGCATAACCCTCTATCTATTCTATTTCTACAATAAAATTATTTTTGAGGTCGGTACTCCATTGTTATATACTATATAAAGTACAAACAGTATACAATGGAGTATTTAATATGCATGAAAGCTTTTTAGGCTCTCACATGTACTTAATTAAAGGCATACAAGCCTCGAATTAAAAATTTGACAGTATTAGAGAGTTGCTTGAGTTGACAATCAACATTCAGATTATTTTTTCCGTGCGCGATGCAGCTGCATGAGCGGGGGCTGTAAAGTAATAAGGATGCAGGTCCTTGATGACGTCAAAATGACGTCAAAAAACATGACGGCGTATGTATGATTATGCGTTGTGACGTCATTTTGATGTCATCAAGGACCTGCATTCTTATTATACTTTGCAGCCCCCGCTCATGCAGCTGCTTCGCGCACGGAAAAAAATAATACAAATGTTGATTGTCAACTCAAGCTCTGTGACTGTAAAATTTTTAATTTGAGGCCTGTATGCCTTTAAGGTACGTATATAATACTGTATTGAAACACAATTTATGACATATTATTATTATATGAAATAAATCTATTTTACAAAATACTGTACTGCATGCATGCAGGTATATAATATGATCACATCATACGCGCATAGCATCAGGCAGAGCTGCTCTTTCCCCGTTAAAAGCCATATTGCTTGAGCCTCTAAAGCTTTATTGCTAATCCCGAGTGAAGGGAATCAACAGAGGAGGCGCATTAGACCACCAACAACGCTGCTGGCTTAAATAATGTGGGCCCGGATTGATAGATGCTCACTCAGGCTCGTTGCCATGGAAACGGTAGCAGCTCTATAATAATCAATTGGCACGCTCGCAAAATAAAATTTAAATCTAATATAATACCACTGAATAACTATCAGAAAATTGATAATATATCAATATTTACTAAATTGCAATATAATTTATTTTATATATAATTGAGACCACTAGAATCAAAATAGGATATTTACACTTTCTTGTATATATATATATTAAGTGAATGCTTGAAAGCTTGAAAATGTTATTTCAAAGTAGATTTTCATTTTTTACAGTCTCAATAATTAATAGATATCCATTTAATGCTTTAAAATCTTTAAACAATTTTTATTTATTATTTTTTATAGCTAATATATCATAATAAATAAATCATCATGTGATAATTAAAATAGCCTTTATACTCAAACGGCTATAATATATATAGCACATTTATTATAATAAGTAATAATAATATAATATAAAAAAACAATAAAATAATATAATTTATTATAATAAAATAACGTGCTTTTCAGACATTTTTCCCTCTAAAAATGAACCTCTTCGACGGATTTTGATAACAACCAGCATAATGTTAATTATTTTTATTTATTTTCTTTTTTTTTTTTTTTCATGCAACTAAAATTGCCAGAAAAAAATAATAATAATCAAAAAGGTAAAAAAAAAGTTTATATATATAATTGTGTGTTGCTTAATAGTCAGGCTGACTTTATTGACGCTATTGACGATTAGTTAAAAAATCTGGTTGTGTTATTATATGAGCATCGTCAATAATATATTTCATTCACATTAAAATGTAAGATATTATTTTTATTTTGAAAGTTGAAAATATTAATTACCATAAAATTTTATGTTTAACTATATATATTTTAACAGTATTACAATGCAAATTATACATACGCTTATATATATATAGCACAAAACATATTTTACTGTTGCTCAATAATAAAAGCGATGGCTATATGTATAATAGTTAAGCTGATGATATAGAAGTGCTGGAGCTTGCTTAAATATACCAGGCTTCTGTGTAAGACATGATGCGAAATCCACACTGTAATCTTCTGTGTTTTGTTATCGTGCTTTGCATCGCGCCGGCGCCTCCGTGCTACCACCAGGCAGACAGAAAGCCTTGCATTTCCGCCGCCACTGATGCTGCTGCCAAGTTTTTTCAAAGAAACTCATCTCATGCAAAATCTAGACCGGCGGCGGCGGTAAAACGTCCGCGTAATACAAGGAGTCTCGAACACGCCTAGTTTGTAAAATGAGGTTCTAATTTGCAACTTACATGCTTCGTTTTATTTAGTTTAACACTGTTATATGCATGATGTATGGTGCCTTTTGTGCTTAACAGAACAGCAAAATTAAGAATATTATACATATTAGCTGTATATCCTATAATATATATAGGATATACAATATATATATATATATATATATATATATTTACCGTAAAAAATAGTATATTAATGATGGCTGATAATTGCATGATTAAATATTAAATTAAATTAAAAGTTGACACCTTATTTATTTACAACAAAAATATTTTAAAGATATTCAACGTTGATAAAACAATCGGATTCTAAGTTCTAATTAATTCAGCATGTTTGCTTATAACTTATATAGATGGAAATATATATAATTATATGCATCATGGGTACCATTTATAAACATGTAGTTTAATTGTATAATTGTCATCGTTAATTACAATTTGTGTTCAATAATGCACAACGTCAAGCTAATATATAAATATATATGTTAGAAAAAGTAGGTTTTATAAATATATATAAAACTATACTAATAATTCAGGTTGTGTATTTTCATTATTTCATAGGGAGCATATACTGTTGGCATGAAGATTTTAAGATTCTGATGATCAAAAACTTGTAAATATAATTAATGATAAATAAAAATTAATTTTTAATTTAGTTTACAAAAACATTCACTACGTACACATGGTGGTTTTTATTACATATATCCGTTGACGACGCCTATCATAAGAATAACATTATCCTTCGTCAAAGAATACATATGAAACATTATCATGTGAACGTAGTGATTGAAGAATATTGAAATTTATTCAGCTTATTTTTTAATATTATTTTAGGTATACTTATTATTATATATTTTTTACATTAATTTGACGGCACGTTTGTAGATTGTATACTTGATTGAATCTGCATGGAGAGAGAGAGAGAGAGAGAGGAGAGAGAGAGAGAGAGAGAGAGAGAGAGAGAGAGAGAGAGAGAGAGAGAGAGAGAGAGAGAGAGAGAGAGAGAGAGAGAGAGAGGAGAGAGAGAGGAGAGAGAGAGAGAGAGAGAGAGAGAGAGAGAGAGAGAGAGAGAGAGAGAGAGAGGGTCTGCATGTTATAATTTTATCAGACGCAGCATCAGAAAGGAGCCGCCTCAGAAAAGGGCCGGCCTGCTTGCCCCGTTTGGTGTTACCTTCTATATTGGTAGTGTGATCACCTCAGGAATTTCTATAAACTGAAGGGATATATATTTTTTTTCTTCGATAAGTCTCCACAGCATCGTCGGCTCCCATCATCTTTTCTTGTGTGGGTCCTGATGAAAGAAGAACGAGCGGTTTGCTTGAAACCGATCTTTTCACTTTGTGGCGGCAGAAAGCTTTCTATATACCTCCTCGTAATCTTCTGTTTTCTATTTTTCTGCTTGTGACCAAAATAAGGTCTTTTATATTATTATATTTACTCATCCCAAAGTACTCAAAGTTGTGCCGACAAAATATAATCTATATTATGTGTCTATATATACGTATAACACACATGCTTCAGTGTAGCACATAAGAAATATCAGTATCCATATTATGCGCTGCACTATTACTTAAAAGGGGATTTAACTCTTTTAATTAGCAATTCTATATATTAAACTTGTGTAAATATGATAAAACTATACAGTATAAAGGTGGATTCAGATGGCGACAACGACGATGCGACGCGATTTTGTTACACAAGCTGTGAAATCCTATGCGGAAGCGAATTCACCATTGCGGCGGCGAATATCGCGTTAAATTACGATGCTCTTTTTTTTTTTTAAACGCCAAATATGGCCGCCAATGGATGTTACAGCAAGTGCGTATTATTCGCTTCGCGTCGCAGTATGGAAATCGCCATGTGAATCCGCCTTAAACACTTGGTATTTCCCTGAGGACGTAGTCAGGAGGGTATTCTCCGAATGATGGGTCATATAGTGTGGTGGTATATATAAGACAAATACATGAGCTGCTGGTGGATTCACTTTGTTCCCACCAACTTATTATGGGACCATTCAACCCCCCCCCCCAAAAAAAAATCCCCGTCCTGTGATTTTTTTCCAGGCTAATATACATCATGCACTGTTAATTTTTTAATTGGTTCAGTGATATATAATAATAAAATTATGCATAGAACTATTAAGGGGAAAGATCATATATTTTATGATGTTATAATTTAGCCTTAAAAGTTTTCGGTCTAATATAAAAAATGCAAATAATATTTCTTGACTGAAATATAATGTATAATTATATGCTGGGTGCTTTATATGTATATATTTCTCAACTTGTGCTTGTTTGAGTTAAGTCAATATTCATGTGAATTTCTAAACTTGCAGCTCAAACTGAGTTCCGGGGAGGAGGAGAAATATTAAGAAGGAACTAGATTATTTTTATTTGATTTGCATATTTTAAGAAAATTTTAAGCAAAAGGCACCATTCTGATCTTATTCAATTTTTCTTACAACTCAAATTTTAATTTAACTACTATATTATAATAGGGTGCATATTACAAATAAGTTTAACTTAAGTTTCAACTTTTTTAACTCAAATTTGGGGACTATGAAGGGATTATTAAAATAGGGGCAAAGTATGCAACCTGCGCGCAAACCTGAAAATTGTGACGTAGAAACTCCCTAGTTAACACACAACAACTGCCTGATATCATAGTTTGAGCGTCAAGGAGTCATTGGCTATAAATTTTAGTAACACGATCGAAATCAGCAGGTTTTTCTACCCTAGTATCAATAGTTTTGTCTCTAATATCAGTTTATTTTAAGAGTGATAGTCGAAAATATAAATTTATTGCCGGAAAATTTTGCCTGCTAGGCAGTTTCTACGTCATGTTTTGGCACTAAATTCAAAAGAAGGAAGATTTTTAAAAAATTCCCATGCCTCCAATTTTGAAAATTGAAACTTTTTTGTTTTAGGACATTTAGTTTCAAGGCATATAGAGCATCTGAATAAAAAAATTAAAATAAGTGTAGGAGAATTTTCAAGTTTATAGTAATCTTATATTAATCTTTTCAATTATGATGAAACATAAATTTTTATATAATGTTTTTTTTTTTTTGTTTTTTTTTTGTTTTTTTTTTTTTTTTTTTATTATCATCGAAGTTGTTAAAAATATTTGTTAGATATTATGTAACTAGAACATATAGTTTTATTATAGTTTTTTTAATTAAAGTGGAAGAAAATGTTCTGAAAACCACATGTCGGCATCTAATCTTTCATTTTTTAAAATTACATGAGTGTGGAATTCACAGTATATTATAATATTTAATATACAGCACGCATTAAATTATTTAATGTTTAAAAGGTTCGTTAATTTAATTTGCTTTCGATTAAAACAACATTAAAAATTATAACAGTTCAGGGTGGGAATAACATAAATTATATTTAAAAACATTGCATGATAGTCGTCGCCTTGGAAAATTTCCCACTTGAATCATTGTTAATCACCCATGCTCTGTAAGAATATCACAATTAAGTCATGGTGATTAACAACAAGGATGCAAGTGAGAAATTTTCCAAGGCGACGAGTGCACATCATAACACAATGCTTTACTTTATTCATGCTAAACAATTTGCCTACCTTCAAGGCGATATAATATAATGTATTTGTATCTCTAGTGTGGGGAATAACGACAAAATATCATCTTGATTGGGCGTTTCTTGAAGAAATCACCAAAATTTCAGGGTTGATAGGGATCATCACAAGGATCATTTTTATAAGGGGGGCAGAGTTGAGGTCACTTCCGGTTGACCTGTGGTGACCTCCGAAGTTTACCCCTTTCCCGTCCTAGTTTTTATTTTTTTGCGGCTTTATGGTTGCCCGGAGGAAGAAAACTGTTATGACAAAAAAGTTTTATTACAATATAAGCTACTTTGTAAAAAAAAATTGGCTGACCGGATATGCATAATTACAAAATGGCGGTCACAAATATGGCGCATGGGGCGTTAATGATACCACGTTTTCTTGAATTACTTAACATATAAGCAATTACGAGCTAAAAGGTTCGTACAAAGCCTTTTCTAAATAATTTTATCTTTAATATCGTTGTACTTTCATCTTCCTAACGACATTACTTCTCGAGATATACCTCCAAACGTAACCACAGAGCGGGCCACGCGTAGCCTCTCGCGCCATGTTTACAATGCAAACACAGGGAAGAAAGCTTCCAAAGCTGCATAGTGAAATACAACAATTCTTAAAATAATTGTTTTATATTGTTTTCATGATATTTATTAAATATTGATTAATTATTCAAATAATAATAATTAATTAAATAGTAATTAATCTCTGTAAAAATTTGCATATATTGGTGAAAATTATTTTTTAACCTGTAAGCATTATAACACATGCTGTAGGGAAACCGTACTTTAATGAACTTATGCATTATATAATAAATAATAGCAATATATTATTCATTATATACACATGCAGCTATATATATAATATATACAGTATATTATGTATAATTAATTTCATAATCATAATACAATATGATACTAAATTAAAACATAAAAAATTTACGTGATTTCAAATAAATTCTTTTTATTTGTCTAATTCAAAGTAAGTGTATAAATTTTTATTTACTTATACAGAGTTAATTACATATTTGATACATATCATATAATTTTATTATAGAATATACAGTATAAAATAAGAATCTTCATTTTTATATTTATCATATTACACGTGCATGCGCGTGAACTGCAAATGTAAGCTGATCAAGTGAGAACAAGGGAATTTTATGCCATGGCATACTGTGATATTTGACAATGTTTTACTGTGCATGGTTTTCCTTCGTCGATCCAAGGAAATAACGGGGCAGTTCCTAACACAATTAAGGCCACGGCCGCTTCCTTACCTATCCTAAAATCGCCATCCATTCACTTTACTCCTCTCATCCTAAGGGTTGTCGGACCACCGAGGGTTCCGATTCTTATACTCCTAGCTTGAGAAGGCAAGTTAGGCATTCGGGAAAATAATTAATATAAATAAATATACATACGAGTATTATGTGTGTGCGTGTGTGCTGACCTGAGTTCAACAACAACCCTTAAATCGATATTATCTTCAAATTTATTGTATTGTATAGTATATATAGGTACATAATTTTATTATTGTAATGTACGTGGTATTGAGAAGAAAAACAGCGAAATATTATGATTTTCTTTAGGAAATACAATATAAAGAATAACACATTGTTTAAAAAGTGTTAATTCATAAAGAATATTATGATGTAAAAGAATATTTTCAGTGATATTACAAAACAGCATATTAAATTATACAGATTAAGAAAAAAATATTGGACAGTATTCATAACAATGTATGGGATATAGTAAAAGATAGTATAATTGTGCAAATCTTGCGATTCAAATTGGTATCTTAATTATATACATAAATAGTGCGAAAATCTGGGGGCATGACAAATTTCTTTGTGCTTCGATTTATTATATAAATTAAGTATATAAAACTTGACAAGATCTATTGCAAGTAAGTAATAAAAGATTTTTTAATATTACATAGCTATTTTTTCGGAAATTTTTTACCTTAACTTCTCAATACCAAATTAAAATAATAAAATTATGTATCTAGCTATACAATAAATTTGAAGATAATATCGATTTAAGGGTTGTTGTTGAACTCAGGTCAGCACACACGCACACACATAATACTCGTATGTATATTTATTTATATTAATTATTTTCCCGAATGCCTAACTTGCCTTCTCAAGCTAGGAGTATAAGAATCGGAACCCTCGGTGGTCCGACAACCCTTAGGATGAGAGGAGTAAAGTGAATGGATGGCGATTTTAGGATAGGTAAGGAAGCGGCCGTGGCCTTAATTGTGTTAGGAACTGCCCCGTTATTTCCTTGGATCGACGAAGGAAAACCATGCACAGTAAAACATTGTCAAATATCACAGTATGCCATGGCATAAAATTCCCTTGTTCTCACTTGATCAGCTTACATTTGCAGTTCACGCGCATGCACGTGTAATATGATAAATATAAAAATGAAGATTCTTATTTTATACTGTATATTCTATAATAAAATTATATGATATGTATCAAATATGTAATTAACTCTGTATAAGTAAATAAAAATTTATACACTTACTTTGAATTAGACAAATAAAAAGAATTTATTTGAAATCACGTAAATTTTTTATGTTTTAATTTAGTATCATATTGTATTATGATTATGAAATTAATTATACATAATATACTGTATATATTATATATATAGCTGCATGTGTATATAATGAATGATATATTGCTATTATTTATTATATAATGCATAAGTTCATTAAAGTACGGTTTCCCTACAGCATGTGTTATAATGCTTACAGGTTAAAAAATAATTTTCACCAATATATGCAAATTTTTACAGAGATTAATTACTATTTAATTAATTATTATTATTTGAATAATTAATCAATATTTAATAAATATCATGAAAACAATATAAAACAATTATTTTAAGAATTGTTGTATTTCACTATGCAGCTTTGGAAGCTTTCTTCCCTGTGTTTGCATTGTAAACATGGCGCGAGAGGCTACGCGTGGCCCGCTCTGTGGTTACGTTTGGAGGTATATCTCGAGAAGTAATGTCGTTAGGAAGATGAAAGTACAACGATATTAAAGATAAAATTATTTAGAAAAGGCTTTGTACGAACCTTTTAGCTCGTAATTGCTTATATGTTAAGTAATTCAAGAAAACGTGGTGTCATTAACGCCCCATGCGCCATATTTGTGGCCGCCATTTTGTAATTATGCATATCCGGTCAGCCAATTTTTTTTACAAAGTAGCTTATATTGTAATAAAACTTTTTTGTCATAACAGTTTTCTTCCTCCGGGCAACCATAAAGCCGCAAAAAAATAAAAACTAGGACGGGAAAGGGGTAAACTTCGGAGGTCACCACAGGTCAACCGGAAGTGACCTCAACTCTGCCCCCCTTATAAAAATGATCCTTGTGATGATCCCTATCAACCCTGAAATTTTGGTGATTTCTTCAAAAAACGCCCGATGAATGTTGTTATTCCCTGCACTACTCTAAACAATATAATTTACTGTATAACAATGTAATTTAATAATAACACCGTATACGTTTTAGGGAAAATTAAAATGGACAAGGTACACTCCCTCCCCTTAATATTGGGACGGATATTATTCAAAAGCATCCAAGGGAAGGATATGAATCATAATAAAAACTTGAAAAATCAGAGCTTCTGGTGGAAAACATTGACAAAAAATTACTACAAAAAATATGAGTTTGTCATGCAAAATCATTTCTGTTATATAATTATTATTATATATAAAGAAATAATTACTTATCTTTTAAAAACATTATTCTACTAAACATGTCTGGTATAATGAAACTGACAAGTAGTGTAATTTACTCTCTGAACTCTCTAATGAATAGTTTATAGTTTAGTTGCAATATAACCCTATATATCCTATTTTATTCTAAATACAAATTTATTTTAATTTAAAATTGTATGATCACTTGAATTTCTTTGACACTTAATTAAAAAAAAATATATAACAAAGTCTATTACTTTCATATTTTTACTATGATATATCCTTTGATGTTTATATAGTATGTCACATATAAAACTTGACGTCCACTTTTACAACTTTTGATTTGACAAGACGAATATGTTTGCCTTTTGCCGCTTATAGCTATTGCTGTGTGGTATTATAATATTGTATGATATATATAAGGCAAACCACATGGTCGGCCGACAAATGACTACAACTCTTCACTCTGTCTCTTTCTCTATATAGCGTATTATAATGAATCACACGTATATAGTAGAGAGAAAAAGAGAGAGAGAGAGAGAGAGAGAGAGAGAGAGAGAGAGAGAGAGAGAGAGAGAGAGAGAGAGAGAGAGAGAGAGAGAGAGGCTATACACACTCACGCACGCAGCGAGCGGTCTTTAGGACCCAACCAAGCATGGTCAATGAGCCAGCTACCGTGCTGCTGCTACTACCGCGTCACTGCACGGCTATGAGTATATATAGAGATCCTTTGTGCCCATCACTCCCCCCTCCCACTTCTCTAATAAATTTCACTGCTTTATACGTTCATTAACGTATCATAATAACTTTGAGTAATGTGGATTTCAAAATTTCAGGTAAAATAAAAACATTTTTTTTTTTTTTTTTTGTTCGGTGATGTTTTTGTTTTCCTTTCATTTAAAAAATGTAAAGAGATTGCAACAATTTTAATTGAAAACTATGTAATAAGTTATGTACAGACATTATTTTGCATATTATATAATTATTTAATATAAAATAAAATATGAATTTCATATAGCTTCATCCTTTTGTTTTAACTGAAAATTCAAGAGAATTTTTCATTTTGATAAGTGTTATTAAAACGGGGCTTTATTTGATTTTATGATGCAATGTATAAAATGGTATATATGCTACACCAGGTAAAATAAGTTATCATGTGTGACACCAGGGTATGTATAGGATATACATACCCTGGTGTCACACAACATTCTTAAATAGCTTGCAGATTTTGTCATAAAAATAACTCAATATTAATCAAATTATAATCTGCATAAAAATTTAGTATACATTAAATTAAATTAATGATTTAATTGAAGATTAAATTAAAATTAGAGAATTAATTATTATTATCTAGAAATTGCTATATATGAATGAATACTATTATAGCTTTTGCTTCACAAAATTTAAATAGTCAGCCTGAAATAAATAAATTGTTATTATTTTTCAACCGTGACGTACATCTTTCTTACAATAAAATGATTTCTTCATACAATTACGATTAATTCAGACCACATGCAAGCAAAGTATGTTTTCCAGCTCCGCGATAACATCGCAAATGACATGCACATGACAACATTCCAGTCAGCGACATGATAATGGCATGCAGTCTTCACTTGAAAGGAGGTGCAACTTTTTATTGACGAGATATATAAAAAAAAAAAAAATTGTATCGGGTAATCTCTCCAAAGTTTAAAAAAGACCATCATTTACAAGATGCGATTTTTATATTTAAGTTTTTTTGTATTTTTTTTTGTACTGTACATAATTATTATACTATATTTATTTCATTATTTTTTTTTCCATTGATATATTATTTCCAAAAATAAAATCTGCATCAAAATATTAATGATTGGTTGGTATTTTGGGGCAATTGACGCACATTTTGGTCATCAAAATATCAAAAAGAAGAAAACCATGCAAACAAAAAGAACAGAAAATAATTTAACTCTAATATCAAAACGTAAATAATTGTGGATAGATAAATTGTTATATCATAACTATTATAATAAATATAATATAATATGTCTTATTATATATTTCATTCATAATTCCATCCCTCGCGTAATACATCAGCTGCAGTAGATGTAATTTACCCTCGTACTCCTATGCATAATATAGTTCTCCGCACTGCAAAGGGTGTTTTTGAGTTTTTTGTTTCTAAGGTAATATTTCCAGACGTAATTATTCGGGGGTATTTTTTCCGGGGTATTAATTCAATGTATTAGTAATTCTTCTTCGAACGGAACAGTCCTGACAGCACTTTGGGCGTTTATATTTATTCGAACTCCTGTGTTATATAAAATATAAGCTTTAAGCATATTTTATAGATATAAAAATATATATAAAAAAAAAATGCTTCGACTCTTTGTTCAAAAAAAAAATATACAATGAAAATCAGAAACATTTATTGCTCTACTTGATGTCATAGTTATATAAAATTGTGCAACCAAGAAAAAAATACCTTTTGTATAATATCCTCAAGGCAGCGGGAAAGATCACTGTATGTATTTTAAAAATAATAACTGCAGCATGGAATATAAATATTTAATATAGAAAAAAAAAACTCTTATGCATTTTTATTTTAATATAAATTTTATATCAGATACAATAGAATATAAAATAACGTTATTTTTGTCACAAACTGTACGTAAAAACTTGTTCATGACAGTAAAATGTCACATTTAATTGGAAAATAAAATGAAGACATGGTTTGATGTTAAAATTGACGCTTGACATGTCCGTTAGTTGCGATCTCGTCCCAATGATGGTCAAATCCATCGACCTATCTGTTATAACAAACTAAGGCACACAATGTTATGATGTATGAGGTCCCACATGTGCATGTAAACTTATTATTTGATCGATCCTTGGCTTGTACCCATCTTATGGACGATATGATGACAGGATTTATAAATTATAGACCACCCATGATAAACAAGTATAGCAAGTTTTTATTATTATTGATGGTATTTTTTTTTTTTTTTTATGTGAAGTTGATGACATTAAAGATAATATTGGATTGTAAATTGCAAGAGCCAAGTGATCCATCTTATGTACGAAGTATCATGTGTGTGTGTGAAACTAAATATAGTTTATTTAATTTGGAATTGTAGCCGGAAGTATATATAGTAAGGTTACTGATTGATTAATTTACTAATATTATATTAAGTCACAAGAACCAGAAGTACCACATTAAACTTAGAATGGATTAAATTAAATGCCAGGGGTTGAATACGCTCTAATTTAATACTATAGGTCTGTTCATGTATCTTTCTGCACTCAATCGACCTGATGTCCAAAAACTATAATAGTCTTTCACGCGAGAGTTTGACCATCGATATTGCCGCAGAAATAACGCATTTTTAACAGTTTTCGCTTCCGGTTGCCATGCCAAATTTATCTAATATTCCTGCCGGAAGTAGCCGGAAGTGAGAAGTTTCTGGTCGTTTTGTTCATGCCTGAGTATTAAAAATTTACAAACATGTTATATAGTACTCTAATTTTTACGAACCTATATATAAGCTAAAATTGCCTAATTCAAATACAAATATGAAGGCAAGAAACTTCACTTCCGGGTACTTCCGGCGGGAATTTTAAATAAATTTGACTGTATTATAGCCCGCAATTGGAAGTGCACGTAAGTCATTTCCGGCAATAATATTGATGATCAAACTCTCGCTTGAAGGACTATATTATATACGTATACTCCTCGAGACACAATATTCAGTATACTTTTACATGCACAGTTTGATCCGTATTAAATGAACACGCATCGAACGGATGCGTATTTAACACTCATGTGAACAGGTGTTTTGAACCGTATTCAACTGCAATCCGTATTTATTTACGACGCTTCGTTACAAGCGTATCTAACTTAAAATACGCTTCTAAATTTCTCATGTAAACAGACGATGAAAGCGTCGTATAAAAAGTACATCCGGATCAAACTGCGCATGTAAACGTACTGAATGAACGTTACCATTCTGTTTATGGATGTTGTCACGTAACCTATATATTGGAGGTGTGAGTGGCAAACTTGCATGAAAATTTTGGTGGTGGCTAGAATTTTCTTACCTCCACGAAAATTTGCGTCTCTTTGTCTTTTTTTGAAACTGCAGCACCAGCAAATTTAGGACAAAATAAAATTAGTAGTATAAATACGAACAGGTCTCACGCACAGCGAGCAGGAACCTAATATTTGGTGTACTGTAGTTTCCACACAAATGTACAGGTAAATTGATGGATGACCGGAGCGCCACGCGACGTGGTGGGTGCGCCTCGTACTGAAGCTGGCATCACCTGTCCACTCTGTCAGAGCAGTGAGGGGACACCAAGAAGATGATATCAACGATCATCTTTATTTACTAACTTGATGGCTTATATTTTGTTTATAAGGGTATATAAAATTTCAAGCCAAAATTGGTGTATAGGCTGCAATATTAGACACATTAATTGTAATATTTAAATTTAATTTATTTTAATAAGAAATTAAAATGGTTATCATGCTACGTTGAAAAAATGTATAAAAAATCATTTTTTTCTACTAAAAAAGTGAATGCCCTCGCAATTATTGTCATACACTTACATGCATGTGCATCATGTATACGTAGCGATCACAAATTTATTTAACAAAATATTCTATGTATATATCATAATTGTTAATAGACCATCGATCAGTACTGCTATTCTATACTAATGTTATTAATAATACTTGAAGAAATCAGGTGTTTGAGTTTAATTGAAATTTTTAAGAGCATTATTATTTTTAATTATCCAAACCTTGTCTTATTGAAAAGTTTTTATTTTAAATTAGAATTAATTAACACTTTCTAAAATTTTTAATTAGTTCTTCACATCACTACAAAAGGTATCACTCAATCCAATAGTTTCGATAAATTGGAAAGTATATGAAATATGAAGTCTACTCTGCTCAAAACCAAACAATAAGGCATTATTTAACTCTATCAAATTATTTTTTAACTAAATATTTTTTCTATTGTTATCTCTTTGTTTTTTTTATAAATAAATTATGGCACTCATGGCAGTATCATGTATACACCTCGGGTTGCATGGCATGAACATTAATACCCCGTCATTGAGTTGTATAGGAGCTATTTAGCTGTAGCTCCAAACATGCAGATTTTTAATTTTGATTGAGGTAAAAACAACATCAATGCTCTTTATATAATAAATTAAAATAATTAAATATACTCGCTTTTAAAGAATGTATGACAATGCCTATTATATATATAAACCGCGCGAGCGAGCAGGGACAATTCGTTCGTGCTATTCCGAGGTTCGCACATAAACATCATCTGCTTACTTGTTTATGTGAAATAATAATGATCGGAAATGCTTGCAAACAGCTGTAAGTGGTCGAGTGATTTTGTGATGTGATGATGAAATATAGGAATTGATGGTGCATGATTTGTGCCTCTGGGTGTCTATATACCAAAATTGTGTAGACAGATGGGTGTGTTTGCTGCAGGTTTAATGTATATATGTCTCTGCTTTGTGGACATCAGACAGCAGGTAATTTCATCAGGTACTCTTGCTGTCCGGCCATACACACTGTAACAAATACCGTTGCCATGGTTTTCTATACTATCTCAAAAGTGTACATCCACAGCCATAAATATATAGAACTTTGAGGCAACAGAAAAAATCAGCAAAATTTAAAAGAAGATTTCATAATGTTAGAAAATTTATACTATACTTGCAAGATTTTTTATTTTATTTTAATATTTTGATACGAAAACCTCGAGTTGCTTTCAGATTTTTTAACCCTCTTCACACACTATATATAGCAATTTAAATGATTATAACTATGTAACTTGCAACGATATAGATTTTATATAATATATATGATATAAGACTGTATAAGGGCAAGGGCAAGACGTTGTATGACTAAAATATAATATCACATCATTTTGCAGAATGCACGATTTTATTTTTTTATATAAAATTGAAAAAAAAAAATGATAATACGTAACTCGAATTGTTTTATATAAATCAATGTTTTCTACGAGAAAAACGCATTGTATATACAATATATACAAATACAATAAAAAATTCCATTATGGGTTGTCATTATAAAATATAACCATGCAAGCTGGCTATCATTGTATTTAATATAAAGTGACAAAAATAAGTAACGCACTCGAGCTCCTGTTCGGGGACTGTATAATATGGTGGACCATATCAAGATCCTTTTACTAACAAAGGGATCTTGGTCTATATAATTAAATACAATACTGCATGACAAAAGATAAAACATTTTATAAAAGAGTATATAAAATGAAAATGAAAAAACTAAGACGAAGATTTTTTTTTATAAATTTACAAACTTTTGATTCAATAGAAAATTTCAATACCTTTCAATAATTTTCATTATTTTTTATTTTTCTATATGACTGCAGCTCCACCATGCAACAAGGATAACGTTAAATTTTGCAACTCTGGATCTATAACGTCACATTGTCACCTACAAGTGCCCTATAAATATTATATAATTATATTTACTTGAAACACCAAGTTGGGAAAGCGGCAAAATGGTTGAGATACTTCTGTGAGGGAGTGTACTTCCTCCTTTTTTTTACTGTATGACACACTTAAAGAGAGAGAGAGTACATAATAGAGACCCTTATTACCTACAAATCTATTGTCAACATATTTGTTTACCCTGAAATGATTAGTCTGCTTTGAAAGAAAAGTAGAAACATTTTTATGGTAAATAAAGGGACTCAAAATAAAAAAGAGGATATTTTGGTAAAAGGAGACCTCCCAGTCTGGAGACAAAACCTCCCCCTCAAAGCCAGACAGGGTCGTTGGACGAGACTACCCTACAGCAGACAATATCAAAGTATTTCAAGTACATGTCAATACTCTAAGCTTGTGGTCATTATATACGTATAGAGACGAGGAGGATTAACCTAAACTGTATAAGAATATACAAAAGTCTTTCAGGGTACTTAAAAAAAAAAAATATATATATTCACTCAAAAATGTTTTTGTAAAATATTCTTATATTTTTAAATATATATATATAATACAATGAAATGTATAGTTCTTTTGGAGTCAACTGCATGGCTATCTATGGTCCTAACCTTCCTTATACTGATTTTAAATTTTTTGGCATAAAGAATAATAAAAATACATAGAAGTTGTCTTAAATTTAAATTGCATGTGCTAGTTTTATTTTATAAAGCTATTTTAATTTATAATATTTTATAATAATATTATATGCCATGCACAATTCACAAGAATACATTCTTTAGACATGGAGCCAGTCTGTAATCAAACTAATTAATTCGTTAGATATAATTAAATTTAATTAAGATATAATATAACACAAAAGAAAACTGCACAAATTGTATTTACTGGTATACATTACAGAAAGTATGCACTATAACGTCCATAACCTAAACCTATAACAATTAAGAGATTCACTACACAACCTTCGGGAAGAGAGAATTCTCTCTTTGTTCTTATTGGACTGTTTTGAATTTCCTGCCTCTGACTTGTTAATTACTTATGTACTCATATAGCAATAAAAAAAAATAAAAATAATTAAATTAAAAAAACACAAATATTGCATCTCCATAAATGTATTTATAATAAATTGAAGCTTTATAAATACATAAAAAAGGTGCAAAAATTAAATATAAGGCGTCTACACAGGTGCTGCTCTCTCTCTGGCTCCCTGATTCTCCGGTCCAAACGTTCCTTATATTATATATAGGTTCTTTTGAAAGAAGGATGCGGCATCTTCTGGCTCTAGAGTTCTCTTTCATTGCGCGCCTTTGTGACCTTTCCTTTTGATGCCTTTTTCTCCGTTGCTGCTTTCATGCATTGAGTACAGCAAGCAAGAGGGGCCAAGTGGGTGCTCTGCACACATGAATTGGTGGGGGTGCTTGGACACAAGAGTATACTGCTGATCAGGACAAGTAAAGCACCGCCATAAAAAGAAATTCCATGTTATGTAACTCTCTTTCCTTACAAATTATATATGGAGCAGCCTTTTCAATGACCTCAGAACTTGAAAGGGCCTTCTTGAGAATTTGTTGATGCTCTTCTGCTAATCTCAGTCCTCTCTCTCTCTCTCTCTCTCTCTCTCTCTCTCTCTCTCTCTCTCTCTCTCTCTCTCTCTCTCTCTCTCTCTCTTTCTCTAATGCATAATTATTAATATTTAAACAATTATTTTAAGCTTATTAAGTTTTACCGATAAGCAGCATTCCAAAATGTAACTTAATGTGCTGAAACATTATAAATATTATTTAATTTTATCATATATGTTTCATAAGATTTTTCTTTTTCTTTGCGACATATATATTATATAACTGAAGATGCCATGGTCAAAATAACTATTATGCAGCATAAACTTTTGAATTAATTAAAACTTTGTCACTATATAACGATGATGAATATAATGTCACATTATACTTTGATATTACAATTATTATAATAGTATAAAATGAAACATAAATTTATAATATATTTACTGCATGGCGAATTATAGGTTCCGTTTGTAAATACACAATCAGAAAGAATCGATTATTTGTGATGAACCTTCTGTACATAGAACATATATAAGGTTCATATCACAAATAATCGATTCTTTCTGATTGTGTATTTACGAACAGACCTATTAATTATAATATAGTATAATTAAAAAATAATTTATGAGATGAGAGTATCATGTAATATATAGAAGGATTTTAAGTATAAAAAAATATAAATATATTTTATACATTTAAATGTTTCTATATTACTAGTTACTAGTTGTTACTATTATAGTTACTGTATTATTATACTGTATTACTAGTTGTTATTTTCTTTATTCGAACAACTGGTTGTACGTACAACAACATGGATCACGTCAAATTCTAAAAATAACAATCACAAACATACACACATGCGCAAATTATCAGCAGACGTATATACTGAAAGTTAAATATAACATTTCAATTTTAATTAATTATAAATTATAATTGATTTATAACACTTTATTAATTATTGTATTTCCTTGCATTTTGTTACTATAAAACGTAAATTTACAGGACACAATTCCCTGCTTTAAGATGTTTAAAAATTTAAACACCTTTATAAATTGTTAAGTTTTCCATAAGATGACACAGCTTATAAATTTGCAGCTTTTTTTCTTAAAACTCTTTCAATGCATATATTTCCAAATGTAATACAATGTAAATTTAAATTGATGATCTCATAAACAACCAAACATTTTTTTTTGTTTATTCTTTAAAAAAAATTATTAGCATCCTATATTATAGAATTCACTTGAGTTTTTATATGATAAATAAGGGTTCAATTATTTAATAGTAGAGGTTGTTCTATAATTATTCAAATCATCTTTAGAATGTATTCAGCTGTAAAATAAATTTAAAAAGAAAGAGAGAGAGATGATTAGTTGTAATTGTATTGTGTGTATATATGGCAATGTCATATATATATATATATAAAAATATATATATATATTATATAGATAGCTCTAACTCTTTAATAGAAATTATTTAAGTTCGCTTCACTAGATGCCGCGTAATAATTGTAATAGGTAGCTAGCTACTAGATGAATGTATGAATACATCGTTAGCGATTGCTGCTATATATGCATGTTACTCTGTGTGATGTATTATATAACATATACTGACTGTCCATTCGCTTTATTGAATACATGATCATTCTGATGTCGGTACCTTTTTTCTTTTTATATATAATAAAAAAAATATATATTATATATTATTCTGTGCAGAAGAGAATTTTTTTAATAAAGAATAGATCACACTCTAATGATTATAAAAATATATATATGAATAATACTTATCCATAGAGTTAGCCACTAGTATTACGTTGTATATAATAATAATAAAAAAAAATACATAAAGGATATATATATATATATATATATTTCTTTTTAACATAACATCTAATGAGCAACATAAGTTCACACGCTGGTAAAGATGCTGAGACACCAAAGAAACTTTTTTTTTTTTTTTTTTTTTAAACATACCCTCAAGCATTTTTGTGTGTACAACTAACAGGTAGAATATATATACAATATAAACATATGTATAATATAATAATAATAATAATTATAAGAAAATATATGTATAAAAAAGGTACTCATGCACCGAAAAAGAGAGCATAATATGAATTATATATAAAAGAAATGAAAGAACATTCATGCATATAACAAGTTGTTCTCGCTTTTTTTTTCATATAAATATTATATAGAAGTCGGTGTTCTTGTGAAGTGAATTTTGAATGTACATATAAAGAATTTTTGTTACATATATTTTTGTACGAGTTAATGCTTAAATTTTGTTGTATTTTTTTACACCTGTAGCCAAAAAAGAAGGAATATATGCTTGAATTGGTTATATAGGACTTGTGATATTGTTAAAAGTATACTCGCGTTCTGTTGTTGTATATATATTGTAAGTATCGATGTCACTCTCCAGGGGTCACCATTTGTCAAATATTTTGCTCCATTCAAGACCCTGAATGTGTACGCAAGTCTCAGGTGTTATCAACAATGAACTCTTGTGAAGAAGACCACACCTTTATAACAATGTAAACCTGACCTACGTAAATATTTCTTACACATGGTAAAAATTTTATGTAAGTGAATGACGTATATTATACATTCAATATCAGTGTCTATCTGCATGATATATTTTATTGTTGACTTTATCATTAGAAATTATTTATACTTAAATCTTGAACTGAATTAAAAAAATAACAGTTTTTATAATAATTCAAATTTATTTTTCTATTTGTCTCTCATAATGGTAAAGGAAAAAATCTCATTCAAGTAGCCAAGTAGAACATTATATTTCTCAAAGGCCTCATTAGGAAAATAACATGAGGTTTTCATGACAGGGCTTCGGCTTTCCTTTTTTTTTTTTTTTCCTTTGCCACATCCATATATATAATTATTATATACACTATGTATTACACTTGCTATATTGGAGTGAAATGGTATACCGTAAAACATGGCATGTATTACGTATCAGGTATCACGTATACTTAGTTATTTTAGGCCCCCGAATGCAAGTGTAATGCAATTTTCTTCTTTATACTCCCCTGAATGAAACCAAGAGTAATAACCGGTCTCCTAAGTGAATATAAATATAATTTTGATTATAACTTTTAGGTTAATCAGAAAGCAAATAAACAAATATGAATACCTCGAGACAGTAACACACGAGTTTGTCAAAATTGTTTAACTCGAGACTATAATAATTTTATATGTATATTCGTTTCTTAAATATGTATCTAAAATCTAACCAAATCTCATCCAAATCAAATGCGCGGAAATGCGTAATTTTGGCTCATTTTTGTATCAATTCCATGATTAAAAAAATGCTAAAAGAAACGAAAAGCTGTCTGAACAGCAAAATCTCCAATAGTAACCGACATGGCTTTCTCTGGCTGTTAAATATTTAATCACAATCTTTGATTTACACATATATATATATATATATATATATATATATATATATATATATATATATATATATATAACATAATATAACTACATAATAATGAATTTCTAATTTTTGAAACGACTTATACGGGTCCTTTTTAAAATTATTTAAATTGCTAAAAATTTCATTTAAAAGTATATAATTTTCAATTTAATATTTTAATAATCTATAAACGTATTAGCGGTGATATTGGCATGCCATAAGATTTTAATGCTTGATGACACGGAAAATAACATGCTACCACACGTTAATGAGAAAACACCTGCTGATTTTGTAACTTGCCATTGGCGTGAGACGGGGGGAGATGAGTTTTATTATAATTATATACTTCTTGATTGATTATTGAGTGAATTATGAGATAATTTTTTTAATTTAGTGTAAAATTATACAATTTCACTACGTTTACATGACGGTGTTTAATGCGTATTCGTTGACGACGGGTAATGTTATTCTTATGAGGCGTCGTCAACGAATATACGCATTAAACACCGTCATGTAAACGTAGTAATATGAATTAATTACTTCAGTTCATATATTATTTTATAATACATAATAATATAATTATAATATATGATACAATAGTATAATATATCAGTGAATTGCATTAAATTTATGCATGTATACATGCCATACATCATCCATTTAAAATTTGCGACACAGCAACTTCCAACTTGTAACAAACTCAACATATATTAATTGATTTATTTAATTTAAATTACAAATATTTAAAATATAACGTAATATCATTATAGTAATTTATTTGCAAGGTAACCTTTTTTTATTATAATGAGACGTATATATATGAAATTAAAATTAAAATTTTATAAGGATGCATAATAAAAATTCACGTATATATATTACAAAAGTCTGTAATATAATATATAAGATATATTCTCATATTGCCAGAGTATATTAATATTATAGATATGACTACTGTAATGAATGGTATATGCAATGTAGTTTTATACTTATAATTAATTTAGACCATGGCAGAAACCTGTTTTGAATTATGTAATTTATTTTAAGTCTTTGATGCAATAATTGTGTATTGGATCAAATTAATAAAAAAAAAATAAAATAAAAATTTGAGGTTATCGTATTCATTTTTTGTTATGACGAGTCCTCGGTTCGTGTTCTGTCAATAAATTGAATAAAAATAGGTTCCATTATACTGTATAAGGGTTGTCTCACACAGAATCGCATGATTTCGCAGTGTATGATTAAAAAAAAATTAAGAAGCTATATATAATATATGCGATCAGGTGTATGCATGCGCACACACAGCTTAGTTTCGCATATTATAGCATGCGATCGTGCGCGTGCGTTTCTCAACTCTCTAAATTTTTATCATAAGAAGTCATACGATACCATTTGATGCGATACGAAGGCAGTGTGCACCTCCCTTATAAGTCTATACCAAGACTGCATGAGATATTATACATAATTTAGTGTAAATATACATATATATTATATATGTATAAATTATTAGAAATACCATATACATATTAGGTTGATTAGGCATGATTCACGAAGGCAGTTCGTGAATCATGAGATAATCAGGCTCTTCACTATAACCGTGGTTATAATGACATCGATTTGGACTGTCTCTAAAAAAGAGTGATGAGAAACCTTCGTGCATCGCGCTTAACTTTTCAATTGACTGCATGAGGGGGTGGGGGGTGAAAGATTCATCATTAAAGATTTACAATCATTACATATTAAATACACACAATGTAATGATGTGATTTCACTGCCATGGCATTTATGTAAAGTATTGTATATGAAAAATAAATATTCTCCAATCATAGTTAACATGAACTCTGTAATTATATAGGTTCACTCATTAATATAATATGTGTATGTATTATTACATCTTACATCTTATATAAATATCTACAGTTCAAATTCAAAATTCAAATTTTTTTATTCGTCAATTTTCCAAGCATACAAACACAAACATCATAAAATGCAGCACTTTGAATGAAGAGTTAGACACGTCAGAAACAACATATTAACAAACATATTAAAAAAACATTAAACATTAGAACTTAAATTGCAAATAAGCGTTTACACTATAAAAACAACAGTATATATTATAAATTATTTGTGTGACATATTCATTATGAATAATTCTATAATATTTGTAATTATATATATTTATTTTTACTTTAAATTTAATTGAACATGTTCTCTTTACAACGTTTCAAGTATATATATCATGCTGATCGAGAAGGAATGCTTGCAATCCTGTAGAGGGTGGAAACACTCTGGGGGTGGCTGCAGGGAACCTCGCCAGATGCATCATCTGCCATGGAAGACTCGGTGGCGGCACATCTTGCACGCAGCATCCTCTTCAGACCAATCAGCGATCCCCCCCCCCCTTCTCTCGTGGCATTGATTGCGTCACGCGCCCCTGACGCGAACGAATCGACCATTGAGGCGTAAAGTAGCGGCAGCTTGAGGGAGGTTTTTGTAGCAGGGGGAGCAGCCACCGAGGGAGAGAGAGCGCACAAGTTTGCTCAACTCAAAAATAAAGGTTCATGGAAGAAATTTTTCAATGCTTTACAACAATATATAATATTTTGACAAAATATATAAATAAAATAATATTACTATCAGAATTATTCATATTTTCATTGCATATTATTTATAAAACACATAATTTTTTAATTTAATACAATTTTATACACACAAATTCAATTCATTATGTAAAAATTATTATTATTTTTTTACTTTAAGTTAATGTTTTTCAGATAGATGGAGTTATGAAGTGGTTGTTGTTTATTATAATTATTATATAATTTTATTATATACGCACTTTTGATGCTGCTGAACAAGTTGCCTAACCTCACGGCGAGATAAAAAGGCAGGCAAACACATTGTTTATTAAGAAAAAAGTTCGTCGAATATTTTAAATATATTATTATTTTTTAATGCGTTTATTCATAAAACAGACATAGGACACATATCACATAAAAATATACTGTAAGACCCAAGAGTTTGAGAAATTTGTACCGGGAGACGTCAAGTTCATCAATTTTAACTTGCGACAAGATGACAAAAATTAATTACATAATTTAAAAAATACAGCACAAAATATTATTTTAAATAATTTTAATTACAAGTAGACAACCTGAGACTATTATAGAGACGTACACCATCCTCTAAAATTTCTAAACAATAAATTGCCCATCTGCCGATAGCAACTTTTCTTATATACGGGCTATGGTGAGACCTTATATTTTATAGTAGAGAAAAATAATGAGGGAAAAGAATTTTTACATAATTAGACATTAATATATAATAAGAAATATATTGCTCTTTTACTATTTATATATTTTTTAAATAATATATCGTGAATCATAAAGAAAGTTATTCAGCTATAATTCTGCTGTATATGATATATAATATATAGATTTCTCATTTCTCAGTATCCACGTTTAGTGTCAGCCCAAATTAATAGCACTAATCGAGGTTAGTGAAAAACCATGTCAGCATGAATGGTTTCTCTTCACTATACTAGGATTTTTTTTAATAAATCCGACGTGGAATAGTGCCCATGCATAATATAAAATTAATTTTATATTATTAAAGCATGCATTCATTGTAATTGAATATTTGGCATTTTAATTTAACATAATTAATTCAGGTATTATAATGATGTCATTGTAATTACTCAATTTTAAAAAAGATTTTAGATAGTGGAATCTTAACTAACCGTAAATATTGATCAATTTGTGTGTTATATATTTGTGCATGAAATAATCAATAATCTTCTAAAGTTCATATATAAATTATAATAACAAATTCACAACCACACACATATAATATTTAAATGGAAAATATATATAAGAACAAAAATTTTCAATTTGGCGATTTTCAATTTGCACATGACTTTTTGGAAATTTAACAAAAATTTATCGGCACATTGTTAACATAACAATGCTTATTATATGACTTTAACATGCATTATAAAAAATATAACGGTATACGCACTCAATACTACTGTCAAAAACCACTTTAAATTTATGTACTATTTTGTTATTTTGACATTCTGCTATCTTGATTTAAAGAAAATTCTGACTTTTTTTAAAGCTTATTATTTAAAATAAAATGAACGTTCCGTTATTTCTTACCTGCATGTTCTCAGTATTTCATGGAGGTATAAGGTGCGTACAGAGATAAAGCTCCATAAGATAAAAATAACCTTTTCAGTAATACCAAACAATATGATTTTTTAATGATATACATTTCTTTTATGCTGAAATTTGTTGAATCCTGTGTTAAATATATATCAATAACAATATATATAAGTCACTATATAGTGTAAAGTCTTTAAAAATATTATCAGCATAATATATACTTTTTGTATGAGAATATAGCAGAATAGAAATCTGAATAGAAAATTTTTGAGTTCGAATGGACAACATGCATGATTGTGTTTCATTGCATATAATTATATATTATAACATTGAAGACCTTGAGTTATGAATTGCAATATATATATATATATATATATATATATATATATTATCATTTTAATTTTTTTCTTTAAATGTTCAAGTTTCTTTCATATATATAAAATAAACTATATTATAAGGTTTATACCAAAGAACTAAGTATAGAGTTTTATATAGCCAAGATTTTTTTTCGTATTAGTATATGAGACATGTGAAATATTATATAATTAAAGCACATGCATTCTATTACTGTAATTGTAATTACATATAAGATTTACGTGTGATTTGTATTCACTGAAGGGATGAATAATCCCCTAGTCAGTCCCTTTCCTTTTGATCGTCATACACTTCATATATGAATGTATAAAGATACAGAGTATACTTAATTTTTACTATATATATTTTCTAACAAGTTATTATTAACCATCTTCGGTATTAAAACTAGAAAGTTGTACACGAAAAATCTGTTTGAAGTAATTTCAATATAAAAACATATAATGTAATGTACAACTTTGAGTACTGCTCGAGAGCATAAAAAAAATGAAAAGAAAAAAATGAAAAACTCTGGAGTTTTATATACCATGGATGTTTTATTTTTTTTTTTTTTATCATAACACTTTATTCAATATATAAGTTTCATTTCGTTATAATTACAGAATGTACATATATAACAACTGAGGTCGGTCGTTCAGTGACTAATTAAAAGAATAATAAAAATGAGAATTTCAAACGAGCGAATGGACGAAAGAGGGGTTGACTTATACAACTTGACTCTTACTTATTTCCAGATGAAAAAACATTATTCTTCATAATCTTCAATGCATACAACATGCAACGTATCAGATCAAAGAATTTAATTTTCTTTGATGACTATATAAACTTTAATAGAGATTAACACTTTCTTTTTTTTTTTTTTTTTTTAAAAAAAAAAAAAAAAAAAAAAACTTTTTGATTAATTTACACGACCGAGTCGTTATATCGT
The DNA here is from genome assembly GCA_949825025.1 of Siphlonurus alternatus. Lineage (NCBI taxonomy): Eukaryota > Metazoa > Arthropoda > Insecta > Ephemeroptera > Siphlonuridae > Siphlonurus > Siphlonurus alternatus. The sequence continues at coordinate 36,269,463 of OX463781.1, forward strand.
TATATAATTAATGTCATGTGATTTTATTCATAATATATTTTTTTATAATTACGTGTCAATCTGAATTTCTTTGTTAATGTTTATTTTATGCGCTTGAGGAGTACCGACCTCAAATTTTTTATTGCAGAAATGGATAGAGGGTGCAAAAATATGCTACTCTGATTTTTTTCAGATTTTTTAAGGACCGAGAAGTATTGCTAAAAAGTTTTGGCGAGGTCGGGTTCGAATCCACGTCCCTTTTGGGTCCTATCTTTTATCAAGAGAGGCGGCAAGAGGCGGCACTTTTTCTGCACTTTCAATAATTTTTTAAAAATACTTCCCGGTCTCAGAAAAATCTGAAAAAATTCAGAGTAGCATATTTTTGCAACCTCTATCCATTTCTGCAATAAAAAAAATTCGAGGTCGGTACACTCCATTTATTACTTTGCGACAGAATATGAATATTTTAATACTCCGGCCGTGATGCATATGTGGCAATATACTTGTCAAGCATATTATATAATAAAAAATATACGTCAATCGACTGTTTATTATAACAACACATTTTTTATAATGTAAAAAAAAAAAAATGCACACATATAAAAATACACATGATTGTGTATATGGTAATTTTTATATTTTGATTATGTTCGTATCTATCATATAATTATATATCATAAATATAATATCATGAATATGATCGAATGAATAAGTTAAGTATTTTTTTTTTACGGGAAACGTTACATGATACCATAGCAGATTCATGATTATCATATTATATAAAGAACACGTATTATTTTTAGCACTTAAATTTTGACGTTATGTATAAATGAAACTATGCAATATAATTATGAATAAAATATATAATATATTATAGGGTTTCACGTATATATGTTATCAGATCTATAACATAATATATGCTGCATGTTTATACTATATAATATATATAGTGCATGTTTTGAAACTAAAACTTATTCATGGACCATTCGATCCATCAGGACCATCAAGCACAATATGGGTTAATTTCTATGATCTACAATTTTTTTATTTTAAATTTGAGCAAAATTTGTACTACTGACTGTTTCCGTCAGAGGCCACATTAGCTTATTGCAGCAGCAAGTATTTTCTTCTTTACCCACTAGATGGCCGAGGTGTTTACTTTTGTGATAAAAGAAAATCAAGTTTGAAAAAGTTACCGATGATAATCAGTTCAAAAAGAATATTTTCCTGCAAACGAATCGAATGAAATAAATTTTAAAAAGTCGAGAATGTTCTATAAAACTTAATCGCTTATGGTTTGAGCAAATTCAGTCTTGCAGTTTTCTTACAATAACTCCATTTCCGGTTTTCGTCCATATAGACCATGGCATATATGCAATATCTCAAGTAAAACAAAAACGTATGCAACTGGTATGCATCACGTATAAATCTGGTATGGAACGGGCTAAAAATGTATGCAATACGGTTGGAACACGTATCAGCACGTATGCACAACAAAAACGCAAAATTCTCTAGTATGCATCTAGGTTGGACGACTGCTGGGTTGCAACACACTTGCACATTCTTTAGTATGCAACTAGGTTGGACGACTGGGTTGCAACACACTTGCACACCCTACTCTCGGTTGGAACTCACTTGCACAAAAAAATCTCGGTTGGAACTCTCTTGTATTTTTTCTCAACTCCCCTCTAGTTTGCAACTCGTATGCAACGTGTACGTGACCTTAAACTTCCTTCAAAAAACCGTTAAACTTATGGAAACTCGTATGCAACAATTTGAAGATTCATTCCTAGCTGTGTAAAAGATGGCTTGCCATTGGTTTAGAAGTAATGTTAAAAAAATGTCAGCTCTTTTTAAACCAATAGAATTTGTTGTTGCATACCCTTTAACTTTAACATTCCAAACACGAAGGCAGCAAGCAAGCAAGCAGCAGAGCAGCCATGGACTCCGAGCAGAGCGGACATATTATAATGCTGTTGCTATAATATTATAAATATACTCATTTTAACTTTTATGTATATATACATAATTTAATGCATTACAGTACAATTTATAACTGTAAATTCATTTAAATTCAAACTTTAATTTTCTATTTGTCATTTTTAATATTAAAATTGATCATTATAAATATTATTAATAAAAATTGTTCTGTAAAATTGAATGGATAAATTAAATTTGATCTGATTCTGAATAATTACTTGGCTTTGAATGATTAATATATAGTAATAATAAAATATACAATGTAATAATTATCATCAAAGAAGTATATTATGTATTTTAATTATCTTCTCTTATATGTTTTTAGTGGAGGAGCTGAATAAATGCAGCGGCATCTAGCATATTCGAAAAAATAAAATCATCTGATGACCTGATGCTGCAAATTCCCATCCATGCAGAAAGAACTCTATAAGCTGAAGGCCGGCCGCCATTATGGCAAAGTTTAGTTGCACGTGGAGAATAAATTGTAGGGGAAACAGGAAGTAGGCGGGAGGGGCGGAAATGGAAGAGGGCCGGGGCAGGGGACGCTACTATTATGCATACCAGTTGCAATTGAAATGCAAACCAATCCATACGAGTTTACCACGTGGCCAAGGCCCTGTAGTAAAAATGGTTGGAACACGAATGCACGTATGTAAACTCGTCTGCAATTATTCTGAAATAATGTGACGTCATCTGGTATGGATTTGTTTCAATTCCATACTTGGAGCAAACCTTTTTCCATACCAGTTTTTGCCATAGCAATAACATAGGATTTGCATACCAGATTTATACGTGTTCCATACCAGTTGCATACGTTTTCGTTTTACTTGAGATGTTAAACTTTTCTACCTCAGAGTTTTCACAAAACTGATAAGACAGGATCTCGATCGCTTCAAAATTTGTTTGCCACCTCTATATTGATGGTGAGTTCTAAATCCCCTGCAAGTCTTGTTGCATTCAGGCACTATAATATAACGATTGCGAGATATCAATATACTGAGTTCGAGTTTCATCCTCTGCTTAATTCAATATATTTAATAGAATACAAATTAAGGTAGAGATAACAAGAATCAGCTGAACCAATGCTAAAAAAATCCCATCCATGAAAATTATGAAAAAAAATTAAAATATTCTCTTCTACATCCCCTGCCCTATCAGTAGCTAAAATATCATGCAGATAGGTATACAAAAACGAGCTAGTTTTCAAGTTATTAATTTTTAAAAGTTAACTAATTTAACATCGATGCAGAGATTCGAGGTACGTACAGTATGACAAACCTTAGTTTACGCATGGAAGACATTTTGAATAGAAAATAGTACCGTTTTGCGTTACGACCTTCATTTTTTAACGATAGGCGCTCGATTAGAAAAAACATCACATCCCTAGTTTAGTTTGCCGGTTTATGAGAATGCCACGACCGTGGGCGCGGCAATCCGCTTGCCTAGCGGCCATCCCAAGTATCTAATAGACTTTTAACCTGTTATTAGTACTGACATCATGGTTTAATGTTCATTAATTTAGCGAACTTTAAAACCAAAACAGAAAATGCACGCTGCCATGATTTTTGTTATAGTGACGTCACAGCAGGGCTATTCTCCTATAATAGAGGGTATACGCGCCACTGTCTGGCTTATGGCGCTAAATACTGAATTCTGATTGGCTTAAAAGTGGTCATTTAAAATTGCTCTGATTGGCCAAAATAAAGTTGTTGATTTTTTTTTCTAATTGGCTGAAATTTAAATTGTTGAAAATTTTCGAGCGATATCATTGGTTAGAGAATGTCCACTTTTCAACCAATCAGAGAGCTGCAATAAAAAATCACTTTGCTTGCCCATATTTTAATTTAAAAAAAGACTTTTTACACCATGCATAAAAATTATTTAAAAAATCATAAATGGTAGAAAATAGTGTTATAAATTGTTATATTTATTTATTTTAAAAATATTAATTATTTATACTGCAGGGACCACCCTAGTCAAAAAATAACTCAATGGTCAAGTGGTTGACTACTGCCAGTGGTAAATTGGCTAATGGTCAAGTAGTCATGGTCAAGTAGTAATGGTCAAGTAGTCAAGTTCATGGTCAAGTGGTCAAGTTCATGGTCAAGTGGTCGTGGTCCATTTCATGGTCAAGTAGTCGCGGTTTCAAGTGATCTAATGGTCATGTAGTTGCATATGGCGCCACCTCACGCCGTACATCATGAGCAGCTAAAACTTTAGTTAGCCACAGAAATATTAGTAGAGATCGAATGATGCTGGAACATGTGATAAAATTATTCTTCCAAATTTTTACTTTGAATTGGTAAAAGATAGCAAAAATGCTACAAACAAAACAAATATAAAGAAAAAATTATATTAATTTTTTACGCAATTTAATATTAAATTTTATCAATATCATCACAATATTAATTAAAAAAGAAATCAGCAAACAATTATTTTCAAACAGTCACTTCTTTAAGTAATATATTTACCCATGATAGCGTCTCTTTCCGGCGATCTTTTTTATCATGTCCCAAGAGCCGATAAACATTGAGTGTTTAAGGCTACCTGGAACAAATTATTCAACACAAAGCAACGAGATCATCACAAAACAACATTTCATAATACGTTTAATGTACTGGAAAGGTACTTATCTGACATTAAAGTGCTTGAATTTCGATTAATTTGTAGGAACTCTGCTTCTGATGAACCGGACGCCATTTTAGATGCTTCATTTGATGGTCACTCGAAATGCGCAACTGCGCATGCGCGGCATGCGCACGCAAGTGACTACTTACCAAATGGTCATAGTCAATGGTCATAGTCAATGTTCATAGTCAATGGTCATATAGTCATGCAATGGTCATAGTCAATGGTCATAGTCAATGTTCATAGTCAATGGTCATAGTCATGCAATGGTCATAGTCAATGGTCATATAGTCAATGGTCATAGTCAATGGTCATATAGTCAATGTTCATAGTCAATGGTCATATTCATGCAATGGTCATAGTCAATGGTCATAGTCAATGGTCATAGTCAATGGTTGACTACTTGGTGAGATGGTAAATCGTCCTGGTGTGACTACTTTTAATTGGTAAATGGTCGGACCATTTACCAAGTAGTCCGACCATGACTACTTACTAAATGGTCCGACCATTTACCACAAGTAGTCAAACCAGGACGATTTACCATCTAGTCACCAAGTAGTCAAGCATTGACCATTGACTATGACCATTGACTATGACCATTGACTATGACCATTGACTATGACCATTGACTATGACCATTGACTATGACCATTGACTATGACCATTGACTATGACCATTGACTATTGACCATGACCATTTGAAAACCATATGACCATTTACCAAATGGTCATGATTCATGGTCGGACTACTGAAGCCAGTAGTCCGACTACTTATTTCAGTGGTCCGACCATTTATTTTAAGTGGTCAAAGTCTGATGACCATTAAGCTACTTTTTGACTAGGGCAAGCGCAAATTTTCAACAATAGGAATTTGCAACTGAAAAAATCAACAAATTCTGATCAGCCAATCAGAAGCGTCCAACTTTTAATGCTTTAAAATCAATGATTTCACTAAGTGAATGTCACCATCGTCTCAAAAATCGTTCTTTTCACCCTTTAAAACCCCTAGGTGCATTTGGTTAAGAATGTAAATCCTCTGGAGCTCCAGAAAAAGTATCGAAAAAATCGATTTTAACTTTTAACATTGAGTTACGTATCCCCAACAATGAAAATGTCCACATTTTCTGATGCGCGTATACCCGATAACAATAGGAGAATAACTCTGCGTCACAGGAGCTCGAAATCGATTAATTAAATCGAACCGAATCGAACTAAATACTAAACCGATCAGCTGAGCTGAAAAAAGGCGTTCGTTTTAAAATAAAAGACAGATCGGAATATACGTCTATATACATGATACAACTATAATAGATAGGTCCATCAGCCCTACGAATTTGGACTGATCTGCGCATTTTGGCCAAAAATACCCAAGGTGACGTCACTTAGTGAGCTCAAAACAGCTGTTTTGCTGCACGAGGGGCCCCTACCGGAGCAGAATTTTTGTTCAACATTAGCGAGAACGTTGCTTTTTATCTCATCTCAAATTTGATATTTATTTGCAATACTACAAGCCAAACCGGTTGCAGCAACGTATTAAAAGAATTTTTAAACACTGCGATTCGCAAGCAATCTGGGGTAGAAGTTCGTATCTTTGTTCATAAAGCATACAAAGTTGCTATTGGCTGTGCGCAGATTAGTCACCTAGCGTTTGCGCAGCTTCATTTGGATTCAAGCTTTTTTATCATACACACTTCGCAGAGCCATGCGCAGTAGACTACTAACATTTAAAACTCGTTTCTGCGCAGCTTTTCTAAGCCGTGCTCAAGTAAAAATAATGTATAGGTATAAGTATGGGACGTATAGGAAATAGTATGGGATTTGATAGAAAGAGGTAGGTAAATGCATTGAGTATGTATAGGTATTGTATAGGCACGAAATTTTTGATAAAAATATCCCAGTGACCACATGGACGTCCCCGGGACGCCCCGGGGACATCCCTCTAAGGTCCCCATTGGACGTCCCCAAGGACATCCCCCATGTCCATCAAAAAAGGACGTCCCCGCGGACGTCCTGTGGACATCCCTCGGGGATGTTCCCTAAATTTCACTTGCCAATTATATATTAATTCATCTTAAAATTTATATTAAAGAAGTTTAGGGTCTTTTAGAATGAGGACTACAAAATTACCAAATAAAAAATTTGGGTCCATCGGGATTCGAACTCGGACCTTTTGGTTGATAGACGACGTCGTAGACCACTTGGATATTGCTCTTCGTTACTAATGTGTGGTTTATTTGGGTATGTAAATTGTAAAGTTTTGGGTGTTGTATAATATTTTAATATTACGAGCGAAGTTGCTTTTTTTTATTTTTTTAAGCAAACTGGTACTTTGGGAGATTGTTATTATTTAATACAACATTAAATATATTGAGATTTAAATTTTTTAAAAATAAATTTAAATAAAATTTTAAATTTTATATAATTTTAATAAAAACATGTTTATACATTAATTAATTACAAATTGCAACGCTCAAATGCATCTCTAATTGTTAACAAACTTCGACATTAAAAAAAAATATTTTTATTTTTTTATAATTTTTTAAAGGTCCCTCCGAGGACATTTGTGGGACGTTCAAGGGTCCCTCTAAAATCCCCGGGGGACTTTGATGGGACCTTGTTTATTTTTCATATATATTTTTTTCTACGAGGATATTTTATTAAAAAAAATTATTTTTCAGTGCAAATAACGCACTTTAATATTAAGTAAAATTTCCCGTCTTATTTTAAATATTAATATTTTCATATAATATTTTAAATAATATTAACTATATTTGTATATTTTTAAAATCAGTACATAATATTGAACAGCACATATTATGATTTTAATGAAAACATTGAATAAAAGGTATTTTCAAAGTCCCCCGGGGATGTTCAAGGGACAGCCGTGTTGCATCCCCAGGGGATGTTCTGAGAGACTTTCAAAAAAATATTAAAAAACTCAGAAATTTATTTTCGAAGTGTAGCTAAAACCTTTTTTAGAACATCGAAAACATGTTTAAAGTTAAAGGGTTTCGAAAACTAGCACGTAAAACGTTCAGGGATGTTGGGGGATCTTGCGGGGATGTTCGCAAGGTCCCCGGGATGTCCATGTGGTCACTGGGATGGTGTGGTCAGAAGTATAGGCACCCCTTTATTTTATTTTGTGAGAACTGTGACCACACTTTTACCTATACTATAAAATTATCAAAACTGTGCCTACACTTTTGCCTATACCATATTGGATGGTGAAAAATTTTAAAGTCCAATATTGGACTTAGAATAATTTTCTCTAGTATACACGGTACTTAATTAATGTTTAATTGGTATAATTTTTTTGAATTAGTAAATAAAACATAATTTAATTTATCCCATGCCTTTTGCAACTAATTTAATCATATATTTAATTGCGAGAATAATAAAATCGTATGTTTATTTATCATTTAATTGTTATGTCAAATTTTTATATATCGTTTTCTGTAATTATATTGTTATTTTTTTTTTTATTTTTTATTTTAATATAATTTCGATCGATTTAATGAATAGTCCGCAACTCAAAATCTTTCTTATTTTTTAGTTGTTTTCTACCACTTCATATATTCCGCGCCGCGCGAGTTGAATTTTTTTTCCCTGTCTTGTGATTGGCTACAGATGCGTCAGCTGTTTATTTGTTATTGTAACGCTGGGCGTATTCGAGAAGTCGCTCCGATATGTCGGAGAAGCTTACCCGTGTTTTTAAAGAAAATCTGCGAGTCCAGATCTGGCGGAAGTCGTCACGCCCGTCTTTCTACCACCAGAGCGCGCCATCAGCAAGAGTCCTCCCGCTTCTCGCTGCGGCGGCAGCGATAAACGAGAAGAGTGGAAATAGCGCCACGGCGAGGAAATGTACAACTAATTGTGAGAGTCGAAAAGCGTAATCGCGGGAGTTTGGGAGCTGATTATTTTCTTCTTCACACAAATAATGAGCACAGAAACTGTCGTAAGCAATTAAAACCGCTGCAGCAACAATAATTTAATTAATCCATCCATTTTTATGGTACTTAAACAAAATAACTCGCCAAACATCTGTGGGGGCGGAGCCAACTATCATGGGCGTGTCTATCGGTTTAGAAAAAGTGTTTTTTAAAATATCTGACGGACTGAGTGTGTGACGTCACTTCCTTTATCTGTGACTTATCTGTCGGAGAAGACAGATTTATTCTCGAATACGCCCGCTCTCAAAGAGAAAGTTTTGAGATGGCGTCTGTTCTTCAATAGGCCATGTGTCCTTAAAGTGTTCCACCGCCATCTGTGAGTGGCGCTGCAACTCTGTGTACATTGAGGAGGTGTTTTTGCGAAACAATGTGTTACGAAGATGGGGGGAAAATTTTGTGAACCGCGAGGAAGGTACGAAAGAAGATAAAAAGTTAACATTTTTCACTGCCAAAGCGTGGTACATATCTTCTAGTTTGCTCCAGTACAATTGTTTTCACCCTAGCACTGCTCAATTCCAAGGACTAGCGAGATAAAGAGAGCTACCTCGAGAATTTTTAGTCGCCGCAGCTCCGCGCTGGCTCCGCTGCCGCGGCTGGCTGCTCCGCTCCGCTGCTTCTGCTGCTGGTTGCGCTCGGAGCCGCTCGGGTCTCCTCGGCTCCGCCCTCGTGGTGTTGCTGCTGGCGGTCGCTGGCGGTGTTGTGGGGGCGAGGCGGCCGGCAGCGGCTGCTGCTTTCTGTCTGCGGGACGGTTGCGATGAATAGTGTCGCGTAAAAGGTTATTTAATTTTAAATAATAATAAAGAATTAAAATAACTGCAGCGATATAATATTATACAATGTACAGGTCACATACTTTTATTAACCTCTTGACATTGTCATACTCGCGTGCTCGCGGTAATATAGCGCGCGGGACCTGCTCCCACAAGCAATCATGCCGCCACACGGCTGCAGCACGATGATGCACCAGCTCACGCGCGTGACCATTGCTCGTCGGTACTGCAGTTTACTTCCCCCTTTATCCTTGACTGGTATTAAAAAAATATATATATCAACGAGAATCTTAAAGCCGGTATTACACGATACAATTTTTCTAACTATTGCATACAGTTTTTTTCTTTAAACTTGAATTCCATTTGTTATTTGTATGGAGTTCAGTTTTCTTGAAAGGAAAAATTGTATGCAATGGTTAGAAAAATTGTATCGTGTAATACCGGCTTAAGGAATAATAATTATAAAGAAATACTGAATTAATTAAGTTGCTGGAAAATAATATATTTAATATGAGTAATTCTAGCTAGTAAATATAATAATCGAACAATAATATATAACATAGAAGCACGTACCTGCATTAAAATTTATCTTTTCTCTCTCCTATAACAATGACCTACCTCACAGACCATGCATGTTATATCATGATATACAGTCATATATAATATATATATAGCATCTAACGGATTATAAAATGAAGCAAAAAATACGTTGTTGTTTTTCTTCCGATATACAAAGAGTTTTATTGTTTAAAAAAAAAGCACCATATAACATACTTATACAAGGAATATTTTTCATCATGCAGTTTATATTGTATGTATGACATGTTTACATTGTGTATGTTTTTTTTTTTTTTTTTTTTTTTTTTTTTTTTTTTTTTTTTTTTTTTACATTTTTTGTCGGATAGTCGAATATCAACGACAGCATAATTTTATTATATTACAAGCACTGATTAGTATTAAATTTACCTCTTTAGATGAACTGTGATAAGAACGGTAAAATTTCAAATACAAGGCATACATAATTATTTATTTATTGAACACATGAAAGACAGTGTACAGAATAGATTATAAAATATTATATAATAATACCCTAAAAATAAAAATATTTATTATATTATATAATACACAAACATATTATGCAGTTTCAATACATATAAAAAATAAGAACACAGTACAAATAAATATTAGTATTAGTATATAATTATTATATAGTTCCAACTTTACACATTTATAAATTATGATACAGTTATACAGTATACAGATATATTATTATTATATATATATATATTTTAGGAACTATCAAATAGCACAAATATTTTCAGGTAGTCTGAAAGGCATAGCGTAACAGGGGGAGTTAACGCAGTGGACAGTTTAGTATATGTTATGTGGTATTTACATTTAAGACGCATAAGAATATAATAATATATTTCACACTGTCATTACACCTTTAAGCTGTACTTCAGGAGAGCCAAATTACACTGCTGGAGGAAAGAATTTAAAAAAAATCCCATTATAAATTTACACATATTATTATTATTTTTTAAATTCAATAACAAATATTACAACACTTTTTCTTTGTTCATATATATATATATATATATATATATATATATATATATATATATATATATATATATATATATATATATATATATATATATATATATATATATATATATATATATATATATATAATACACTGAATTAACGAAACAATTTGTATTATACTGTGGGTAGTATATTCTTATTTTTTTAAATAAAAAATGTGTTCAATAAATAAATAATTATGTATGCCTTGTATTTGAAATTTTACCGTTCTTATCACAGTTCATCTAAAGAGGTAAATTTAATACTAATCAGTGCTTGTAATATAATAAAATTATGCTGTCGTTGATATTCGACTATCCGACAAAAAATGTAAAAAAAAAAAAAAAAAAAAAAAACAAACATACATACAAAATGTAAACATGTTATACATACAATATAAACTGCATGATGAAAAATATTCCTTGTATAAGTATGTTATATGGTGCTTTTTTTTTAAACAATAAAACTCTTTGTATATCGGAAGAAAAACAACAACGTATTTTTTGCTTCATTTTATAATCCGTTAGATGCTATATATATTATATATGACTGTATATCATGATATAACATGCATGGTCTGTGAGGTAGGTCATTGTTATAGGAGAGAGAAAAGATAAATTTTAATGCAGGTACGTGCTTCTATGTTATATATTATTGTTCGATTATTATATTTACTAGCTAGAATTACTCATATTAAATATATTATTTTCCAGCAACTTAATTAATTCAGTATTTCTTTATAATTATTATTCCTTAAGCCGGTATTACACGATACAATTTTTCTAACCATTGCATACAATTTTTCCTTTCAAGAAAACTGAACTCCATACAAATAACAAATGGAATTCAAGTTTAAAGAAAAAAACTGTATGCAATAGTTAGAAAAATTGTATCGTGTAATACCGGCTTTAAGATTCTCGTTGATATATATATTTTTTTAATACCAGTCAAGGATAAAGGGGGAAGTAAACTGCAGTACCGACGAGCAATGGTCACGCGCGTGAGCTGGTGCATCATCGTGCTGCAGCCGTGTGGCGGCATGATACGGTGTTTGCTTGGCTTTGTTGTTGTTTACATTCATCAGTAGGTACTTAGGGGGAACTGGAATCACTTGATTTATTGCTCCTAATTTAACATATTTTTAATTTTTTTTAACAATAATTTATACGTAAGAAATGAATATACATAACTTGAACATATATATTTTTTTTATTTTACCTAGTTTCTTTATCATTATTCTTTGTTGTGCCGTTTCCCCCTCGTATTCAAAAGTCCGCGGGGAAAGCAATGGTCGGTGATTGGCTGATTTTTTTTCAGAATGTTAGGGTCAATATCAGTGCATAAGTGTCGTAAAATGGTCATTATTGACGTGAAATTTGGAGTCGATTTACATTTTATTTAATGATTTATTGTATTTTTCACAGATATCATTGGCAAATATTGCATTTTTTTCCATTTACTTGACATTTCAATCTATCAAATAAAATAATTGTCAAAGGTATCACAATCGTCATATCGCAGAAAATAAACAGTTTTTGGTATGCTACTACCATGTTAAATAGGTGCTTTTTGCCTACATTCACGTGACGTCATGTTTTTGTGACGTATGGTGAAAGACCCGTATTGCTTGTGGGAGCAGGTCCCGCGCGCTATATTACCGCGAGCACGCGAGTATGACAATGTCAAGAGGTTAATAAAACTATGTGACCTGTACATTGTATAATATTATATCGCTGCAGTTATTTTAATTCTTTATTATTATTTAAAATTAAATAACCTTTTACGCGACACTATTCATCGCAACCGTCCCGCAGACAGAAAGCAGCAGCCGCTGCCGGCCGCCTCGCCCCCACAACACCGCCAGCGACCGCCAGCAGCAACACCACGAGGGCGGAGCCGAGGAGACCCGAGCGGCTCCGAGCGCAACCAGCAGCAGAAGCAGCGGAGCGGAGCAGCCAGCCGCGGCAGCGGAGCCAGCGCGGAGCTGCGGCGACTAAAAAGTCTCGAGGTAGCTCTCTTTATCTCGCTAGTCCTTGGAATTGAGCAGTGCTAGGGTGAAAACAATTGTACTGGAGCAAACTAGAAGATATGTACCACGCTTTAGCAGTGAAAAATGTTAACTTTTTATCTTCTTTCGTACCTTCCTCGCGGTTCACAAAATTTTCCCCCCATCTTCGTAACACATTGTTTCGCAAAAACACCTCCTCAATGTACACGGAGTTGCAGCGCCACTCACAGATGGCGGTGGAACACTTTAAGGACACATGGCCTATTTGTCGTGAATTTCTGTCTATTTATGAGAAATTAAATGCTAAAAACTGCATTCTGGCTCGTTATATCGGTAAGTTACTAATTCATACTTCATATTATATTGTTTTGAGTATTCATGGGACACATTATAATTGGATTTTTTCAATCATTTCAGGTGTCTCCTGGATGATGATGTCAACTACGGCCAAACTGCATGGTATGCATACAGCTTCAGCGAGTGGAGCTTTGCTCACATAAACGGTAAGTCTATATGCATATAGGATCTTGTTCTTTGTTATTAATGTATCAAAGACGATTATGTGCTTGTTGTATATTGACTCGCATGTTTACTGTATGCATATTATAACACATTGCATCATACATTACATAATTTGTACTGTACAGTGCACAGCCCAGTTTTGGATTTTAGCTCTCTTTTGGTTCCGAACTGCTTTTAGGCTCTTTATAGGCAAAAAAAGTTAAAAAAGAAAATTGTTTCTTTTTTTTTTTCATGTCCCACCACACAAATTTTTTTTTTTACTCAAGAGATGCTCTGATATGGAACTAAAATTATGGATAATCTCAATTGCTACATTCTATTGAACATGTTAATATTTTTTCAAAATTTTAAGAACCCTAAATATGGCAGATAAAAATTGTTAAAAGTGCGAAATGTCTTAAGGGGATCCGTTACCGGGCTACGTGGTGTACGTGCAGACAAATTTAACATTTCTACTGGTTTGATACATTATTGTAATTACAATAACCCTATCCAATCTTGCAGGTTGCACCTTGGCGTGAGGGTGGTGAAGTGGATGTTGCAGCTGGAAGAGATCGAGGCGAGAGATGCGGGGTGAGATCAGAGAGAGCAGCTACGCCTCCTTGCAGGACCTCATCGTAGTCATAAAGAATGGTGAGTACCAGACGCAAACTTTTGTTTTCACTATTTACTGTAAGTTATTATGGCAGTGTTTCTCGGAAGGTGTTCCTTGATCAAGTAGTACTGACTCGTCGCTACATTATAAAACCAACATGGTTGCCATTTAACGTAAACTGCTACCAGACACAAATTAACTTGCATTTCAGTACGTTATTATGGCAAAATATCTCGGAGGCTGTTTCTTTGTTACATACTGACTAGTCGCTACTAAATTCAGACAAGATGGCTGCCATTTAGCGGAACTTCCAACTAGACACAAACACACTTGCATTTCAGTACGTTATTATGGCAAATATCTCGGAGGCTCTTCCTCGGTTAAGTACTGACTTGTCGCTACTAAATTCAGACAAGATGGCTGCCATTTAGCGGAACTTTCAACTAGACACAAACACACTTGCATTTCAGTACGTTATCATGGCAAAGTGTCTCGGAGGCAGTTTCTTTGTTACATACTGACTAGTCGCTACTAAATTCAGACAAGATGGCTGCCATTTAGCGGAACTTCCAACTAGACACAAACACACTTGCATTTCAGTACGTTATTATGGCAAAATATCTCGGAGGCTGTTTCTTTGTTACATACTGACTAGTCGCTACTAAATTCAGACAAGATGGCTGCCATTTAGCGGAACTTCCAACTAGACACAAACACACTTGCATTTCAGTACGTTATGATGGCAAAGTGTCTCGGAGGCAGTTTCTTTGTTACGTACTGACTAGTCGCTACTAAATTTAACAAGATGGCTGCCATTTAGCGGAACTTTCAACTAGACACAAACTCACTTCCATTTCAGTACGTTATGATGGCAAAGTGTCTCGGAGGCAGTTTCTTTGTTACTTACTGACTTGTCGCTACTAAATTTAACAAGATGGTTGCCATTTAGCTCAACCTTCATCTAGACACAAACTAACTTGCATTTCAGTACGTTATGATGGCAAAGTGTCTCGGAGGCAGTTTCTTTGTTACGTACTGACTAGTCGCTATTAAATTTAGACAAGATGGCTGCCACTTGGCGGAACCTTCAACTTGACACAAACTCACTTGCATTTCAGTACGTTATGATGGCAAAGTGTCTCGGAGGCAGTTTCTTTGTTACGTACTGACTAGTCGCTACTAAATTTAATAAGATGGCTGCCATTTAGCGGAACTTTCAACTAGACACAAACTCACTTCCATTTCAGTACGTTATGATGGCAAAGTGTCTCGGAGGCAGTTTCTTTGTTACTTACTGACTTGTCGCTACTAAATTTAACAAGATGGTTGCCATTTAGCGGAACTTTCAACTAGACACAAACTCACTTCCATTTCAGTACGTTATGATGGCAAAGTGTCTCGGAGGCAGTTTCTTTGTTACGTACTGACTTGTCCCTACTAAATTTAACAAGATGGCTGCCATTTAGCTCAACCTTCATCTAGACACAAACTAACTTGCATTTCAGTACGTTATGATGGCAAAGTGTCTCGGAGGCAGTTTCTTTGTTACGTACTGACTAGTCGCTATTAAATTTAGAAAAGATGGCTGCCACTTGGCGGAACCTTCAACTTGACACAAACCCACTTGCATTTCAGTACGTTATGATGGCAAAGTGTCTCGGAGGCAGTTTCTTTGTTACGTACTGACTTGTCGCTACTAAATTTAACAAGATGGCTGCCATTTAGCTCAACCTTCATCTAGACACAAACTAACTTGCATTTCAGTACGTTATGATGGCAAAGTGTCTCGGAGGCAGTTTCTTTGTTACGTACTGACTAGTCGCTATTAAATTTAGACAAGATGGCTGCCACTTGGCGGAACCTTCAACTTGACACAAACTCACTTGCATTTCAGTACGTTATGATGGCAAAGTGTCTCGGAGGCAGTTTCTTTGTTACGTACTGACTAGTCGCTATTAAATTTAGACAAGATGGCTGCCATTCAGCTTAACCTTCAACTAGACACAAACTCACTTGCATTTTAGTACGTTATGATGGCAAAGTGTCTTGGAGGCAGTTTCTTTGTTACGTACTGACTAGTCGCTACATTATAAAACCAACATGGCTGCCATTTAAAGTAAACTGCTACCAGACACAAACTTGCTTGTATTTTTAGTACATTATCATGGCAATGTATCTCTGAATTTGTTAGTTGGTCAAGTATTGACTCATCGTTCAATTTTGTAAACAAAATGGCTGCCATTTAAAGTAACCTGCTACCAGACACAAACTGACTTGTATTTTCAGCACGTTATCATGGCAATGTCTCCCGGAGACTGTTTTTTGGTCAACTTCTGACTCGGGAGTCGTCGCTACATCATGAACCAAGATGGCTGCCTTGTAACAAATACTATTACCGCACAAAACTAAATTGTGTCCTCAGTTTGTTATGGTAGAAATGTGTCACTGAGGCTAATTCTTGGTCAAGTACTGACTCGTAGCTGCATTATAGAACACATATGTTTATTGTTTGATTTACGTCAAAATAAATTATCGGACGTAACTTTGTGTAATTTTATTTCATGTTTTTTAACGTAATGTTTGTCATTACAGATTGATTGTGGATATGGTATGGCAAACCTCTTCCGTTGGAATCATCAGAGCCAAGCTGCCGGGAGTCTACCCAGAACCTGTAGTTTCTACCAATTATTGTATTATGCTTAGAAGGAAATATAAGAAATAAAGTATTGTTTATTAAAAATAATGTTTTTCTTCATAATATAATAAATTATAATATTTGTTTTTACTGACAATTTTATTTCTATATTGGAATTATGTTGATTAATTTTACTATGTTATCTGTTTTGTTTATATGTTGTTTAATTGTACCTTTTTGATGAACCAATAAATTTTAATTAATAAAAATAAAATAATTGTGCAATTTTTATTTAATTAGAGTATAACAGGATAGTGGAAATAAGTTTTCTCCCCATACTTTTGCCTATACCATTATTTGGTGTGGGCAGAAGTATGGGTACCATTATCATAGTACCATGGTGTGTGCAAAAGTATAGGCACAAGTGTAGGAGAAGAGTGTAGGCATAAGTATAGGAAAATCGGTCATTTTCCCCATACTTTATGCACATACTTTTGGTATAAGAACAGTGTGGGTATGCCCATACAATATCCCATATTATTTCACATACTATTCCTATACAATTTTTTTACTTGAGTGGCTATTAATTTACGGAAAACTCTAGATAATAGAGCAGAAAAAATTAAACGTATGCACCGTGCGCATGGGACGGCCCTGGTCTATATATATTTGCCTCCAGAAGCTATAATAAATCCAGAATGTTACTTTTAAATGCGTAAGGGTGCTTATATATTTTATTTAATTTCACCACTTTTTTTCAAGTTTTTAGCATTTTTGGTGTCGACGTTTTGTCACAACAGCGGCTCCATGCGGCCCCACTGGCCCCAGGCTTTCGTCTGGAAGAGGTGCAAACTGGTCGAAGTGGTGGCGAGTCGTGGCGACGCGATTTTGAAATCAAATTAAACTTACTTTTTTATACTTTTTTCTAATAGTTATACATATTATAGAAGCATGTAATATTTTTAAAAAATTCCATAGTTTAAAATAACCTTGTTGTGGGAAATTTTTAAAAAATGAAGATTACTACGCCTTGGCGACGTCTAGTCTGTGATCTCAGGCGTAATCTAAGGCTTGTTTTACTGTACTGGAGTGCATATATGGTATATATATTAATTATATAAAATAGTTGAAAGTGTCTGGATAATGGCTAAGTATCAACTGACAACTTGATATAACAGCTAGGTTATTTGATATACGACACTGTCAATTCTCAGAACTCTGTGCTAATTAATATATAAATCAAATTATACACATCGAATCAATTTAATTAGCAGAGAACAAAAAAACTGCAACTTTGAAAAAAAGAGCGCGCTTTCCGCTTTCTAAAAGCACGTGCCTGATGACGTAGACCGCGCACCACGAAATGTCTGTCAGTGGTTCTAGAGAAAAATATCGGAACTGTCTGCTGCGACGTCGGACGTACGACTATTAAAGATACGTCGATGCTTTTTAATTGGTGGACGGATCGATGACGTAAAACCGACCTACCTGCATTAAAGATACGTCGACGTAGATTTGCAACGCAAAACATATGATTCATGACGTCATTATAGACGCTACTTCTACTTGGAACTTGGGTATGATGCCATGCGGAGGTTAATTGTATCAGCACATGTGAATATGATATATATGTCATGTTTCTTGCTGAATGCATTCACTAATTATGAGGTGCGTATCGTACTTTCTGATAACTACTTAAGTGGTTAAAGTACAGTGTAAATATATGGAGTTCTATAGGCTCGGACTGGGAAGCTATAAGGCGGGGCCAGTCAAGACATATGCATATAGGCATTACAGGCAGCAGGGGCCACTTAGAAGGAGGCCTGAGGCCACGTTTTGTATGCTGTCTGTGTTAAAAATCTGAGGGGCCAGTCACAGGGATCCCTTGACCCAGCCTTGTGGCCAGCCCGAGCCTGTTAAAATATATAAATGGACTTATTATAACTTTAAAAATGTCATTCCATGCTTGGCATACGTACAGAATATAAAACTTATTTATTATAACCATGCATGCAGTGCATGTGTGCAACACGTGTGTGCTGGGGACTGTGGGGGGGAGGGGGGTTGTACCAAACACAAGCACCGGCCGGCCCATATGACATGATACATGCAGCCAAGGGTCTTGTAAATTAAAGTAAATAAGTAAAGTAAGCAGAGAGTGTACGTGTATGCATATACATAATATACATATATATGAACGTGGCGCAGTGCATTGACCGGTTAGATCACCGAAGTCAGGCTACGTCAAACGTGGTTGGTACTTAAATGGGTGACCATTTTAAGTATAAAAATTACGTTGCTCCCTCCCTGGGGTAAATTCGTCTCGCTTTCAACCCAGTGCAGTGATGCACTTGTATACCTATAGGCTTTGGACATCGCTTTGGTCCATTGAGAAAAAGTAGAGGTGTCCGTCCTAACTGAGGTTTCCCACAGTTCCCTCAGTCTCACCTCAGCGAATGCTGGGATCCCTATCTCTACGGTCTGGTTGAACCTGGTAAGGTGCCTGGTAACAAACTTGGCCATCTGCTGGTACAATTTAACATTATATCCGTACCAGCCTGGCTGGTAAGAAATGGTCACTCTGCATAGCCTGGCTGGTAAGATTTTACCTGGTGTGCTGGTATGGGATACCAGGTCTTACCTGGCAAGCTTAGATCAAAATTTCCCTCCCCCTCCTCCTGCCTTAAAATATTCTGTTTGCTAGTTTTTTTTAGTATCAAAAATCATTTTTTAATTTTCTATATACGAAAAAGTACAGAAAAAATAAATTTAAAATTTTTATTTGGTACTTAAATGATACACTCAAAACTTGTTTTGACTTATGCAGTGCTGACATCTGAGAGGTGGGGACGGGGTGGGGATATGCGGGTAAAATGGCGGCCACAGAAATCATATTTAGAAATAAATTTAAGGAATGGAAGGAAACTTTTTAAAGGGACTCTTCTTGCATCTCTTCCATCCATAATACTGTAGTCTGGGATCTTTCAGTGGCTCACAGTATGCCAATTCCTGCAGGGCACAGTACATTAAACATTAAAACTTTGATTCAAAATGTTGTGGCATAATCTTGATTCTGATCATTCAATTCGATCTTTGAAATAAATAAAAAAAACATGAAGGTATGCTTTTATTAAATATTTGATTTTAATTTGAATGATGAGAAACAAAAAATATTCAAAATAAAAATATGTACTTACCATGCAAGGAAAATAATGAAGAGCAAGAAGAACAAACTGCTGGCATTGTGTCTGCAATGATCTGCAGTTGACTTATGGTTTTTCCTTGATTATGGGTTTCTGTGAGCACAAAAGTAAATCATTAATGCCTACACCTAAGCAGTATGATTTATTTATTACTGTTAAGATGTTTTTTTACCTCCAAAGTCACTTTATAACACAATTTTAACAGTAAAACAGGTCATTTTCACGGTTGTTGACATCTTCAATCACTTCCATATGTTTTGCTATGATGCTTCACTTTTTCACCACCAGGTGTCAGTGACTAATAAAAACGACTGAAAATTTGTATTAATTTTTAAATAAATTATTAATTAAAATGAATCAATTCATTCCATAATTAATGTGCAAAAATTTTTTTTTTTTTTTTGTTTTTTTTTTTTTTTAGTATTTTGGTAAATTCTCATCAACAGTCGATCCACACAGTATAAAAATTAAATTGTATAATTAATCTATATTTACAGTGTATATCAATAAATTATTTAATTAAATAATTTATGTATAAATCATAAATATAATATAAAATATTATTATATTTTAATTAATATGTTAAATTAATAATATTTAAAAAATAATAACAAATTAGTATATAGTTACAAGATCTTCTGGTAAATCATACCAGGCAATACCAGACAGTGGCTGGTATTGCCTGGTATGCCCTGGTTCGGCTTATCAGCATTTCATGATGGCTGGTAAGAACAGGTACGGCTTACCAGCACTGCTGGTTTAGTGCTTGTAAGAGTCTACCAGCCACCTTACCAGGTTCAACCAGACCGTAGAGATAGGGATGCGTAGCAGGCCGTGGCCACCATCCGTTCCCCACTTTATCCCTACCCATTAACCCGCCGCGAGCTGTAAGCTCTTAGGGGTGTATCCTAGCAAAAAAAAAAAAAAAAAACTTATACCAACACTCTGAGCCTCCAACAGCCCTGAATCCAGTAAATTCCACTCCCTCACCGTTCTTCTCAAGAAGGAATATTTGCCCACATCACTTTTGCTGCCCTTGTACTCCAGCATCCAGGAATGGTCCATCCTGCTTTTATAATGCCCGGTTGCTATAAGCTCTTCCCAGCCCTTTTGGTTCCTCATTATTTTGTACATTGTTATATACCATCAGTCTACTTTGCTTCCTCTTCTCTTCTACATATGAGTCCTCCCATATATCCCATTTGTCTATATATATAATTTTGGTCACACTCTCTCTTTCTTTAAAAATTTTGCTTTTATCACAGATGAAGCTTGATCCAGTTCCCTTTTTCCAGAACCCTTCTTGCAGCTTGTCTTTGGATAGTTTGGATCTTTTCCATTTCTTTCTTTCCTTTTGCTCTATATATAAATGGGTCCCATTTATGCGTTACATCCATATATTCCATAATTGGTCTTATAATCAGCTAGAGACTTTTGTAACCTTTTTTCTCTCAATATCCTGCCTGCATATAATATATTTATATAATTATATATGGTTATAATAATTAATACAAGATCCTTGCACGCAGCTGATGCAAAGCTATATAATTATATATAGGGCTCTAGCTGAAACTCATGTCCACCGCCCGGAGGCGAAAACTTTTAGTGGTACCGGGCCGCTAACTAACGTTGGCAAAATTGCAAATAAAGCAAACATGCATAAATTTTCTATCAGCAATATATTATTATGCTGTAATGGACTTTTATTTTTACTGAAATTTATTTTGCTATACATATATACTGTACATATGCATATCCACTATACAGCTATAGTACTCAACTGAAATACAGGAAAAATCAACAACAATTACAGTAGTAAAATTAAATTTTAAAATTTTATAGTTTATATATATATTAGAGTGCAAATACGTGCAGCGCTGATGTCCCAATCAAGTGCATCAACTAGTGTAAGCACGTAATAATTGGCATGAGCGGAGGAGCATGACGTCATGTTCCGCCAATTGTCATGCAGGGGCAGTCAGCTCGAAGCTTGGGGGGGGGCAGTGCCCTATCCTGCAATGTTAAAATTTAGAGTGGGAGGGAAGCGACGGGTGGGAGGTGTAACACCTTCAATGTATTTTGGGAAATTTGGGACCCCCTACCCCCTTGGATCCGCGCCTGTCGACTATATACTGGCTAACCCGCACAGCACATTCCTCCTTGTTGTTCCCCCCTTTTCTCCTCTCGCTCCTCTAACTGCTGTTCTCCGTGCAGTGCTGCCGGTGCCTGAGGCTATACACATATTTATTTGATCAATGTAAATTTTTGGTACTATTCAAAACCAGAATGTCATTTATTTTCAAATTTATTATGATAAATAAAATAAAATATGATAATATGAAACTTCTCTTATGCAACAAGGAAATTATTGTACCAAATGTCCCTTTAATATCATCCTCTTATACATATATATATTTACAGCTCCAGTAGATTACCTAACTGTCCAAATCATCCGAGACACTCTTCATTCCTGGATAGATAATGCGAGAGCTGACTGCATTGATCCTGTGAGAGCACGTCATCATGTGAAAGGTTCATATTTTATAAACATATTGTACATGCATTTCAATGATGCTGCGGAAATAATTAATGATAAATGGAGTCTCAATTTTTTATTATTGAAGAAATGGAAAGAGCGTGCAAAATTATGCTACCTAGAATTTCTTGATTTTTTATATCCCTCGGGACTATTTTTAAAAAATATTGAAATTCCTTTTTGTGATGTCACGCAGCTGCAAGTCCTATCCTTTTCTTAAGAGGAGATGCCGAATGACGTCACTTTCAATAACTTTTAAAAATAGTCCCCAGGGCTCTAAAATATCTGAAAAAAATCAGGGTAGCATATATATAGCTATATATGCATCCTCTATCTATTTCTGCAATAAAAAAAAAATGAGGTTGATACTCCTTTACCTCCGTTTTTCTAGCAACACGACCCTGTCGTTTTCTCATGATTTAACCCTGAAAATTCAAATTCAAAAAATTCTACCTCGTGTCACATGCAGTAACCCAAATGTAAAGTAGATTTAATTTGCAATAATATATATGATATATTATATATTGTCTTCTTGCTGCCTTGTTTCTTGGGGCTCATTTTTTCATAATTTACAAATCTCATCATCCTGTGTGGGTCTGCATGTTTTAAAGGAGGGGAACCGCTTCAACTTTTATATTTTTTTATTTTATTTCATAATGTACAACTTATAATTGTACCAAAAAAAGTTGCACCACCCTCCGCCTTCTAGGAGTTCCAGTCTTCCGGATGGTTGACGTTCAAATAGAGCGCCGAGGAAAGTGGGGCACATGCGCTGTGACGACATTTGCCCCCCCCCCCCCTTCTCTCTCCGCCCTATTTGAACGTCGACCGTTCGGAAGGCTGGAACTCCTGGAAGGCGGAGGGTGGTGCAACTTTTTTTGGTACAATTATATATAAGTTTTACAGCATGCAAAAAAATAAAAAAATTTAAAGTTGAAGCGGTTTCCCTCCTTTAAGTGCATGTGCTAGAGACTTGAATTCTTTAGTTGATGTTACACAATGCAATTTTCTAATAATTGTATGCAATTTTTTCCTACAAAAGAATTAACTTTATCTCCAATTGTTATGGTATATTTTAATAAATCTCTTGAAATTAAAAATTGCAGGCATGCTGTACATGTTATTTCTACTGTGTTAATTATAATATATTCTCACAGCATATTTATAATGTGTATAATTATATTTCCATTTCTTTTTATACTATTTTATTATATAATATTAATTAGTTGTCTTCTTCTCTGTATCTATATAGATTCGCTTCTTCTTTCCACATGGCTTCAACCTGTAAGCCTTATAACTTATAAGCCTTCTTAAATATTTAATTACTGTTATACACCGAACACGGCAGACTTTTTGTGACTTGGGATGGGTGTGACTGATTACTAGATGATGGAGTGGTAGGAGGATGGCGGCTTACGGCTGTCTATACTCCGCTGCCCTGCAGTATTGCACTAGCTGCCACTGCAGGCTGCACAGATCTGGTAGTAGGAGCCCAGAAGAGTGCAGGAAAGGGTTCTGGGAGCCTGGTAAGCCCCTGCTTGGTCGCAAGATAACTCTTACTGACAAGGCTAAATATCGGCCTGGCCACACCCGAAAGGGTAAAATGGTGTGAAGGGTTATTTTATATAATGGACAACTTGCATGACTTTTTTAAATGCAAAAATTGGAAAGATCATGATGAAAAATGATTTTAGAATTTTTTTTCAGATTTTTTGGAGCCCTCATTAATTTTTTATGGGCTAATTAAAATCGTTGCATGCCTCTCAATTACATGACTCTCAAGTCATCAAATCATCGGACAACGTACCTTACTTCGCTGTACCTTGTTGACTTTAATTTGAAATTTAATTGTTGGAGGCTGTTGGAGCTATCTTCATTACTATTACTGAACACTTGTTTGTTATTGGCTGGCATGTCGCCATGACAACCAACCACATTTTTCTATACAGTCTCTTCGTATTTGTTAATTATCTAATAAATAACTAGATCAAATTTAAAACTGAGTTGTTCAGTTTGTCTCTTTTCTTATCTATTGCGACTCTACAGCACTTAATTTTTAGTTTTAATTGTTTTCTGTTCTTTTATTTGACTTTTGTTCAACCCCCTGGTAACGGCTAAGAAAGCATGGCACATAAATGAAGTTTAAATAAACTAAAATCTCTAGCTTTGGCAATGAGATGAACGTAGTGCAGTAGTGGAAGCGTACCTGCTTCGCGTGACGAAAGTCGTGGGTTCGAATCCCCGTAGATCTTTTTTAGGTTTTTATGAAATATTAAACAGGAAATATTTCATTTTAGTTATTTTACCGAACTTAATTGACATTTATAATCCCTGGAGATTGTAATATTTTTATTTATTTAATGCCAAAAGTAATATCAGTTATAATAATTTAGTAAAAACAGAAAAATAATTTGATATCTTTTATAACGAACCAATGCAGTTTAATACTTATTAACATATCATATATCTTTTTATAGTCAAAATCATTATCAGAACTTGAAAGACACACGTAATTAATTCAACTTGGATTGTTCTTTTTATCATATATGCATTGCATAGAATTACTGTATATATTATACAGGTTATACAACGTATATATATGATTATACACCATAGGATACACGATACACATTGTAGGGACAGAGGGAGACAGCTACAGTATATGCATATATAATACACCTGCAATAACACTATATAATTATTACCGAATATAGTAAAATTATATTGTCAAAATTTTAAAAATTTGTAAACTAGCTGATCTCGATCCGATTTTTATAACAATATATATATATATATATATGCATATTATTATTATATATATAATATATAATATATATATATATTACATATTTATAAACTGTTATCCATTGATGTTATTAAATTTTTAAATTAACAAAATGTACTATATACACACCGGCTGGAGCCACCACCCGAGGAAACATATGGTCCAGTTTATTGGGTTAAATCGTTTAAAAATCATGTAAATAGAAGGATCTAATATTTTTAGAGCGCACAAACACAAAATTGTACAAAAATAATAATAAAATAAAAAAAATGTTGCGCTATATCCACAGGTATATATAATATATAAATATTAATATATGTGTATATATATATATATATATATATATATATATATATATATATATATATATATATATATATATATATATATAAATATATATCATATTTATATATTATATACACCTGTTGATATAGCGCAACATTTTTTTTATTTTATTATTTTTGTACAATTTTGTGTTTGTGCGCTCTAAAAATATTAGATCCTTCTATTTACATGATTTTTTCTCTGCAAAATAAATAAAAATATTACAATCTCCAGGGATTATAAATGTCAATTAAGTTCGGTAAAATAACTAAAATGAAATATTTCCTGTTTATTATTTCATAAAAACCTAAAAAAGATCTACGGGGATTCGAACCCACGACTTTCGTCACGCGAAGCAGGTACGCTTCCACTACTGCACTACGTTCATCTCATTGCCAAAGCTAGAGATTTTAGTTTATTTAAACTTCATTTATGTGCCATGCTTTCTTAGCCGTTACCAGGGGGTTGAACAAAAGTCAAATAAAAGAACAGAAAACAATTAAAACTAAAAATTAAGTGCTGTAGAGTCGCAATAGATAAGAAAAGAGACAAACTGAACAACTCAGTTTTAAATTTGATCTAGTTATTTATTAGATAATTAACAAATACGAAGAGACTGTATAGAAAAATGTGGTTGGTTGTCATGGCGACATGCCAGCCAATAACAAACAAGTGTTCAGTAATAGTAATGAAGATAGCTCCAACAGCCTCCAACAATTAAATTTCAAATTAAAGTCAACAAGGTACAGCGAAGTAAGGTACGTTGTCCGATGATTTGATGACTTGAGAGTCATGTAATTGAGAGGCATGCAACGATTTTAATTAGCCCATAAAAAATTAATGAGGGCTCCAAAAAATCTGAAAAAAAATTCTAAAATCATTTTTCATCATGATCTTTCCAATTTTTGCATTTAAAAAAGTCATGCAAGTTGTCCAATAATCAAAGCCTTGTGCTCATTTGGTCAGTGAACAACGTATTGTTGTGTATTTAATGTCTATAGAGTGAAAGGAAAAACATGGGATGGTTGTTGATTTACATGTTAACTTAATGGAGATTTTACGTTAATTATGAAGTTGCAACTCTTACCTAGCCCAATCAATGACAGACATTATAAACAATAGTTTGTTTACAAGCATTGCGAGTAGAAGACTTTGCTATTAAAAGAGACCTAAATATTATGAGGCAGTCCGTGCAGCTTCTGAAGTGATAAAATAATGGTCTGCAATAGTGGTCTTCAACAACAGATTCAAATTATGTTGAGCTTGCTACGCCTCCTTTTTCTACAGCTGTGAGCTGTGAAAGGGTACTTAAACTATTTTTCTTTGTTCAATACACCACTTGAAAAACCATGTTAAATATATAAAAAAAAAGTAAACAATTAAACTTGTCCAATCAGTGAATTGTTGTTGATGATTAATATATATGTATTTTATTATTATTATTAATTTTTTTTTTATAATAGATCTTATTTTCTGAAAAATTTATGATTAAACATATTGAAATCTAAATGTTAACATTCAGATTTCAATATGTTTTTCATAAATGAAAATATTACCAACATCTGCAGTTTCTGGGCATTTATAATTTTGAAATGCATCTGAAGAAGTTTTCTTCATTTCGATATCTTTAATAACTTTAAACAAACTCCAGTTTGTTGATTTTGATTGCTGTAATAAAATAAACAAGCTGGAGCTTGGTTAAAGCTGTACTTATTACTGCATGCAATTGGCTGCATGATTATGGATAATTTCAAATTTAATGTTTCTTTCACAAACGCTACAATTCACTTTTGCAAAAAAAAAAAAAAAAAAAAAAAAGATTTACTAGATACATTTGTTGCGGCAGATATGCGGCTATGCGGCATGAATTTGTAAAAAAATCAGACCATGTTAAAGGACCTAAGATATAAAATTTATTGCTATTCACCAAGAACTATAAAGATATGATGCATTTTGCTTCATCATTCATACAATATATAATTAAGTTTTGAAATTACATTATACGCATGATTATCATACAAAATAATCATATTAATTGGTGTTTAAAAACTCTCAGTGTTATGTATTATAATTTTACCATTATATTTTATTTATATTTATATGTACAATCAATCTCATTGTTTTTAAAAAGAAATCATAGATTTTGGGGTACTGTAGTAATATAATTATGCTACACTCATGAAGAAATTATCATTTATCCATGGCTACATGCACTGACGACTGCTAAAAGGGTCAGAGGGTCAGTAAACCTACCTTAATTTCCTCATTCCTCTGCTGTGTATGTCCTATTGTAAGTGCACTTAATTAACAATAAGTACTTCGTAACAGCACTTTCTCTCCTCACTGAATTATATTTTATTTGCTTTGGTGATTATACTGTGTATTTTTTAATTTTTATTATGATTAATATTATTATTTTTTTTTCATATTGCATACAAAAAATTTGTTCTTGCCTTATTTTTATTGTGTGGTAATTAATATGCTTAAGGGTATAAGGTAACACCACCAATGTTAAAAAAAAAAATGAAAGAAATTTAAAATGTTCTCCTCTACACCCCCTATCAGTAGCTAAAATATCAGGTATACAAATTCTATCTAGTTTTTGAGTTATGAATTTTTAAAGTTGACTACTTTAACATGGAGAAATTGACTTCCATGATAAATTAGGATAACATTTTAAATTTTTTTCTTTATTTTTATGAGGGATCTTTTTTAACATTGGTAGCGTTACCTTACCCTTAATGTTAAACAACATAATTTGCTGATCAGATTTTGGTGGTAGATCACAATTTTATGAATCAATGAATGTGCTTTGTCTTTTACTAACCACCAATTGAGTTTATAAAGCATTCATTATAATGTTTCTTTTTGTTTCCTGTCCTCTAAATATTTTGTAATACTTTTATCTTAATAAACTATTATTATTATTATTATGTACTTGCTGCATCATTCACATTACAACTGATTTTACTCCTCCTTAACAGTTTTTATTCTTCTATTTTCTATTGCAATTGCAGTATTGAAATAATAGCTTTAATATGCATGTTTCATTCTTACTATTAGTACTTAAACCAGACGGTTATTTGGTGCAGATAAATAAAATATCCTAAAAATATGAGTGCAGAACAATTTTATTATTTGAATGGAATTAGAAGTTACTATATAGTTTTCTCCACGGAATAATCAATATAGGAAGATTGTTTCAAGAGGACGGAAGTGTAGATGGAGAGATTAAGGTAGAGATAATACGGATCCGCTGGCTCAATGCTAAAAATATCTAAATATGCTAAAAAATATTGGACCAGCTGATCCGTATTATCTCTACCTTAAAGGTATACAGGCCTCAAATTACAAATTAGACAGACATTAAGTGTTGCTCAAGTTTATAATCAACATTCAACATTCGTCTGTGCGAAGTCGCGCTGTAAAGAAAGTCCTTGCTGACGTCACAACTCACAGCTAGCACTGATTAGCATTGAGTTGTGACATCATCAAGGACTTTGTGACGCCATCAAGGACTAAATTTCTTACTTTGAACTGCGACTTCGCACGGATGCATTACGCGTGGAAAAAAAAATATGCGAATGTTTATTATATACTCTAAACCCACTTGGTGACTGTCCAATTTGTATTTTGAGGCCTGTATGCCTTTAACAGCATATACCTTTGTTTAATTAATATTTAGCCATTGCATAGTTTCTAGCTAACATCAAGAAGACATGAGTTCATTTTTTACAACCCAGTATATTATTCATAGCTCTGTTTTGTAATATTTTAATATTTCTTCTACTTATATTAAAAAACAGAGATGCACTATATTCAAAATGCGGAGCAATTATAGTTTTATAAACCAAAATTTTACACCATGCAAGTACTAAAAAGCTTGAAAATAAATTTTGATATACAAACATTTTTAAAGCAAAGATTAATTATGAGTTTTTCATTGGTAGGGGGGGGGGGAGGAGTATAAGTTCACCAAACACACAGACAAATTTTCATTCTATGGGCTGGCCCATCTATCCTGCTAATTTTGAAGATGATGATTAGTGGAAGCAATTAGAAGGTGTGGAGTGGAAATTATAGCTGTGTAGCTCCATTCTAAATTTTCTTCTCATTATACTTATATGCAAAGTCTTCTACCCCCAATGGTTGTAACAAACTGTTGTTTATAATTTATAATGTCTGTCGCGTGAAGGAAAAACATGGGACGATTGTTGATTTACATGTTAACTTAATTATGAAAATTGTTATGTCTACTAGCGCCAACAATGCCATTACGTTCTTTGCTCTGGTGGACGAAATAAGGTACTACGTCGTCCCACGTTTAACAATGAAAAATGCTTCAAGCGACAGACATTATTAACAATGGTTTTTGTTACAACCATTGCAGGTAGAAGACTTGTCTTGTAAGAGGAATAACTTATCCTTGTGTACTTGGCACACTTCTCCTCTGCCTCCTTCACCATCTTGGAACACTTGGAGTTGATGTAACGGTCAGCAGTGTCTCTGAGTCTTGTCCACCCACTTGTACGCCTCCAGCAGGTTTCCGGCGTGCTGTAAACAAATGCCCTCACATTATCTGTGTACGTACTAAAGAGAGCATGGAATAACTGCAGAAGAATGTTAAGGATTATTGTCACTATAGTGTAATTATTTTTTTTATATAATTTACATCAGAACATAGATAACAAAATGACTATTCACTTTCTGAAGTAAAAAAAGCAGGGACCGGATGCACACGTTTTTTTCGTGCATCCGAGATGCGCATCCGGATGCAAATTAATTTTTCGTGCATCCATGGATGCGCATCCGGATGCAAATTTATTTTCCATGCATCTGGGATGCGCATCCGGATGCATTAATTTTTTTCCGTGCATCTGGGATGCACGGATGCGGATGCAAGCCCATTTTTGAGCATCCGTGTGCATCTTGTATCTGCATCCGCATCCGATCTTTAGTTTTTATAATACACTTTGTTTCTTGCAATTTTAAACGACAAGTGGCAAATAAATGTTAAAAAAATGCCTCGTGTTAAAGATTTATTTAGAGGCTATTAGCAAAAAACCTGAGAAAAAAAAAGAGAAAAAAAAGTATTAAATGGATGCAAATTTATTTTTCATGCATCTGAGATGCGCATCCGGATGCAAATTTATTTTCCATGCATCTTGGATGCGCATCCGGATGCATTCATTTTTTCCCGTGCATCTGGGATGCGCATCTGGATGCATTCATTTTTCCCTGTGCATCTGGGATGCACGGATGCGGATGCAAGCCCATTTTTGCGCATCCGTGTGCATCTTGCATCTGCATCCGCATCCGATCCCTGAAAAAAAGTAATTATTTAGTCTATTTTATGAGAAATTTATTTTTTTTAAGTTGGAAAAATGTTGACTTGATTTGACTAATGGCTGGCAGATTTCAATGATATTTTCACTATTTATACCCTGCATATCTAAATCGGAGAGACCGACTTTTGCTCCATTTTTTTCGCTGATTATATTTATGTTATAATGTAAGGAAGGTGTACTATAATTTTCAGAGTGATTCGATCACCATCACTTATAGTGACAATAATCTTTAATTGAGAATTTTGAGATATTAGTCTGCTGTAAAAAAACATGCAAAATGTCAGCATCTTATAATTCGGTAACAGGAAAATTCGCTAATTGACAATTCGCTACTGGACAATTGGCCACCAGACAATTCGTTACCGGACAATTAGTTACCTGGACAATTTGCTACATGGACAGTTCGCTACTCGGACAATTAGCTACTCGCACAATTGTTCGTTTCTTCATATTTTTAACTATACCTTTTATTTTTAATCAATAAATCACATAGCAGATGATTTATCATAGACTCC
Organism: Siphlonurus alternatus; assembly: GCA_949825025.1. Lineage (NCBI taxonomy): Eukaryota > Metazoa > Arthropoda > Insecta > Ephemeroptera > Siphlonuridae > Siphlonurus > Siphlonurus alternatus. Next base: position 36,300,828 of record OX463781.1, read on the forward strand.
TTTGAACTTATTAATTAAAGTATGTAAATTTGTACTGTATGATAACATGGCAAATCATTTAAATTGTTTCAATGCTGGTACTATCTCTTCAAATTGTTAGCCTGTTCAATAATACTTGAAATAGAATACCTATATTAATATCATTATTATGTATTAAAACTTCATGCCAAGATAACAACCTTTTCTGTGAAATAATAAAATAACATTGATATAAAAATCTTTTACATCAGAATTCTTTAATTGTGCCATGACTACTACGTGTTATTTTAAATAATTAGTCTTTAAACAAAGAGTTGTGTATGAATAAGATTCTATTTTTCTTCCCCACTCCCATATAATTTATTCTCGTAACTTATAAAAAAAATGTAGCAACGTGTAAATAAAGGAAAAAAATTAAGGGAAGGAGAAAAAAAAAAAAAAAACAATTTTTTCACATGATTTATGGAATTTACCGAGTAGCCAATTGTCCCGTGTAATGAATTGTCCGAGTAGCGAACTGTCCTCGGTAACAAACTGTCCGGGTAGTGAACTGTCCTCGGTAACAAACTATCCGGGTAGCGAACGGTCCAAGTAGCAAATTGTCCAGGTAACTAATTGTCCGGTAGCGAATTATCAAGTAGCAAATTGTCCTAGAACCCTATAATTCTTATGGAATTTTTAAAGAAATCAACATACTGTACAGTACATCTACTTTCTAACTGAAATTATAGTTTGTTCAAATATGTATGTTGTATAATATGTATGTATTTTGATTAATTAAGGGTATGAATTCAGAGTATTGCAATCGGTGCATCAGATTATTTATAAGAAGAGAGAGAGAGAGAGAGAAGGGAAGAATTAATGAATTGCTGTTTTGGTTTGAATTTAATTTATCATTACACTATATAGTCTATAAACAATTAAAAAACAAATCGTTTTATGTTTTGGTTCAAAATATTTAAAAATGGATTCGTGGTACTTTAGCTGTGTTGTACAGATATTATGTCACTGCAAGAGAGTTAAACGTTAATTTCTTATTCTCTTAAGAAATGTATTCAGTACTGTTTTACATGATTTTCTAGAGATTTTTTGTTACAAGATTTAAAAACAATTGCGATAGAGTTTTCCATACCTTGAAGATGAATCCCTTGGTGACAAACAGCTCGATGAGTGTAGGAGTGTGGTTTATGGCTGCGTTGATTGAGTCAAGGGCCTGCCTTGTCAGTGAGGTCCAGGTATTGTTGTCATAGTATTAGGAAGGAAACCTTGCAGTGCTGTGCAAAAAAGTAGTTCACTCACAGGAGTGCAGACGCAGGCTGCTTTTGGGGAGTCCACCTCTGCGCAAACAGTTAATAGGTTCTGTTTTATTAGAAAATACACTAAAACAACAATCAGTACTGCACATTCACAGTTCACAAGAATTTTATTAAAGGATTAGGAAACCAAAATTAGAATATATTTTTCTTCTATTGAAAATCTATAGCAAGGCCAAATTTTAGGTTCAAAACCGGTGTCACCTTCATTGGTGATTTGAATTATTGTTTAACAGTACAAAGGTCTGACATCTCGTTGCCACAAGGCTCCGCCAGCTTGAATACGATGTGTGAGACGGTCAGTGAGACCCTATGCGACCTATGCAATATATCAGTTTCTTTTGACCAAGAAGTGTCAGCGTGATCACAACTGATCTTGAAGGTTGAGAAGGCAATTAGTGTTATTTCTCTTAGTTGTAAAAATTTTCCAAGGAGTTGAACTATAAAACAAGAGTAACCTTCACTGCGGGTGGGTCATGTGGAAGGAGGGTAGGCTTGTGAGGTGACAATTGCCGGGCCCTCACTCAGTTGTATTATACCCTCGCCCATCTCCTCACACAGCACGGAGTCAAAGGGAAAAATAGAAAAAATAGAGAGAGAAAAAAAAGGAGAAAGCAAAATATTTCAGGGTTTCATATCGTCAGATGAAATTATTTTTCTTGATCTTCACAAATGTCACTGAAAAATTACACTCTGCAGGATCATTTACATGCAGAATATTAATTAATGAAATTTACTTAAAAAAGTGTCAATTCTGTGTCAACGCAAACAAAACTTACATTTTAGTTAGCAAAGTCGGCAAATGTTTTGATTTTCTCGCACATTAAGGCCTAGCGGCTTCTTTGTGTGCAACAAGACATCTTTTATAATAGCAGATGTCACAAGCTTTTATAAGGAAACTTTAGGTTGAATGTTGTTTTTATGTGCCCAGCATTTATTAACTACCTATGATACATGACCTGTATAAAGACTAAGCCAGGATTCACTAATCTTTTAATAATACACTATATAATCAAAATACAGTACAGCTAGTGTATGTTTTAAGTGATTATTTGTTGCATTATATTTTCAAAATTCTGGCATAAAAACTAAATGAAGTCATCAGGTATCAAAAATTACAGTATGAGAAGAGAGAAAACTAAAGTTAGTTAAATTTATAATACATTTATTTCGGCCCTGCAAAGACCATCTTGAAAATAAACTGGAAAAAAAGATGAAAAAGTTAACTCTTATTAAAGGGGTACTGAAGGGAACACTTTTTTAATATCATCTTATCAATAAAAATAAGACCGATTCACTGGTAATAATCATTTTCTTGTTCAGGCCCCCAAATTTGAATTCCAGTGACCAACGGCTAAAAAGTGAAGTTGTGACGTATCGGTCTGGTCACACGCGATGTCCAGTAGCAATTTTATGGCGAGATGAGAGCAGAAGCGGCGATACCGGATGTTGGCTGTCATTAAAATAAACACAAATTTTCAACGTTTATATGAAATCATCTTTCGTTTTTTTCAACGATTGGGATGAAATCACAATTCAATTCCCTATCTAGCGGTACAAAAATTATTTTTCTGTGATGATTAGAACAATTTATAGTAAAGTGCAATTGCATGAAAATGCATTGATGCAATTCTCAATCTCAGCTAATATGCATCGCACAAGAATGAAATTTATACTAATCGATTGGAAATTTTATCATCAGTTACGCACTATCATTAAAAATTACGAAAATTGATAATTAACAAAATATAAAATTTTATATTTTTATTTTATTGCCATGAATGTAGTAATATGGGAAAAAAATTGGAGTGGCGATGGTGATGGTAGCCGTCGCCGGAGTCGCCGCGCTTCACCGGAAATCATAAATCTAACTGGTGTCAATAAAATAAATTTAATAAATACAAAATATCAACTTTTGTTAATTATTAATTTTCGTAATTTTTAATGATAGTGCGTAACTGATGATAAAATTTCCAATCGATTAGTATAAATGTCATTCTTGTGCGATGCATATTAGCTGAGATTGAGAATTGCATCAATGCATTTTCATGCAATTGCACTTTACTATAAATTGTTCTAATCATCACAGAAAAATAATTTTTGTACCGCTAGATAGGGAATTGAATTGTGATTTCATCCCAATCGTTGAAAAAGACGAAAGATGATTTCAAATAGACGTTGAAAATTTGTGTTTATTTTAATGACAGCCAACATCCGGTATCGCCGCATCTGCTCTCATCTCGCCATAAAATTGCTACTGAACATCGCGCGTGACCAGACCGATACGTCACAACTTCACTTTCTAGCCGTTGGTCACTGGAATTCAAATTTGGGGGCCTGAACAAGAAAATGATTATTACCAGTGAATCTGTCTTATTTTTGTTGATAAGATGATATTAAAAAAGTGTTCCCTTCAGTACCCCTTTAAGGATCCTTAGATTCCTTAGGGACCAAGGTAAAAGAATCCTTCAAGAAGAGGATTATTCTGTTACAAATTAAAGCTTACCTTGAAGGCTGATGTGTCTAACCCCCTCTGAAAGGCATCAACGTACTGCAACAGAAGCCGTTGTATAGTCTCCACTTTCTCAGGATCCTTGTAGAGGGAGCGGAGGTCAACAAAGAGGGGGCACACACTTGTGCACGCCCTGATGCAGGTATCGGTTAACCAGGATACGGAACTGCTCTCCTGAAATCAGCACGTTACCAGGGTGAGATAAAATAATCTTCCAAATAACTGTAAAAATAATAATAATAAATATTATACTGTAATAAAAAAATGAAAATATTAGACAAGCTACTTTATAAAGGATCAACCCTTCTTAAAATATTGTGTATACCTCAAGAGTATGCATATCTGTTATTATTGCAATGTATACAGTACTTGCAATATCATGCATAGTACCTTTCAGGACTATAAAATATGTACACATGCAGCATCTTTTAAGGAATTTTTTTAAGAAAATCTCAAGTACTGCTGTGAAATTATGTATTGACACATCATATTATTCATATACCTTGATTCATATATATACTCAACTTGAGAAAATTGTAAACCTTCCAGCCACGGAATAGCATTTATAGCAACACACTGTGGTGTTGCTCCTTCAGATTAAATTCAATAATATATTGGGCAAGATAAGAATTAAAATAAGCTGTGATGAATTACTCAACTAATTTGTCTCATGTCTTACTTCTTACTTGTTTTAAGTACAGTATGCATACAGTATAATAAGCATGAAAATTTAACATTTAAGTGTAAATTTGATTGAATAAAAAATAAATTGATGGAATAGGAATATATATATATATGATCTGCGTCCGAGAGATCCCCGGCTCAATTCCCGATTCCGGCAGACTTTTCGTGACTTGAGATGGGTGTAACTGATTACTAAGTGATGGAGTTGGTAGGACAGCTTATACGACTGCATGTCTATACTCCGCTGCCCTGCAGTCTTTCACTGCCACTGCAGGCTGCACAGATCTGCACTAAAGTGCCGGTCCAACACATTTTTGACACCCTGCATTAACTGGGATTACAGAGCGAAGGTGTCGAGGAGTGACGGGGAAGAGGATTCTGCAGGTGAGGATTAATTGGTGGAGATACAAGCAGGTAGAGATTGGTAAATGACTAAGTGATGGGACGGCGGTGATTAAAACGGATAAGTAAGTTGCTTGTCCTATATATCAATCATGCTGTATGCATCTCCAAGTTCACATGCAGGGGGAGATCTATATACTGTATATATAGGGATAAATAGACTGCATTGCAAGCCAACGTGGTGTATATAATAAACCAGAATTGCCACATGAATTAATGCATATATAGATATGCATAATATATATATAGCAATATTAATATATAGCAATCCATTAATCCATTATCAACTATATAAATATGCATACAAGTATAATTATGCATATATTATGTATATCAATGTATATGCATACTGTACATACTCGACTATAATATATAGAGTATGTTTCTGTGTTTACTTTTTTTTAGCTATATATATACAACAGATATACTTGCATGATATGTACTGTATTTATATCACACAATATATACTGTACATATATCTATTAATGCTTTTATGATATATATTCAAACGTACCAGCTAATTTCAGTATTAAAGATCTAGCTGCCTCACATATCACATATGAATCACATATCAACAACATCCATTATTCTTGAGTCTTGACACTCTTGTTTTGAACTATTTGAAGTTTACGCATATTTACTTTCGTGATGTCATGAATCATATGTTTTGCGTTGCAAATCCCCGTCGACGTATCTTTAATGCAGGTACGTCGGTTTTACGTCATCATTCAATCATCAATAAAAAAGCATCGACGTATCTTTAATAGTCGTACGTCCGACGTCGCAGCAGACAGTTCCAAAAATATCCCTAACTTTAATGATTCTATTCATATTATGGAGGATTCTAAGGTAAATAATGTTACTATTGTAACTATAGCATATTAAACGTTGTATTAAAATTGCATTGCATAATTTGTAAGGGAATTTATGTAGAGGGGAATTAAAAAAAGTATGCATAAATATAATATAATACTGTAATATATTATACTCGGTCTACTTTGGATTTATACATTAGTATGCATATACTGCAGCCACTGCAGGCAGCGCATGCTTGCATGCATCAAATGCTATTTCGAAACCATAACAGTTTCATAATCGTACAGACGTACAGTTATCAATTAATTAAACTGAATGTCATTGTACTGTATGATAAACGATACAATACGCGACTGTATGCATACATTATTGTCATCCCTTTTGTCATATAATATATATTATGCTTAATATGTAAATATTAATATTTATTATTGATAAATTAATGTGGAATGAGCATATTAAATATGTTACATCGAAGGGAAGGAGGTGTTTGGAGTTTGTCATGAGAAATCTTAAGGGTACCAGTAGGATAGTTAAAGATAATGCGTATAGAGCTTTGGTGAGACCCATGATACAACTATGGGTGAGACCAGTGCTTGAATATGGTTGCTGTGTTTGGGACCCATATAGATGTGTGGGGGTGAAGGAGTTGGAGAAGGTTCAGCGGAGAGCAGCAAGAAGGGTTACAGGTCGTGTGGGAAGGTTTCAGTTTGTGGGGGATGGTGCTGATGTTAGAAAGGAGTATGTTAGTGTGTCTGCTTTAATTGAGAATTTGGGGTGGGAGTAGTTGAAAAATTGTAGACTTGGTGTTATGTATAAGATAACAAGAAATTGTGAGGGTTGGGAAGAGTTGAGTGGTCGTGTAATGAGAACAGATGTTGCTGAGGCTGAGAGTTTTGATTTGTTTAAAAAATCTCTGAGAGTTGGTGAACATTCGCGAGCCACCGTGGCATTGCCACATTTGCTGCGTTAATATTATTATTATTATTATGTATAATTAAAAAATTGCTGGCCCGGCCGGATTATTATGCATTAACTGCATGCATAATATATGCATATATTATGATGTACATATCATAATGTACATAATATATAATTTATATTTATATATATAATTATATTATTATAATATATTATTATGTATTATAATATTATCTGATTGTAAGTCTGACTTATTAATTTAATTAATTAGATATATGCATTTTATATGCATGCATATCATATGCATACATCGGAGATGGCAGATATATATGCATATATGCTACTGGTATATAGTATAATATATGCATATGATATAGGCTGATAGGCGCAGGCTCGGAGTGGCCATTAGAATAGGTGAGCGATTGCGCGGTAGGCCTCCTCGGCTGGGGAGCTACAACGTTAAAAGTAGGCCCCTGTAGAATAGTCAAGTAGGCTCCTGATGTGGTGATGTGGGATATGGGCCCGGAATCCTGTTTGCTCATAAATGGGCCCGTACTCCTGTTTGCTCAGTATACAGGCCTTTTGAGCCCAGTCCGATCCTGCATGGATAGGGTCCCAGTGACCACATGGACGTCCCCGGGACGCCCCGGGGACATCCCTCTAAGGTCCCCTTTGGACGTCCCCAAGGACATCCCCCATGTCCATCAAAAAAGGACGTCCCTGCGGACGTCTTGTGGACATCCCTCGGGGATGTTCCCTAATTTTCACTTGCCAATTATATATTAATTCATCTTAAAATTTATATTAAAGAAGTTTAGGGTCTTTTAGAATGAGGACTACAAGATTACCAAATAAAAAATTTTGGTGCGTCGGGAATCGAACTCGGACCTTTTGGTTGATAGACGACGTCGTAGACAACTTGGATATTGCTCTTCGTTACTAAAGTGTGGTTTAGTTAGGTATATAAATTGTAAAGTTTTGGGTGTTTTATAATATTTTAATATTACGAGCGAAGTTGCGTTTTTTTATTTTTTTAAGCAAACTGGTACATTGGGAGATTGTTATTATTTAATACAACATTAAAAATATTGAGATTTAAATTTTTAAAAAATAAATTAAAATAAAATTTTATAATTTTAATAAAAACATGTTTATACTATAATTAATTATAAATTGCAACGCTCAAATGCATCTCTAATTGTTAACAGACTTCGACATTAAAAAAAAAATATTTTTAATTTTTTAGAAATTTTTAAAGGTCCCTCCGAGGACATTTGTGGGACGTTCAAGCGTCCCTCTAAAATCCCCGGGGGACTTTGAAGGGACCTTGTTTATTTTTCATACATATTTTTTTCTACGAGGATATTTTATTAATAAAAATTATTTTTCGGTGCAAATTACGCACTTTAATATTAAGTAAAATTTCACGTCTTATTTCAAGTATTAATATTTTTATATAATATTTTAAATAATATTAACTATATTTGTATATTTTTAAAATCAGTACATAATAATGAACAGCACATATTATGATTTTAATGAAAACATTGACTAAAGGGACCTTTCAAAGTCCCCCGGGGATGTTCAAGGGACAGCCGTGTTGCATCCCCAGCTAGGGGATGTTCTGAGAGACTTTTATAAAAATATTAAAAAACCTAGAAAATTATTTACGAAGTGTAGCTAAAACCTTTTTTAGAACACGGAAAACATGTTTAAAGTTAAAGGGTTTTGAAAACTAGCATGTAAAACGTTCAGGGATGTTGGGGGATTTTGCGGGGATGTTCGCAAGGTCCCCGGGATGTCCATGTGGTCACTGGGGTATGATATAATATACATAATTATGTATATGCATAACATCAATAAAAATATACTATACTGTACATACTATAGGTCTGTTCGTAAATCCTGCCTGGTGTACTCTGAGCAAGTTTATGAACAAAAATCGTGATATCATCTGCACTCTGCACTCCCTATAGCCCTATAGTCTAACAAGCGAGAGTTTGCAAACCACGGAAATGACGTAATTTCAGTAGTTTTTGCTTCCGGTTGCCATAGTATAACCCGCAATCGAAAGTTCCCATACGTCATTTCCATCAATTTCCATGGTCGAACCCTTGCTTGCTGGACTATACCCCTGCACCATCTGCATTGCATGGTGTAAGAAAACGGGGCAAGGTGTACACTGGGCAGGGTTACGAACAGACCTAGCTACTTGCTATATATACACAATAAAAATACCTAATGTACACTAGCGTCATAATTTTTATGCAGCCTAATTCCTAATTAATATACAGAAGTTTATTATTTTTAAAATTTCTTCTTCATATAACATTCTGTACTGTATATATGTGTTTAATTATGCATATTATACATATAAAAGACCACATATACATATATATATATACACAGTATGCATAATTATAGAAATGATGTCACATTGACCTGACAATTGCTGGAAATAAAGGAGCATATTCATTCTGATCGACCTTGGGATGAGTGGACTAGATATGAAAGTTCGTATTTGTGGTTGTGAGATATGTATCTCATTTGCAGCAACCTCAATTGATGCTCTTAATTCCCTCTCTTTCTGGCAACTTAGAAATTTACAAATCAATTACTGTATTGTTTATAATTCACAGTATAAAATAAATGTTGGGTCACAGTGTCAGAGTTGTTGTTGATGCTTAATTGTCGTGCACCGGTGGGGACATAAAAAAACTTCCATATAACTTCAGACTGCTTTAAACTTTTATTTACAGAAGCGTTGCAACGTTTCTGTAAAGTCTTGTTGACCTGGCCAACTCTTATCATTCTCTGACACAATAGGTTTTATGGTAGTGAAACAATATGAAGTATTGACCTAAAAAAAATTATTGCAGAAATGAATAGAGGGGGCAAAGTTATGCTACTCTGATTTTTTTCAGATTTTTTTAAGTCCGTGAATTATTTTTTTAAAAAAAAAATTGAAAGTACAGATAGAGTGACTCTTTTTGACGCCTCTCTTAATAAAAAGAATCGGAACAAAAGGAGCGTGGGCTCGAATCTGACCTCAGCAAAACTTTTTAGCAATACGTACTTCCCAGCCTCTAAAAAATCTTAAAAAAAAAAAAAAAAAAAAAAAAAAAAAAATCAGAGAGGCATGAATTTGCATTTTTGCAATAAAATGTTTTGAGGTTGATACTCTTCTTAGTGAGCTCAAATACAATAGTCTCTTTTAATTTGTTTGTAGCCTCTTGTTTTCTTCCCCAAAATACTTACCGTCTATAATAATGCAATTCTAAAAATGATTACACCAACTTTGGATTTGGTGTAACCTTGGCTGTTTTCAATAGATACACTAGGAAAAATAGTAGTAATCATAAGATTATAACATGTAATACTGTATGATCAATTAGAAAGTTTATAATTATGGTTTACCAGTAATACAGTACAACTCTCTATTTATTTACAGGACGTAGACCAACAGCCGTACGTTTTGACGGATTTAGAGAACCTGGATCATCTTCAGTCCCCTTTGAAATCAACTCAGCGAATAAAGGTATATTTATTTATTTTATTGCCCATCACAGAGTATAGATGTTAACATCATACAAATTTGGGGTGAGCCTAATATTTCTGACAAAGCTTCATAAATTAAATATTTTTATTTAAATGCACGAGAAGTAAGTATGATTCAGTTTAATAGTACTGGTAGCAAGTGACTGAATTTACGAGTAACTTCCCGGCTCATCGTGAACCCCATCTAGCATATTGCTTAGTTTTTTTTGGGTCCCTTTCAAACTGGGTCAGCCATGGCCTATAGCAATACATCCCAGCATTCACCTGGTTTTGACTGAGGAAACCATGAAACCTCAGTCAGGATGGTCGACAGTTGATGGAGAATGCCATCAATCACATCTCTCGGGAGCAAAACTGGGTGTTCCGTAACAACCATCACTTGTGAAAAGTTTGGCGGTGTCTGGGATCAAACTCACTATCATCCAATTACGAATCAGATGAGCATACCACTGTCAGTGCCCGGTTCAATATTTTTGGAATGGCTTCATTGGATTATTATTATCCCAAAATTGTATCACTGCATGTCTCTTGGAGCTGAAAGTTATATTATTACCCTTACCTAAATATTAGAGATATGAGAGCTAACTTAATACACTGTATACATTCTTGCTTTTAGTTTATGAACAGTAGCGAGTAGTTGTTGGCCCTTGTCTCACTGGTACATATCCTTATAATTCCATTAAAATAAAAATGTCCAATCCATCCGTACTTTAACATGGCCAGATTGGGCATTGTTAAATTATTATTATGTTATTAACAATTTAACAATGTTGTTATCATTGTTAAATCATTGTTTTGGGTGAATGTACGCATTTTGTGTATGGTGTGTATTTTGGGTTATCATTAATTTTTATTTGAATGGAGTGTAGTACATGTGTTGACAGAGTCAATGAGAATTTATTGTTAACTTGATTTACCTACTTCACCGTTAGCTACTAAATGCACAATTATTGTAGTTAAAAACTGATGAAATTATTTATTTGTTGTAGTACACATGCTTTGCACTGTCAACGAGATTCCTGGTATTTGGAGCAACAAGTGGTGGTCTCTACATCTTTAAACGAGAACCATGTACGTTTCTACAACTCATTCCAAGCAAGGTAGGTTCCTACATTTATTTTTATTACCATATTTACCACATTATCTTGATTTTCTATTACTTGATTGTATCAAATTTGAAAGTGTAATAATAAAGCTGCATTATGCATTTAAAAAAAAGTATGTTTATTTATATCTGTCATGAATGCTATATAAGTAACTCTAAAGCCGGTATTACATGATACAATTTTTATAACTATTGTATACAATTTTTTCTTACAAGAAAAATTAAACTCCATTTGTTTGTATGGAGATGAAATTTTCTTGTAAGGAAAAATTGTATGCAAAATTGTATGGTGTAATACCGGCCTAACTCTTGATTCATTTTTGTTTTTTGGGGGAAGCAATGCCGTACATAACCAGATTCAAGGTAGTGGCCCATGACTTTTTTTTTTTTTAAACCTATTAATTAACCTGGGTTGCTCCTTCTATCTCCTACAAACCTTCCTAAATTGGTTTCAATGTTAAAGTGCCATTAATATAATATTGTAGCAACTCAATGCTCTTCTTGTAATTCACTTATCAGTACCTCTGGTGCTCCTGATTAGGTAGTAACTAAATTGTGACATGTGTAGGACGGAGCGGTGAGCCGGGTAGCAGTGTCCCCGGACGAGCGAGTGATTGCGTACGCCACGGGGAAAGGCCTGGTGGTGTTGGTAGAGCCCCAAGCCCAGGGAGGGGGCGTGGCGCGGCGCCTGCAAGTCTCGCACGAGCATGCCGGAACCCAGGTCACTGCCCTACAGTGGAGCACCAAGGGAGACGAACTCTACGCAGCAGACAGTCTCGGAAGGGTCTCTCTATGCTGTGTCTCCCTCTTTACAGTAAGTGTCAGTACATAGAAGAAGACTTAAAGAGAGGCTTCAAGTCAGCTGATTTTGAATTTAAATTTGAAATTTTCCGACCATCCTATCCAAACCTATGTAAAAAAACTTAAAAAACAAAACAAAAATTATAGTCTGTTTTAGCATTAAAGTAAGATTTTTTAAAAAAAAATCTTTCATACTCTGAATTGAAGTAGAAGATGTTTTGAAGTTTAATAATTAAAAAAAAAAAAAAAAAAAAAAAATGCTTCTTTAGTTACAGTTTTAAGAAATGTGAATTAAAATTCGATCAGTAACATAAAATAATATTCAAGTCCATTTAAAATTAGTTCTAAAAAACAAATCACAAGGATTGTCATATTTGTCATTGGATTATGGGAGACAAATCACAAGGATTATCATTGGAGTATTGGATACAGTTTTAAAACAATAATTTTATTTTGAAACTAGTATACTGGTACATGTAAGGTGATTTTTAGTATTTAATAAATTCAATGCTTAAAATTTTACTTCTTACTTACTACTAAGCATCTTGATTTTGAAAAAAAAAAAGAAAAAAAAACTGTACAGTATAAAAGGTTGATTATTACTATTTTTTTTTATATATATTTTTATTTTTTCAATTATTTTTTTTATTTTTTTGCAGTGAGAATAAAATCAATTCTGCAGTTTATTTTTTTTTTATTTTATTTTTTATTCACCCAAGTACATATTTATGCAAAAAAAAACCACACACATATATGACAAACAATTGAGGTGAAAAGGATACAATACACGGCACAAGCAGCACCATAACACAGAGTATGCATATGTGGTATTACAGTATATCCAATTTATAAGAGGAACAAAAACAAAACAAAAACATATTTGATTAAAGTTAATAAAATAGAATAATAAGTCTGTTATTATTAACATTGTCAAAATTAAAATAAAATTAAATAGCACTTTCAATTACAAAATTAATGGTTCTGCGAACATAAGTCAACCAAATATGTCTTGCATAAACGCTTAAACACCACAGGGGGGTGGACGATCTTGAGGCTAGGCAGGAGTGTATTCCAGCTCGTCACACTACGATACACATAACCATTTTTGAAAGCAGTCGTTCTGGGCTTAGGCGGAATGAGTTTCTGCCCGCCCTCACCCAGCACAGATACACCATGACTTATTAGATAAGTAGATAAAGCTACTTATCTAATATCTACCATGAACATTAGAAAAGAGCACGCCTTGAGACAAGTGCATCTCATACATTATGCTTATTACATTTATATTTATGTGTAACCTTGTGTGTAAGAGTTATCTTGCAACCATGCTGGGGCTTACCAGGCTCCCAGAACCCTTTCCTGCACTCTTCTGGGCTCCTACTACCAGATCTGTGCAGCCTGCAGTGGTAGTGCAATACTGCAGGGCAGCGGAGTATAGACAGCCGTAAGCTGCCTTCCTCCTACCAACTCCATAATCTAGTAATCAGTCACACCCAACTCAGTCACGAAAACTCTGCCGGGTTTGGTCCGAGAGGTCCCCGGTTCAATACCCGAACCCGGCAGACTTTTCGTGACTGAGTTGGGTGTGACTGATTACTAGATTATGGAGTTGGTAGGAGGAAGGCAGCTTATGACTGTCTATACTCCACTGCCCTGCAGTATTGCACTACCACTGCAGGCTGCACAGATCTAGTAGTAGGAGCCCAGAAGAGTGCAGGAAAGGGTTCTGGGAGCCTGGTAAGTCCCAGCATGGTCGCAAGATAACTCTTACACACAAGGCTAAATATCGGCCTGGCCACACCCGAAAGGGTAAAATGGCGTCAAGGATATTAACTTTATTATTAACTTTTAACATTTATATTTGTGGGTTACTGCATCATATGATCCCTTTTCAAACAACCGCAGGCGATATTTAATTATTATAACATAAACACTACAGATACCTAGTAACAGTTTTGTTATATATATATACTTATTGTCTCCAGGCCAAGAACATCTTCCAGACTCCATCCCTCCAGTTGATGCAGCTTGACTCTGGTGTGGTCCAGTTGGAATATCAAGACGGACTTCTCCTCATCTCCACCCTGTCTCGGTGCTACATCTCAGACACAGCCAAGGAGCAGTACAAGCAGGTGGGACAGAAACTGAGAGATGGTGAGTTCGGTGCCTGCTTCCTTTCTTCGAGCGAGTCTCTTGCTCCTCCGCCTGAACACGGAGAGACACCGAGTGCCCCTCATGTTACGTCCAGCAACCAGTTTGACCTTCTGGGTGCTCACGAGAACCTGGCTCATCGTGACAGAAACCTCAGGGTGTTCTGTGCTAGACCGGGATCCAGATTGTGGGAGGTACGTAGCGATGGTACCGTCGTAAGTACTCATCAGTTTCGTCAAGCACTCGTTACAACACAACCTACAGAACTTATCACAGACAAAAAGAAATTAAAGAAGTCAAAGAATATTAATTATATTCAAGATATGACAAAACAATCATTCAATTTTGCAAAATTATATTCTATATCTAATAAATTTATTTTTACTTTTAAATCAAATGGAATTTATATATTTGATCCTGATAATGCTGAAATTTTACTATGGAGTAATGAATTTCAAGATATAATTGATGCTCAAGTGTTTGATGATACCATTTACGTTTGGCTTGCAACAGGAGAAATGCATGCACTTACATTGTGTGTTATTGAAAAATGTATCATGAGATTATATTTTAGGAAACATTATGCTCTTTGTGCCAAGTTATGTTCTCTCCATACTAGTCATCTTCTGAAAAAATTACCTTTGTCTCGAAAACTTCATTTTCTAGTGGACTTAAATGATAAACTTACTGATTTAGGTCTTGCAGAATTACAACAAAAAATATTACCACTTACTTCAGAAATGTCAAAAATTGTTGCTGAGAAATCCAAGACTCATAAACTTAGATCTGGTATTTATCTCGTTGGTAATAATCATGTTTACGATAGTGATGAAGAAGATGGCAAAATTGGATTACGGATTTTCCGTTCAATATCAGGAAGCAGGCAAAGAAAAGTATCTGAACGTTCTCGATCTCTCAGTTCTTCTCCTGATGGTCGGAGAAGAAGAAAATCTGGACCGAAACGTCACGCAGTTCATGATTTATCCAGACAGACACATTCTGGAAGTTTGCATTCATTACCAGATATAAGTCAACATACCACACCTGTAAGAATAAAACCAGACGACAAATTACCAGTACAAAGTAATGAAACTGGACACAAGAAAACAGAAGATTGGGAGTCAAAATATGTAACATCTGATGATCTATTTAATGTAGCCGAGCTACCTTTCACAGTTCTCTCATCTCCAGAAACAATCGCTGCTCTCAGAGACTTAACTCAGAGTCTCTCAGTCAAGCTAACCAGCGGCACAAAGAGTTTGAGGAAGACGTGGAGTGCTCTTGAAGGAAAAGTTCGCTCTCTTAGTCAAGAAGCTCCGCCTGCCCCACTAGACGTGAGACCCAAAGATTATCAAGAAACACATGACGAACATCAACAATTAGAAGACCAAGAGTTTGAAATTTTACTTCCGAATGGTAAACCTGTTCATCTTAAGAAACAAGAAAAGACAAGTGAAATAAAATCTCTTCCTAAACTAGATATTATTAAAGTGAAAGAACTTTGTAATCAAATAAGAAACACTCCTTTAGGACAAGATACTCAATATACACAAGAACAACTTTTCAATGAATTGAATATTGTGTGTGGACAATTTGTTGCTTGTAGTTTAAAAGAAGAAGAAAACAATCATTGGTTTGAAAAATGTGACAGTGAACCATTTCCATTTACTCATTATTTTACAGCAGATGATATAAAAGTTATTCAGGAATCACTACACAACCAACTACTGACTAGAAATATTGTTAAAATTCTTGATGAGTGGATTACAAAGATTGAATGTGACCCTAATTATCCAAATATCCTTAGAACAATTTATTCAGATGATGAACTAAAAATTGATACTTTACTTAGTAGAATTATATCCATGTACTCAAATATTTTAGATGAAGATATAATTTTAACTTATGTAAAAAAACTCAATATTCCTTGCTATTTCATGACTTGGTGTGTTATACTCAACACTTTTCAACAAAATGTACTCAACTTTATAACTACTGAAAGTCGAGAAAATATACGTAAATTAATATCAAATCAAAAATACCCGCTACCAATGTTACTCAATGTTATGTACTTAATATTACGGGTAAGCAGTATTGATGGAATCAACATCTGCTTGGCAATTGGTGAAAATGTATCAATCAAAGATTTTTGCTATGTCATTATAAAATTACAGGAACATAAAATTAATTCTGAAACATCATATGAACATATTCAACGTTATTGTCAAAATATATTCCTGACATATCTTACAAAATTAATAAACAATGGAAAAGATATAGCACTTGAATGCTTTAGTGATAAAGAAGTTTTTGAATACATTTCATTTGCATTTTTAAGTTTAAATAACCATGGTGATCAAATGTGTTCCTGTGGTTATCCCAAAGTTCAAGCATTACGGAAAGTGCCATTACAGTTTGAACACATTGGTAGTTTATTATTAAATCATATTAAAGATTTCGATTATGAATCTTATTTACTATTGTGTAGTAAATTAGGACTTTGGAGAAAATTTCTTGAATACAAACAAGAGACTGGAGGCAATATCCTGCCGTACCTGGTGCAACTAGACTCTCCGATTCTCCTAGAAGAACTTTGCCTGGGACTGAGTGAAGCCTTGTGGTGTGAACTCTTGCAGATGAAGCGTAGTGTGGAGATGACCCAGCTGTGCCTCAACTGTGGCACTGCCCTTGAGCGTAGGCAGGACTGGGGGCTCACCTGGTCACACTTGGGACACTCCCTCATCAGAGCCCTCGGACCGGTTCAGGCCTGTGATATACTTCTCCGACACATGCCTGCTGATGCTACTGGTGGACTAGATGCACAGTAAGATATCTTTACATATTTGTTTATTTATTTATTTATTTATTTATTTTTTTGGTGGTTAGAGTGTCTTCCTCTTGTTTTTGCTCTTAATTTATATCTAGGGAGGATCTGTCTGATTATTAGATCATTGAGTTGGTACAGTTGTGTCTATATAACTGCTTAAAAGTTATTAGCTAGGCATATTGTTTTATGCATTGGCTTAATTCCTACTCCTCTTTTTCTCATGCTTGACTTAATATATTATGTTTACTGAATCCTATGCAGACAAATCTAGTTTTTGATAAATAATCTAGATGCATTATAATCATGATACATAACAATTTTACTAAAATACTTAATTACCGATTTGAAAAATACCCACTGTCAGTCTTGTTAATCACCATGCCTTGTGTTGTTCTTACTGGACATGGTGATTAACAAGGCCACAAAGAGAAATTTTTCGAGACAACGACTGTACATACAAATAACAGTAAGCAGTATGTACCGAAAGGGGTTTTAAAAGTGTCTTGTTGCTTACATCGTATCAGCAACAATGTGTATTGTATTTGTGGAGTGAAGGTGAGCCGATGCTGTTTCTCTTATCACTAATACTTTGATGCCAAGTGTCTTTTATGACCTCACCCATTAGACCTGTGTATAGACACTTTTTAAACCCCTTTCGCTATAACACAAGGTAAAGTTGTCACTTATCATTGAATTTATTATTAAATAACATTGTGATAATATTGTACAGTAATGTACTATGTAACCTGTAATCCATACATTTACAGTCCTAATTTATTACAACTCTTCGCTGTTGTGAGATAATATTTTAATTTTTAATCTCTCCACCTGACATTAATATACAATTATAAATATATACATATACAATTATATACAAGCATAAATTTAAGCCCCAACCGAGCATGATTCTATCCACACTGCTTATTTTCCAATAGTATACTATGGTTACAGAGCAGTTCCAACAAGAAATTAAATTGTTCTTGTAAACGAAGTGGCATAAATTTTAGTCTACAAATTTTAAGTGATAAAAGTTGATGTAAAAATAAATTATTAAATATAAAACACCATCTTGTCAGAATTAGAATTACAGGAATAATTCATTGATAAATACCAGGGAGTGGACCCGGATCTGGATCCCAGATCCGCTTCAGATCCCCTTTTTAGACGAGCGGATCCGGGTCCGGATCTAACGGACACGCTTTTTTCAAGAGGGGATCTGGATCCGTTTTTCAGATCCCCTTTTTTTTTTAAAGGGGATCCGGTTCCGGATCTCAGATCCGGCTTAAAAAAAAGTCATCCAGATCCGGACCCGGATCCGGATCCCGTTTTTAAAGAAATATACAAAAATATCAACAAACGGTATAAAAATTTATATGAAGTTAAAAAAAAATGTGGTTTTATTGGAAACATGGAGCAAAATAAATTTAGGAAACTTAAAATTTACTTACATACTTAATGTTTTTAGTGTTTTAAAACTTTTAAAGTTCAAAGTTCCAAGTTTTAAATGTGAAAGGAACTGTACATAAAAATTACATGATACTTCATAACTCACATGATAATACAGTATTCATATAATTACAGTCTGGTTTTTATAATAGTTATAACAGTCACTACGTTCACATGACGGTGTTACATTTAAATTTAATATGTAGCTGTAACATCTATACGGCTATACGCAAAATATTGTACTGATTGTACGTACATTTGCCGCGGAAAAAAGATAAATTAAAAAGTAAAAAAAAAAAAAAAAAAACGGATCCGGATCCGGGAACCCGGATCCCCTTGCAAAATAACGGGATCCGGATCCGGGGATCCCGATCCCCTTTATTGATGAACGGGATTCGGTTCCGGATCTCAGATCCCCCTTTTTTTCAAGGGGATCTAGATCCCAAATTTAGAACCGCTGGAAAAAAAATCAGATCCGGGTACCCGGATCCGGATCCGCTCAAAAAGACGACCGGGTCCACTCCCTGATAAATACTGTAGAGTAAATAGGATGTTAAAAAAATCTTCACGGAAATTGATTTGAATTCTTATAGTAATTGCTTTTTTTTTTAAGAAAAATAACCATTAAGGTTGTGATATTTTAAGTGATATATTAATCAACAAAAAAGACAGAAATAACCAGCAAGACCTTACCGATCATAAAAGTTGCAGTACAGTAATATATAATATAAAAATATATAGGTGAAAATTTTGTGGTCATTTTGAGAATGTAAATAATTTTCAAAGTAAACTTGTGACTTCAAGATTTTCATATAATTTGCCTTTTCAATCGGTAAGGTCTTGCTGGTTATTCTTATCCTTTAATTTAAATAAGAAATTCATAAAACTTTTTGTATGACAAATATTGTCTCTAGTCTGGATAATGAGCTATCTGCTTACCAAAATTCAATTACAATAAAATGAGCCATCTGCTATATCAGATGAATGCAATTATGAGGTTAAATTTGAAGCAGATATATTAATTATTTTTGTTCATGAATTTTGGTAGTCAGATAGCTCATTATTCTGGACGAGGGACGATATACTCTTTCATGTAGTGCCTGGTTGTTACCATAAATTGTTTCCTGCAGGTTCTACCAGGCGTGTCTGTTCTCAACAATGGTGTCTGACTATGGTGAGGCATCTACAAAAGGAGTCCTTAACCTCCTACTGAGGCCAAGCAAAGAACCACCTGCGCTCTACGCACCTCAGGTAGGCTTAAAAGAGTCCTAAGGTGCATTTCCATGGAGCGGGAAAAGCGAGAAAGTTGTGTGCCGCAGCCAATCAGAGGCTAAAGATTTCCTCACCTTGTGAGCAGTGATTTTATCGCCAGCAAGGCCGCCATATGAGATTAAAGCTTTGTTGTTCTACCAAGCCCTGCTTGACATCACTCCATGGAAATGCACCTTTATAACTGATCTTGAGTGGGGCCTCTGATAGGCAACATTTCAGTTTCTGTGGTGACTGAAAACCAGTATAATAAATACAGATTCACAGGAAAAGGGCTATAAGATCTTGTAATATTTATTAGACCCTCTCACAAGTTATCCCACTTGAAAATGTTTTGAAAGTCTAGCTGTCCAGCTGGATTAATATCGGATTTTGATCTATTTAGTTGATGCAATGGAACTTTGATACAAGAAACATGATTAAATTTCCCTGGGATTTCAGAGGGCTCAAGATAGTAAAGTTATGCTGAGGTGCCAATATGCTGATGATGCAATTAAAAGTGGGGAGCAGGCTCAAACAAGATTAATTCATTTCATTCTCCAGATAATTTTCATTCAATCGTTTTGAAAACATTTGAAAACTATAAACGATGTTCAGGCAGCCTCCATGCGCGCCGCCATAGCGTATGTACACAGATGCGCAAAGTGTTATTTAAATGGAGAGTATAAAATTGAAAAACTGTCTTAAAAATTGATGTAAGACTAAATGGACAATTTTAGTGTGATGAGCAAATTTACGTACTTTTAATAATCCCCAGTACTGCGCAAAATTCCTCCCTCCCCATCCCCTTTTATTTATTTTCTTTAAAAATTTCTACCTGCTTGCTGCCTACCGCTATACACTAGTTACGTACGTAATGGCGGAAAGCAGCTGGAGTGGAGGGGATGAACATTGTCTATAGTCTGTACATGTAATAATGGCTACTTAATTACTACTACAAAATCTGACTATGAAGAGTCAATAATTGTGTAATAATCTGTCAAGTATGAAGTATGAAAATTGATTAAAAATTCATCTGTCACTTAAAGTTTTTTGGGAAACATTTTTTCTAATTTTTTTTATACACATTAGTGAAGCTTATTATCCTTTTTTTCAGTACCATTTTTTTAAACTTATACGTGATAAGAAATGTAATGCACCCACCTAGCAACATCAAATTTACTAACTGGTCATACCAGAGTTTGACTCTAGTCCAAAATTACCACTAAATCAATAAATCAAGTCATAAAAATAGGTAGGATAAAATATTGATGGCATTGTCTTTAGAACCAGTAAAGAAAACTAATTTTCTCACCCTAAGATAAATTATTTACTTACAGAAAAAAATGTTATCTTCACTGAATTTTTTGATGTTGCCTCATACTGAATACACATTGCAGGTGTCTGGTGCAATCTCGGAAGCCCTGAGCAGGGATCTGGCACTGCAGGGTTGTTCTGGCATGGAGGTGCTAGCACCTGCTGGCAGTGACCACCATTGGGGTGTGCAGACTCAACTGCGAGGCTCGCTCTGCCCTCGCTGCACTCTACCCCTCTCTGACCCCGTGCTGCTAAAACAGGGAGGACTTCGGGTGTTCCCTTGCAGCCACACCTACCACTCAGCCTGCCTCCCCAAGCTCAGCCCAGCCTGTATGTTGTGCAACACCAAACTTCAGTGAGTCTTCTCTGCTAGGAGCATTTAATTTGTACTACTTCTTCTTCTTCTTTTCTTATGCCCACGTGTTGGCTATTAATTTGTACTGAATTTTTATAGCTTAATATGCTTTTTTAAATATAGAAAAAAAAATTAATACTTATTTAAATACAAGTTTTAAAACTAAGCTAGAATGGTGCTTCTTTATTTGTTTAGTTTATGCTGCAAAATAATTTAGGTACTGTAGTTCAGTGAACTTGTGAAACTGAGCTAGTCGAATTTAATAGAATAGTGTACCATTAGTATATCTGCGTACAATAATCTTATCTAATTAAGATAATGTTAATTATTTTTCATGCTGAGGCATTTGAATAATAAGCACAGCAATAGAATTTTAAATTTCTAGCCCTTAGCAATTTTCAGGAATTGAAATAATTCTGATGGCTTATTTTAATTAAAATATGAATGCACTTGAGTCATTCCAGTTGCATTTTATTCTTTGTAATTTTTTTTATTTTTTATTAGGAAGTAACTTTACAAAAAGTTAATATACTAAAGTTGTTGTGCCACATCAAGTAACTTTCTGTAATTTTCCTTCTCCCCTTCCTAACAATATTTGTTTGAGACTGAGGAAAAATCAGGGGAGGCACAAATGACAGGGAACTAGCTAGGATTCAGTAAGCATGCTTAAAAGATGAGTTGTGTAACATTTACTACACAATATAATCTGTGATGGCTAGGTTAATCATAATATGAGACTTGTCACTTTCCTACCTTTTTTTTTATTTTTATTATTATTACCTTTGCATTGCCAATGGTGCCGTGGCAATTCCGACTGTGTAACTTTGTTTGCTGCAAACTTTTGAGACGATTAACTTCAAATGACGCAGGGTTGCCTAAAAGACTAACCTGTACAGTACGCAAAGTTACTACATGCTAACTGTGGCAACATTTTGATGTAATGTATTTAAAAGTTATAGTGTAGCCTCAGTTATCAATTAATATTTTTTGTTAAATCGCGTCATCAAAATGTAAGCCTTTTTGACAGCTCCTCATAATTTAAAATGAGTTGGTTTGAGCGTTGACGGCAAATTATAATAGTCAGAATTGCCACATCCCCATCAATATTCTAAATATAATGATAGTTTTCTGAATAGACTGTAAAAATAGTTTTAAAACGTACAGCATACTGATAAAATTTAATATGAAATTATGAATGATTAAATTATGATATTTGCCTATACTCTTTATCATTAAATATATACACTGCTTACAATGTATTTTAAATTGAGAGAAAGAAAAAATTACATTCCCTTGGTCCTTCTGTAGATTCAGTTTACCAGTGACTCTTTACTTGCAACAGTCACAACTCAAATTCAAACTTTTTAGATTATATGAAAGTCTTATATTATAATATGCTCTTTAATTGTTTATAAGCAAAGTATTGACTGCATAATATCTGTCTAATGAAGGGACCAACATGGGACAGTTGTTGATTTACATGTTAACTTGTGGGAAATTATTGTTAAATATGAAAGTTCTGTGGGTTACCAGCAAGTCCATTACGTTCTGTGCTGTGGTAGGCAAAATTAGGTACTACTTATTGTTACTCCCATGGTTAAATGCTAAAGAGTTTCATTAAACATATATTGCAACAATGCTTTTTTACAACCGTTGTAACTGCAGAACACTTTATTTTCTATCTACTGACTTAATAATTATAAAAATGAGTTTTTTAATTATTTGTTCCCAGCAAGCATTCTTTGTAAATTATAGTAAATTTTCGAAATAATAAAAACTATACAATAAAAAACAATGTATTTGAATTAGTAACAAAATTATTATAGATACATAAATGGTTTATTTTTAATTTGTTAAATGAAATGTTGATTGTAGTCCACACCTCTCGAAGATGATCCTATTATGCTCTTTAAGGCTTTAAGGTAGAGATAACGCCAAACAGCTGTTCTACGTACTACCATTTGATTAATATGTAAACCTTAGCAAATTCACAAAAATTCTGAAATTTTTTTGAGAGGCCTAAAAGCCATAGAAAAAGTTTCAAAACAATTTAACGAGCCGTTTTTTTTTAAATTAAGTTCTTAGTTCGTCTCTCCATGGGAAAGCCATATGCTGAAAATAAAAAAAAATTAATTAAAAAAAATGGTTAAATCGTTAAATTGTTTTGAATTCTTTTCTATGGCTTTTAGGCACTAATATCCGTCTCTCAATTTTTTTTTAGAATTTTTGTAAATTTGCTAAAGTTTACATGTTAATCAAAGAGACCTACGTCGAACAGCTGTTCGGCGTTATATATCTCTACCTTAATTTGCAAAGATCAATATACAGTAATTTATAATACATACTTTCAGGTAATGTACTATAAAATATAAAATCAGAGATCATTAGAGACTTCGCTCTATGTCTTATATCTGTGTCTTCTGTCTTTGTGTTTTGTGGACAAAATTTTCGTAGCTTTGTAGGGTATAAGCATGGAGCCGCTAGTGTAGCACATAAGATATACATGTGCTACACTAGCGGCACCATGCTTATACCCCTCAAAGCCCTTGAAAATTTTAATCAAAATTCTGGCTATGAGACACAAAAGCCTCTAGCTAATATAAAACGAAGCAAAACAAAACATTAAAATAATTTTAATGTCCTCGTTCTTTATAATTATTTAGCCTAGTGTTTTAGCAGAATTCTGCTTTTAAAAGAACTATAAAGTTTGTATCAAACTTATGCACAAGACTAAATGAACTGGATTCTTTATTCATTTGACAAACATTACAGTTTCAATTTATTCTTTATCCATTTTGCACTCAATTCAATTACGGAATCCTGTTTCTATATAAACCATCTCTCCTGGAGGCTAGGCAACTTGTTCTGCATTAAAAAAGTGGAATTAATTGTCATGATTATACTATGGGGTATTTAACTGACAAAAAAAAAAGTTTCAAGTTTTTGTCAACATTTCAAAAGGCACGAGAATTTCATGAAGAACAAGCCCTATTACAGTATTCTACGACAATTTCCTGATTTTATATGAATTTTTGAAACCTCTCAAAAATGACGTCATAGCATTAAATCTTAAATGGGAAAATAGATCAGTTAACATTGCCAAATCCCATACTTAATATTGAAATATAACCAAACTTTAATTTGCAAGGTTTTTAGGTGCTAGAATCACGATAATGAAGGTTTCAAATTCCTACCTCAATAACTTTTCATTTTAGCAATGTTAACTGATGCATTTTCCCATTTAAGATTCAATGCTATGACGTCATAAAAAAAAAGTTTTAAAAAGTCATATAAAATCAGCAAATTGTTGTAGAATGCTCTAATGCCCGGCTCGTTCTTCATAGAATTCACAGCACTTTTTACTAGTATTGCTAACTCAAATACCGGTCAGTACCCCATTGCCTCTGCTTCACAATATAGCAATTTTTTCTGTTCCTAAGGCAAATTTCAGTGATATTTGCTTCATTCACTACTCTAGATATCAGGCAATATTGGAGGATGGAGACATGAAATCTAAGAGATCTGCTTAAATAACTGATTATATGGAGGGACTATATGATATTTTGCTAACGAATAATATTAAAATTTCAAATTAAGGAAAATAAACCATTTAGGTTGTGATAATCTTATTAAAAGAAAAGGATAGGAATAACCAGCAAGGCCTTACCGATCGAAAGAGTCACAGCAGGTGGAAATTCTTGTGGTCACAGAGGTTTGCTCACAGAACCTCTGTGACCACAAGAATTTCCACCTGCTGTGACTCTTTCGATCGGTAAGGCCTTGCTGGTTATTCCTATCCTTTTCTTTTAATAAGAATAATATTAAAAAAAAAAAAAAAAATCGTCTAAACTGCTCTTGTATTAGTAATGAATATTTTGTAGCTTCAGACACTTTATAAAATCTAAGTTTAAATGAGTTTTCAATATTAATTAAATTGTTTCTAGAAATATTTCTACAGTTCTATCTTTAATTATTGCATTGTATATTATATTATCAATAGTTTATTTGAATATTAAGCTATTAAATATGTGATGATTAATTAAAGGAGTTTTACTAAATACATGTAATAACATAATTATACACTTAAAATATATATATATATATATTTAATAATTATACATTGTACAAAAAAATGACAATATTTTATCCGGCACCAATAGACTGTGATCATTTCTTTTTCAATCATGTACTGTACACAGTATCAAATATTTATTTTGGTTAAGAGATAATAGAGGCTTCAAGTTGGAGCACCTCACGATGCTCATTTGTGTTACTAAGGTCCATCTTGCACTTGAAAATAAAGCAAAGTGTTTTCTCAACTTTTCTTGGTAATAAATTACATAAAAAATCTAAATCTCGCATTATTTTTAAACTGTATATTTCAGTTTGGACCAAAGTTCCGTAAAGGAATTTTCCATAAAACTCATATTCTTTAAATTAGTGAAATAAAAAAAAAATTTTTTTTTTTTTTTTTTTTTTACATACATTGGATTGGACGGTGGGAACACCGAAAAATCAGCTGACTTGAAGCCACTATTATTTCAAAAGGAATAGAACGTCCAATTTAGCCATATCAATAATGTGGCAAAGAGTGGAGTTACTATCTCCCCTGAATTACTGTGATGGTCTCATCCCCCTTCCCCTGTCTTGCCAATTTGTCCACCCTTAATGTAAATCTTTTTTAATGTCATTGCAATCAAAATTTATTATTTTTAAGAATTAGAAATTTTGATTTCTAATACTGGTGGTATTCAGTACCTTTTAGGATCTGTTTGATTTAAAAAAATCTTCTTATCTCCTATCTGCCTCTTTCTTGTTGAACTGTGTTGCTATTAATATGTAAACCATGTACGCCAATAGTCATTGATACAATTTGTTTATCAAGCACGTCTCGCTTGGAAATGCTATGCACATTTGAGTTGTCGCTCGTAAAATTTGGAAAATCTTCTAATGATAGTAAATTCCTTGTACCGAATGGTCTTCTTCTTGATGGTTTCCTTGGTTGGTAGTGCCCTGTAAAAATAGATATATTAAAAAAAAATTGTAATTTTTTTAGTGCATATTTAATAATTACGATATTTACAACATTTAGAGAGTATAATGAATAAAACATTATTTTCTAAATTAATAAAATAAAAGAGGAGCTATAAAATTGTATCCTAATCCAATGCCATATATTTATTAATTTCATTATTTAGAGATTGCAATTTGTGAAAATTTTATCCCACCATTTTACAAACATTTTTATTATTAATATTTTTTTTCTTGACTATAGTATGCACGTATTTTCCACCTTGTATAAATTTTTATTTTAAGTTAGCCTGTTAAATTATAATAATTAATTGTGACCAAGAAATACCATTAAAATTAATTTTTTCAAAGACAAAATAGCTCTCATAAAAATCACAGTACATTGTTGGATTTTTTTTTTTTTTTTTTTACTTTATTGTTAAATACTTACATGAGTGAAAGGCATGATATCTGGGATCTTGATCTTTGCCATGGAAATCACCATCGCCAGTTGGTACAACAGTTGAAGATTGAGGAACAACAGGTCGCTGTGTTGATGGTTTAGGATTACACCTAGGATCATTTGTACCTGGGAAGCAATTTGGTGGTCTGACAGCTGTAGATGAAATATCAGAGGAGTCATCAATACAACTGATCACACCCTGTGGTCCAAATGAACAACCCTCTGGTAGCTCAGTCACAGGAGCACCGGTTACTGGTGGTCTAGTAGGTACTGGAGAAGTTGGCCGAGGGCATCGTGAATCACTGCTTCCTGGAAAACATTGCGGTGGTCTCTCTGTAGTTGGTCTCGGGCAACGAACATCGTTTGAGCCAGGATAACACTGTGGCAAAGATGTTGTTGCTGGCCTTGTAGGTGGTAAAGTTGTTGATTTAGGACATCTAGAATCTTGAGAATCTGGTCCGCATTGTGGTAAATATGTTGGAGCAGGAGTCGAAGGTTTTGGACACCTTGAATCTGCACTTCCTGGGTAACATTGTGGAGGTCTCACTGTCGGAGGTTGTGTTGGTCTAGGGCAACGAGGGTCAGTAGATCCTGGGTAACATTGTGGAGGTTTCACTGTTGGAGGTTGTGTTGGTTTAGGACAGCGAGGGTCATAGCTTCCAGGATAGCATTGTGGAGGTTTCACTGTTGTAGGTTGTGTTGGTCTCGGGCAACGAGGGTCAGTAGATCCTGGATAACACTGCGGAGGTCTCACTGTTGTAGGTTGTGTTGGTCTCGGGCAACGAGGGTCAGTAGATCCTGGATAACATTGCGGAGGTCTCACTGTTGGAGGTTGTGTTGGTCTTGGGCAACGAGGGTCAGTAGATCCTGGGTAACATTGTGGAGGTTTCACTGTTGTAGGTTGTGTTGGTCTCGGGCAACGAGGGTCAGTAGATCCTGGATAACATTGCGGAGGTCTAACTGTTGGAGGTTGTGTTGGTCTTGGGCAACGAGGGTCAGTAGATCCTGGGTAACATTGTGGAGGTTTCACTGTTGTAGGTTGTGTTGGTCTCGGGCAACGAGGGTCAGTAGATCCTGGGTAACATTGTGGAGGTCTCACTGTTGTAGGTTGTGTTGGTTTTGGGCAACGAGGGTCTGTTGATCCTGGGTAACATTGAGGCGCAGATGTCGGAGGAGGTCTTATTGGAGCTGTAGTTGTTGGTTTAGGGCAACGAGGGTCAGTAGATCCTGGATAACATTGTGGAGGTTTCACTGATGGAGGTTGTGTTGGTCTCGGGCAACGAGGGTCTGTTGATCCTGGGTAACATTGAGGCGCAGAAGTTGGAGGAGGTCTTGTAGGAGCTGGAGTTGTTGGTTTAGGACATCCAGGATCATTGGAATTTACTCCGCATTGTGGTAAATATGTTGGCGCAGGAGTGGAAGGTTTTGGGCAGCGTAAGTCTGTACTTCCAGGGTAGCACTGAGGAGGTGTCACTGTTGGAGGTTGTGTTGGTCTCGGGCAGCGAGGGTCAGTAGATCCTGGGTAACATTGCGGAGGTTTCACTGTTGGAGGTTGTGTTGGTCTCGGGCAACGAGGGTCTGTTGATCCTGTGTAACATTGTGGGGGTTTCACTGTTGGAGGTTGTGTTGGTCTCGGGCAACTAGGGTCGTTTGATCCTGGATAACATTGCGGAGGTCTCACTGTTGAAGGTTGTGTTGGTCTCGGGCAACGAGGGTCGTTTGATCCTGGATAACATTGTGGAGGTCTCACTGTTGGAGGTTGTGTTGGTTTCGGGCAACGAGGGTCTGTTGAGCCTGGGTAACATTGAGGCGCAGATGTCGGAGGAGGTCTTGTAGGAGCTGTAGTTGTTGGTTTGGGGCAACGAGGGTCATTGCTTCCTGAATAGCATTGTGGAGGTTTCACTGTTGTTGGTTGTGTTGGTCTCGGGCAACGAGGGTCTGTAGATCCTAGATAACATTGCGGAGGTTTCACTGTTGGAGGTTGTGTTGGTCTCGGGCATCGAGGGTCAGTAGATCCTGGGTAACATTGCGGAGGTTTCACTGTTGGAGGTTGTGTTGGTCTCGGGCAACGAGGGTCTGTTGATCCTGTGTAACATTGTGGGGGTTTCACTGTTGGAGGTTGTGTTGGTCTCGGGCAACTAGGGTCGTTTGATCCTGGATAACATTGCGGAGGTCTCACTGTTGAAGGTTGTGTTGGTCTCGGGCAACGAGGGTCGTTTGATCCTGGAAAACATTGCGGAGGTCTCACTGTTGGAGGTTGTGTTGGTTTCGGGCAACGAGGGTCTGTTGAGCCTGGGTAACATTGAGGCGCAGATGTCGGAGGAGGTCTTGTAGGAGCTATAGTTGTTGGTTTGGGGCAACGAGGGTCATTGCTTCCTGGATAGCATTGTGGAGGTTTCACTGTTGTTGGTTGTGTTGGTCTCGGGCAACGAGGGTCTGTAGATCCTGGATAACATTGTGGAGGTTTCACTGTTGTAGGTTGTGTTGGTCTCGGGCAGCGAGGGTCTGTTGATCCTGGGTAACATTGAGGCGCAGATGTCGAAGGAGGTCTTGTAGGAGCTGGGGTAGTTGGTTTAGGGCAACGAGGGTCATTGCTTCCAGGATAGCATTGTGGAGGTTTCACTGTTGTTGGTTGTGTTGGTCTCGGGCAACGAGGGTCTGTAGATCCTGGATAACATTGCGGAGGTCTCACTGTTGTAGGTTGTGTTGGTCTCGGGCAACGAGGGTCGTTTGATCCTGGATAACATTGCGGAGGTCTCACTGTTGGAGGTTGTGTTGGTCTCGGGCAACGAGGGTCTGTAGATCCTGGATAACATTGCGGAGGTCTAACTGTTGGAGGTTGTGTTGGTCTCGGGCATCGAGGGTCATTGCTTCCTGGATAGCATTGTGGAGGTTTCACTGTTGTTGGTTGTGTTGGTCTCGGGCAACGAGGGTCTGTAGATCCTTGATAACATTGTGGAGGTTTCACTGTTGTAGGTTGTGTTGGTCTCGGGCAATGAGTGTCGGTTGATCCTGGGTAACATTGTGGAGGTTTCACTGTTGTAGGTTGTGTTGGTCTCGGGCAACGAGTGTCGGTTGATCCTGGGTAACATTGAGGCGCAGAAGTTGCAGGAGGTCTTGTAGGAGCTGGAGTTGTTGGTTTAGGACATCCAGGATCATTGGAATTTACTCCGCATTGTGGTAAATATGTTGGCGCAGGAGTGGAAGGTTTTGGACAGCGTAAGTCTGTACTTCCAGGGTAGCACTGAGGAGGGTTCAACGTTGGAGGTTGTGTGGGTCTTGGGCAACGAGGGTTGGTTGATCCTGGATAACATTGAGGAGCAGAAGTTTGAGGAGGTTTTGTTGGAGCTGGAGTTGTTGGTTTAGGGCAACGAGGGTCAGTACTTCCAAGATAACATTGTGGAGGTTTCACTGTTGGAGGCTGTGTTGGTCTTGGGCAACGAGGGTCGTTTGAACCTGGATAACATTGCGGAGGTCTCACCGTTGGAGGTTGTGTTGGTCTCGGACAACGAGAGTCGGTCGATCCTGGGTAACATTGAGGCGCAGATGTCGGAGGAGGTCTTGTTGGAGCTGTAGTTGTTGGTTTAGGGCAACGAGGATCGTTTGATCCTGGGTAACATTGAGGAGGTCTCACTGTTGGAGGTTGTGTTGGTCTCGGGCAACGAGGGTCTGTTGATCCTGGGTAACATTGCAGAGGCTTCACTGTTGGAGGTTGTGTTGGTCTCGGGCAACGAGGGTCAGTGGATCCTGGGTAACATTGAGGCGCAGATGTCGGAGGAGGTCTTGTTGGAGCTGTAGTTGTTGGTTTAGGGCAACGAGGATCGTTTGATCCTGGGTAACATTGAGGAGGTCTCACTGTCGGAGGTTGTGTTGGTCTGGGGCAACGAGGGTCAGTGGATCCTGGGTAACATTGCGGAGTTTCCACGGTTGAAGGTTGTGTTGGTCTCGGGCAACGAGGGTCTGTAGATCCTGGGAAACATTGCGGAGGTTTCAGTGTCGGAGGTTGTGTTGGTCTCGGGCAACGAGGGTCTGTCGATCCTGGGTAACATTGAGGCGCAGATGTCGGAGGAGGTCTTGTTGGAGCTGTAGTTGTTGGTTTAGGGCAACGAGGGTCAGTAGATCCTGGGTAACATTGCGGAGGTTTCAATGTTGTAGGTTGTGTTGGTCTCGGGCAACGAGGGTCTGTTGATCCTGGGTAACATTGTGGAGGTTTAACTGTTGGAGGTTGTGTTGGTCTCGGGCAACGAGGGTCTGTTGATCCTGGATAACATTGCGGAGGTCTCACTGTTGGAGGTTGTGTTGGTCTCGGGCAACGAGGGTCTGTTGAGCCTGGGTAACATTGAGGCGCAGAAGTTGGAGGAGGTCTTGTAGGAGCTAGAGTTGTTGGTTTAGGACATCCAGGATCATTGGAATTTACTCCGCATTGTGGTAAATATGTTGGCGCAGGAGTGGAAGGTTTTGGACAGCGTAAGTCTGTACTTCCAGGGTAGCACTGAGGAGGTCTCACCGTTGGAGGTTGTGTTGGTCTCGGGCAACGAGGGTCTGTCGATCCTGGGTAACATTGAGGCGCAGATGTCGGAGGAGGTCTTGTTGGAGCTGTAGTTGTTGGTTTAGGGCAATGAGGGTCAGTAGATCCTGGGTAACATTGCGGAGGTTTCACTGTTGGAGGTTGTGTTGGTCTCGGGCAACGAGGGTCGGTTGATCCTGGGTAGCATTGCGGAGGTCTCACTGTTGGAGGTTGTGTTGGTCTTGGGCAACGAGGGTCAGTAGATCCTGGGTAACATTGCGGAGGTATCACTGTTGGAGGTTGTGTTGGTCTCGGGCAACGAGGGTCAGTAGATCCTGGGTAACATTGCGGAGGTTTCACTGTTGGAGGTTGTGTTGGTCTCGGGCAACGAGGGTCAGTAGATCCTGGATAACATTGCGGAGGTTTCACTGTTGGAGGTTGTGTTGGTCTCGGGCATCGAGGGTCAGTAGATCCTGGGTAACATTGCGGAGGTTTCACTGTTGGAGGTTGTGTTGGTTTCGGGCAACGAGGGTCAGTAGATCCTGAATAACATTGCGGAGGTCTCACTGTTGGAGGTTGTGTTGGTCTCGGGCAACGAGGGTTCGTTGAGCCTGGGTAACATTGAGGCGCAGAAGTTGGAGGAGGTCTTGTAGGAGCTGGAGTTGTTGGTTTAGGACATCCAAGATCATTGGAATTTACTCCGCATTGTGGTAAATATGTTGGCGCAGGAGTGGAAGGTTTTGGACAGCGTAAGTCTGTACTTCCAGGGTAGCACTGAGGAGGTCTCACCGTTGGAGGTTGTGTTGGTCTCGGGCAACGAGGGTCTGTCGATCCTGGGTAACATTGAGGCGCAGATGTCGGAGGAGGTCTTGTTGGAGCTGTAGTTGTTGGTTTAGGGCAACGAGGATCGTTTGATCCTGGGTAACATTGAGGAGGTCTCACTGTTGGAGGTTGTGTTGGTCTCGGGCAACGAGGGTCTGTTGATCCTGGGTAACATTGCAGAGGCTTCACTGTTGGAGGTTGTGTTGGTCTCGGGCAACGAGGGTCAGTGGATCCTGGGTAACATTGAGGCGCAGATGTCGGAGGAGGTCTTGTTGGAGCTGTAGTTGTTGGTTTAGGGCAACGAGGATCGTTTGATCCTGGGTAACATTGAGGAGGTCTCACTGTCGGAGGTTGTGTTGGTCTGGGGCAACGAGGGTCAGTGGATCCTGGGTAACATTGCGGAGTTTCCACGGTTGAAGGTTGTGTTGGTCTCGGGCAACGAGGGTCTGTAGATCCTGGGAAACATTGCGGAGGTTTCAGTGTCGGAGGTTGTGTTGGTCTCGGGCAACGAGGGTCTGTCGATCCTGGGTAACATTGAGGCGCAGATGTCGGAGGAGGTCTTGTTGGAGCTGTAGTTGTTGGTTTAGGGCAACGAGGGTCAGTAGATCCTGGGTAACATTGCGGAGGTTTCAATGTTGTAGGTTGTGTTGGTCTCGGGCAACGAGGGTCTGTTGATCCTGGGTAACATTGTGGAGGTTTAACTGTTGGAGGTTGTGTTGGTCTCGGGCAACGAGGGTCTGTTGATCCTGGATAACATTGCGGAGGTCTCACTGTTGGAGGTTGTGTTGGTCTCGGGCAACGAGGGTCTGTTGAGCCTGGGTAACATTGAGGCGCAGAAGTTGGAGGAGGTCTTGTAGGAGCTAGAGTTGTTGGTTTAGGACATCCAGGATCATTGGAATTTACTCCGCATTGTGGTAAATATGTTGGCGCAGGAGTGGAAGGTTTTGGACAGCGTAAGTCTGTACTTCCAGGGTAGCACTGAGGAGGTCTCACCGTTGGAGGTTGTGTTGGTCTCGGGCAACGAGGGTCTGTCGATCCTGGGTAACATTGAGGCGCAGATGTCGGAGGAGGTCTTGTTGGAGCTGTAGTTGTTGGTTTAGGGCAATGAGGGTCAGTAGATCCTGGGTAACATTGCGGAGGTTTCACTGTTGGAGGTTGTGTTGGTCTCGGGCAACGAGGGTCGGTTGATCCTGGGTAGCATTGCGGAGGTCTCACTGTTGGAGGTTGTGTTGGTCTTGGGCAACGAGGGTCAGTAGATCCTGGGTAACATTGCGGAGGTATCACTGTTGGAGGTTGTGTTGGTCTCGGGCAACGAGGGTCAGTAGATCCTGGGTAACATTGCGGAGGTTTCACTGTTGGAGGTTGTGTTGGTCTCGGGCAACGAGGGTCAGTAGATCCTGGATAACATTGCGGAGGTTTCACTGTTGGAGGTTGTGTTGGTCTCGGGCATCGAGGGTCAGTAGATCCTGGGTAACATTGCGGAGGTTTCACTGTTGGAGGTTGTGTTGGTTTCGGGCAACGAGGGTCAGTAGATCCTGAATAACATTGCGGAGGTCTCACTGTTGGAGGTTGTGTTGGTCTCGGGCAACGAGGGTTCGTTGAGCCTGGGTAACATTGAGGCGCAGAAGTTGGAGGAGGTCTTGTAGGAGCTGGAGTTGTTGGTTTAGGACATCCAAGATCATTGGAATTTACTCCGCATTGTGGTAAATATGTTGGCGCAGGAGTGGAAGGTTTTGGACAGCGTAAGTCTGTACTTCCAGGGTAGCACTGAGGAGGTCTCACCGTTGGAGGTTGTGTTGGTCTCGGGCAACGAGGGTCTGTCGATCCTGGGTAACATTGAGGCGCAGATGTCGGAGGAGGTCTTGTTGGAGCTGTAGTTGTTGGTTTAGGGCAACGAGGGTCAGTAGATCCTGGGTAACATTGCGGAGGTTTCACTGTTGGAGGTTGTGTTGGTCTCGGGCAACGAGGGTCAGTAGATCCTGGGTAACATTGCGGAGGTTTCACTGTTGGAGGTTGTGTTGGTCTCGGGCAACGAGGGTCTGTTGATCCTGGATAACATTGCGGAGGTTTCACTGTTGGAGGTTGTGTTGGTCTCGGGCAACGAGGGTCTGTTGATCCTGGATAACATTGCGGAGGTCTCACTGTTGGAGGTTGTGTTGGTCTCGGGCAACGAGTGTCGGTTGATCCTGGGTAACATTGAGGCGCAGAAGTTGGAGGAGGTCTTGTAGGAGCTGGAGTTGTTGGTTTAGGGCAACGAGGGTCATTGCTTCCAGGATAGCATTGTGGAGGTTTCACTGTTGTTGGTTGTGTTGGTCTCGGGCAACGAGGGTCCGTAGATCCTGGGTAACATTGCGGAGGTTTCACTGTTGAAGGTTTTGTTGGTCTCGGGCAACGAGGGTCTGTTGATCCTGGATAACATTGCGGAGGTTTCACTGTTGGAGGTTGTGTTGGTCTCGGGCAACGAGGGTCTGTTGATCCTGGATAACATTGCGGAGGTTTCACTGTTGGAGGTTGTGTTGGTCTCGGGCAACGAGGGTCTGTTGATCCTGGATAACATTGCGGAGGTCTCACTGTTGGAGGTTGTGTTGGTCTCGGGCAACGAGTGTCGTTTGATCCTGGGTAACATTGAGGCGCAGAAGTTGGAGGAGGTCTTGTAGGAGCTGGAGTTGTTGGTTTAGGACATCCAGGATCATTGGAATTTACTCCGCATTGTGGTAAATATGTTGGTGCAGGACTGGAAGGTTTTGGACAGCGTAAGTCTGTACTTCCAGGGTAGCACTGAGGAGGTGTCACTGTTGGAGGTTGTGTTGGTTTCGGGCAACGAGTGTCTGTAGATCCTGGATAACATTGAGGCGCAGATGTCGGAGGTGGTCTTGTAAGAGCTGGAGATGTTGGTTTAGGGCAACGAAGGTCAGTGCTTCCAGGATAGCACTGTGGAGGTTTAGAGGTGGGCTGGGTGGGGGTCGGACAGTTCGAGTCAGTTGAACCTGGATAACACTGTATTGGTTTGTTTGTTGGTACTAGAGTGCTCACTGTCACTTCATTTGTTTCTTCTCCCTGACATTGGCCTGAGCATTCACCGAAGCAGAGCTGAAAGTTTAAAACATTATCTTATTTGCTAGAAAAACCTTTCTTTTGAAAAGTAAAGATTGTGAAAATAACGTAAAAAATATATATATTTTTTTTTATATATTTACTATAATCTAATATTTTTCCAAGTCAAGTCATTATATATAATTGGAGCGATTTACACATATAATAGTTTCTTATTTTTTTCAAAAAATAATTTTAAAACCTATAAAAAATCAAATTTTCTTTTCTAAATTCATTGAAATTCATTTTAATTCTAAGTACAGTATTATTTTCCTCACATATACAGTATAAAAATCTTAGTTTACGTGTGGATTAAACTGCGCGCGGTTGCCATCTTTAGATTTATATTAATGCTCTTTTGGATGCCTCCATTCGGTCTAGGCTATCTGGAGCTTGGCGCCATAGAGTCGGGCGTATATTTTGACTTGCTATGCTGTAAACTCAATTGAACAATTATGACTGTTTTGCCATCGTCATTACACCGAAATTAAAAAAGAAATTACTTACTGTATGATTTTTTTTTTTTTCAATAAATAGATTCGAGCTATTGAATACAAACTGGATTCTTTTATGTTAAATGGATGTCAATGCTTTGTCAGTATGTACATATTAATTGTTCCAGTTTAGTCTCTCTTCCTGTTTATTTCGTTAAGGGTAAGGTAACGCCACCAATGTTAAAAAAAATCCCTCACACAAAAATTCTGAAAAAAAAAATTAAAATGTTCTCCTCTACACCCCCTATCAGTAGCTAAAATATCAGGTATTCAAATTCGATCTAGTTTTTGAGTTATGAATTTTTAAAGTTCACTACTTTAACATGGAGAAATGGAACTCCCATGTTAAATTAGTCAACTTTAAAAATTCATAACTCAAAAACTAGATGGAATTTGTATACCTGATATTTTAGCTACTGATAGGGGGTGTAGAGGAGAACATTTTAATTTTTTTTTTTTTCAGAATTTTTGTGTGATGGATTTTTTTTAACATTGGTGGCGTTACCTTACCCTTATAAAAGTGCTTAAATTAAAAACGAAATTTGCATTGAAAAGGGAGTCAATAACAAAAACAAACACACCATATTCTTAAGATGGTCACTACATAGTATGAACATTTTTTTTATTGATTATTTTTCAGTGCAAACTTTGCATTTTTTTTGTATTTAAAATAAATGATTTTTTTATCGAAAAAATGAAAGAACTGAATTTCATTCAGCTATAAAATATGGTTTATTATGGTGCCTAAATATTTAATCGTTTGTCAGTAATTTTTTATGTTTGCAATAATCAGTTAAAAAATAATAAAGAAATAATTAAAGTGGAGTGATCAAAACTTTAAAATCGTTATTAGGCGTGAAAAAGAGCTCGAAACTTCATGAAAATAATTTATTAATTATGGGAGGCAAATTCCTAGCAATGGGGCGAGAGAAAAAAAAAGGAAAAAAGTTTGCCGCTTACGGGTTTTGAACTGGATCTTTTTGATCAGTAAATTAATTCATGTCTAATGCGTTCGTATTCCGTATTATCACGATTCATATAATTTATAAGTTCAGTCGGATATTTTTTTTTATTGTAATACTAAAATTAGTGCTGTAAATTCAATTTAACATGATACATTGTTGGCGGGAACAATTCAAAAACTTAAAAACTGACGAATCTCACATTTGTCAGTCCTGTTTAAAATTCGAAATGGCCGGTGAGGTATCATTTTTATTACATGAAAACATACCTTAGGAACCCTAGTTACTAAATGGGAGTTTTTGAGAACAACGTATCAGCTTCATTTTCAAGCAAAATACGATTTTGTGAAAAATGGTCTGATTTTGCACTTTTTTAACATGCATCCAATGGGATTTTAAAATTGAATTATCTCGAAAGTTACGCCGGTGAGGTGGTGAAAAAAAAAACTGTATGATGTAGAGGGAGGTCTCAAAAAACGTTTTTCATTGTAAAAAGTTCAACATGTCGGCACACTCGAAAATGATCACTCTACTTTAAATTTAAGTTTCACATTATGAGTAAATATTAATTATTAATATTATTATATTTATTGATTTTAGTGTAGATTTATTTATTTTTTTTTTCTTTGCAAAGACTTTCATTGTAATTTATCACAATAAATGCCTCAGGTTTTGCAAGAGCAATTAATGTAATAAAATCCATTAGTTTTTCTTTAACACTATTAACCATGGCAATTATTAAATTTGTTACAAGGAAAACAAAATAATACTTTGGGTAAGCCTAATGGATATCACACTATTCAACCAACGAATCACATTACTAGATATGGGTTTATGACAATTTTTTCCTACATTTAAAACAGTTAAGCAATAATTGTTGTATACATAATATACAAAGACTATTCCATTAATTTACTATACATATAATTTATAAAGGATCCTTATTGAGCAAATTTTTTGTGTATTTTTCTATTTAAAAAAATTAAATGTATCCAGATATATTTTTTTTAGGGTGAAAGGTTGGTTTTTACTATAAATAATCTAATTTATATTATACGGTAAACTTACCTCTATATTGCATGTTAAATATATTTGAGATTTATCCGGGAATTTAAATGCAGTTATGTTATTATAGGCAATAACTGTTGCGCCAGTAGCTCCTGTTTCATATGTTTTTCTCCAGAAGTGAATCAGTTTCTTTTTCCTAGTAAAGTTAGAATTATTATTAAGTATTATTTATTAGGAATTTACGTATACTGTACGTAAATAATTAAGCATGGAGAATATGTCCTTATTCCCCCAGGACAGAACGTACGTTACTGTTGCATTGATTATAATTATAATTTTTTTTTCGTAAATATCCAAGGAGGGCACTGTTATCGTAACGAATGTAAATCCATAATATGTTCTTAATATTTTAGTAAAAAAAAAAAAAAAAAAAACAGGGAAAAAGGGGTAATCCCCCATGTGAATCTTGAATATCTTGGCTTTAATACCAATTACAAAAAATGTGACGTTTCATTGATTTAGATATTTTAAATTATTTTTAAATTTAATTTTTAGAATAGAGTATTGACCTCAATTTCTTTTTTATTGCAGAAATGGATAGAGCGTGCAAAGTTATGTTACCCTGATTTTTTCAGTTTTTTAGAGCCCGGGAACTAATTTTAAAAAAAATATTGAAATTCCTTTTCGTGACGTCACGAGACGCCGCTCTTTAAGAAAAAGATAGGACTTGCCGCCTCGTGACGTCACAAAAAGGTCTTTCAATAATTTTTTAAAAATAGTTCCCGGGCTCTAAAAAATCTAAAAAAAAAAAAAACAGGGTAGCATAACTTTGCACGCTCTATCCATTTCTGCAATAAAAAAAATTGAGGTTAATACTCTATTCAAATTGTCCAAGCTGAGAGCCTATTTTGACCCAACGAAATCTTATTTAACAGAACCTAATTCTTAAAGATATAAAGAAAATTTCTTACGTTGGACATCCCTGGTCGTCGGTAAGCTGAAGACTCGCGGTGTCGGGCGCTGTGTACTCCTCACTGTCGTAAGCCCAGCAGTCCCGAACTCGCACGTCGTACTGCTTGTCCAGGTCCTTGAGGTACACGAGCACCGTCAAGGTCTCTCCAATCTTGATGTTCTCCTGCAGGTCGGCAGTCTACGGAGGAACGTGTGGAAAATTTAGAATTAGAAAAGTACGAATTTTTTTACGTATATAAAAAAATGGACAACCTTCATGATTTTTTGATTACATAGTTGGATAGAGAACCTCTAATTAATGTACTGTCAACTTTTTCAGATTTTTTTAAACCCTCTAATACTCTCAAAATCGAGGGAAAAGATGCTAGGACATCATATCATCTTTTCCTACCGTTGCATGTTTACATTACTATAATGTCTCTGTATTTTAAAGCACGATTTTAAAAATGTCACAGCGTTTACAAAAATCTGAAGATACATAACTCGAGGTCCTCTGTCCAATTATGCAGTACACATTACAAATTTAATTATGTCAGATGTTGAATTGTCTTGCATTTGCAAGTTTATTTCAAATTATATTAAATGTATGGTGGTAATTGCATGCTGCAAATTCTTCAAAAATATTCAATATTACCTCCACAATCCGCATGTTAAATTATATTAATTGTTAATTAAAAGCATATTATTAAAATTATATACTTACATTAGGGTACTCGCCCCTACGAATATCCATCCAACAATCCACCATACCAGTGGATACAGGAACAGAAACAACTTCCAACATATCTACGACGAAAGGTTTGAAGATAACTTTTTTTTGCTGATTTGGTTTAGCACCAGCGGAAGCGCAAGTTAGCTTGCGTGCCGTGTCCCAAATTTCCTGCGACAAAAAAAGAAAAATTATTCTCCAGAGATTTGATTAAGGACATCACAATGGTATACTAATATACCAGTATACACGCCGGACATTTCAATTAATAATGGACAACTACTCGTATCTTTTTTATTTCAAAATCGAATAGATGAGGGTGCTAAATTATGATATACTTTGATTGTTTTCAGATTTTTTTTTAGTCCAGGAACTATTTAAAAATATATATTGAAAGTTTGGCCATGCCCCCTAATAGAGGCGTTAATAGCCCCTATGCTTTTTATTAAGGAACTTTCAGAACTTTTTTATTTTTATGAAAAAATTATTTGCAGCATAATTTGGCACGATCTATTCATTTTTGCAATAAAAAATTTCATGTATGTTGTCCATTTTAATAAATTCCTGATATTAGACTCCTTATTATAATACACTTTTTCTCCTTTTGAAAAGAAAAGCTTCCCCATGCAGAAATATGTTAACAAGTTACGACTGACTTACAAAATTAAAGACACTACTCTTACCTGAATTGCTTCATCAGTTTGGATAATTATCACGTTATCCACGAGGTTATTGGATGACAAGGTTCCGCAATCATCCAATGGAATTATGAACTCGTATGATGTTTCCATGCTAGCAGCTTCTACATATCTACACGAAAGGAAGAAAATAATTTTATCATGCAGTAATGTGTGAAATCAGAATATAAAAATAGAATGTAACCTTTACATCAAAAACAAAGAAGCAAAATATTAAAAGTGTCAAACGAGTACGTCTTAAATTATGTATATAATTATGTTTAGTATACTTTAATTGTTTATTGAACTGCAAGAGTATATTGTTTTTGTGGAAATTAGTTGTAATTTTATATTTATAATTTTTTTAGTGGATGTTCTTTAGTAAACCATGATCATATATATATTTATTTGTTCAAAATATATTTCAATTAATGCATGTTTCTTATGTGATTTATGTATACTGAATCAGTAATTAGCTGAATTTTAAACTTTTATATGCATGCATGGTGGTACCAGAGAACATTAGAGACATTTGTGACTTATGGAAGAAATTTCAGTGTTTCATATAAGGTCTAGGGACGGTAGCGCCCCTGTCCGACGTATATATTGCTTATGGACGAAGTATGGTGCCATGTTAATTACTGTCCTGAGAAACATAGAACCTTCCGAAATTTTTGTCAATATAGAAGATAAGTTAGATAAGGAAGTCTCTGATATATATGATACGGTATACGAGATTTTCAGGGGAATTGTCAGTAAAATTAAATAGGAAAAACATTTTTTACAAGCAGTGGTTTATAAAGTATACCTATTATTAATTATACCTAGTTAGTCAGAATCTTATTCTATTTCTTTATATTTTCCGTAAACTTAATGTACACTGTATTGCCATATATATATATATATATATATATATATATATATATATATATATATATATATATATATATATATATATATATATTTAATTTAATTTCGTCAATAAACAAGTAAAGTATGATATTTAATCAAAGAATTAGATATTAATTCTTTGATTTAATCAAGATGAACATTAAATATATATATTATATTACTGTATATCAATAAATCAAACAGAAACATAAATTAATATATGATCACTATTTCTCTCCTGAAAAGTTAGTTTGTAGAACTATAACCCCTAAATCACTGATATACGAACAGTAAAGTTACTCCCATTTTTGGCTACTTTTTGCATGAAAGAAATACTATAACTAACTTAACCCTAGTCCAGAATTTTCAGATTTTTTTTGTTGTAAAAAGATAGAGCTTCTAGCTAGTAAAAAAAAATGCTCCATTAATTAATTTATTCATGTGAGAAAAAAAAAATAGATTGTCTATCATATAAAGAGACATTGTACTTACCAATGAATCGTTGCATTTTTGAGTATAAGACTGAGAGTATATACAGTAATAAACTTTTAACTAAAGTATTTGACGTTAAAAACATTAAAAGGTTTCAATGAGAGTTTTAATACATGGCATGCTTGTTTTACATATTGAGGATAATTAATTATAATATCCATGCGTTATCACTGCCAGTGCTATACATCAGAGAATATAATTACTTCGTATATTTTTATTCTCTGATGTATATATAGTATTGTTTATATAGTAACAATCTTGAAACAATATTTTTTAAGATTTATATTTCATAAGGACCGCGATTCAAGAAAAAAGTTTCTTTCTCACTAAAAATATTTACCAACTGAAATGAAATGCGATTAAGGGTAAGGTAAAGCCACCAATGTTAAAAAAAGTCCCTCACACAAAAATTCTGAAAAAAATTTAAAATGTTCTCCTCTACACCCCCTATCAGTAGCTAAAATATCAGGTACACAAATTCGATCTAGTTTTTGAGTTATGAATTTTTAAAGTTGACTAATTTAACATAGGAGTTCCATTTCTCCATGTTAAAGTAGTCAACTTTAAAAATTCATAACTCAAAAACTAGATCGTATTTGTATACCTGATATTTTAGCTACTGATAGGGGGTGTAGAGGAGAACATTTCAAATTTTTTTCAGAATTTTTGTGTGAGGGACTTTTTTTAACATTGGTGGCGTTACCTTACCCTTAACAAAAATCTGGATATTTCCAACTTTTTCGTAAATCGCTCCGCATATTTTTAGGTTATAGCATTTAGAGAATATAATATTTTAATGATAAATAGAATACATATAATACCATTTTTATGAAAAAATTCGATGGTGTAGCGTCAAAATGGACTAACTCAAAATTGTAAGTTTGTCACAAAATGGACTAACTAAAAGTATAACTTTTTCTCAAAATGGACTCGATGTATAGAGGTCTTTCACCATACGTCACAAAAATATGACGTCACGTGAATGTAGACAAAAAGCACCTATTTAACATGGTAGTAGCATACCAAAAACTATTTATTTTCTGCGATATGACAATCGTGGTACTTTTGACAATTATTTTATATGATAGATTGAAATGTCAAGTAAATGGAAAAAAATACAATATTTGCCAATGATATCTGTGAAAAATACAATAAATCATTAAATAAAATGTAAATCGACTCCAAATTTCACGTCAATAATGATCATTTAAGGACACTTATGCACTGATATTGACCCTAAGATGCTTCAAAAAAATCAGCCAATCACCGACCATTGCTTTCCCCGCGGACTTTTGAATACGAGGGGGAAACGGCACAACAAAAAATAATGATAAAGAAGCTAGGTAAAATAAAAAAAATGTATATGTTCAAGTTATGTATATTTATATCTTACGTATATATTTTTACTAAAAAATAATAAAAATATGTTAAATTAGGAGGAATAAATCAAGTGATTCCAGTTCCCTCTCAGTATACCTACTGCTGAATGTAAACTAGGGGTGGGGTGTAAACTCGCCTACGCTCGTTTGGTTTCAAGTCTTTTAATTAATTTTGTCAATCATATGTTGCCATCTATATAAGTATTCAGTACGTGATATCATAACGGTATTGTAATGCAAAATGGACAACCTAC
This sequence comes from Siphlonurus alternatus, assembly GCA_949825025.1. Lineage (NCBI taxonomy): Eukaryota > Metazoa > Arthropoda > Insecta > Ephemeroptera > Siphlonuridae > Siphlonurus > Siphlonurus alternatus. The sequence goes on from OX463781.1 coordinate 36,343,996, forward strand.
ATGAATTTTTTTTATTACAGAAATGAATTGAAGGTACCAAATTATGCTACTCTGATTTTTTCCAGATTTTTTTGAAACCCAGAACTATTTTTAAATAATTATTAAATGTGCTGCCACGCCCTCTGGAGGCGTCAACAGGCATCTCTGTCCTATCCTTTTTATTAACGATTCAGGGGTGCCAACTTAAATTACAGAACGTTCAATAATTATTTAGAAATAGTTGCAGGACTCATAAAAATCTAAAAATATTCAGAGTAATTCAGAGTAGAGGTGGAGCGTGGCGTTATGCATTGACCGGTTCTCGTTAGATCACTGAAGTCAGGCTACGTCAAGCGTGGTTAATACTTGGATGGGTGAACATTTCAAGTATAAAAATACGCCGCTCCCTCCCTGGGATAAATTCGTCTTGCTTTCCACCCAGTGCAGTGATGCACTTCCAAAAATCTCTCAGCCATAGGTTGACAGATATTATAGTGTTTTAAATTAGCGAAGATGAACAGGCTCAGATAACGACTCAGACGCAGTTGTTAGACCCCTACTATTTTATTATTATTTATTTCATTTTATTTAATAATTTTTTTAAGGAGTCAGACGCAGTTGTTAGGCCCCTATTATTTTATTATTATTTATTTTATTTTATTTAATAATTTTTTTAAGGAGTTTGGGGAGATTCGAGTTAATTATTTTCTTAGCGTCCGGTCGTGTTCGAGCGAACAAGGCAATGGGCTTACTCCGGACACTGCCCATCTTCAACACAAAGAGGTGGCCAGTTGTAATTAAACCTCGTAATGCTATGATGTACCGAACGCAAATTACCCCTGAAAGTAGGCAACCACAACCTACATGCCCCTGAAAGTATGCAACCCGCATTAATTACACCTTAATTTGATAACCCCCCCTAGACCTAATTGGGAGATGATCCGAGCATTATTTACGAAAATATTCGTTTTTATATAAAGTTATTATAAGTTACCCCTAAAGGTAGGCAACCTTCACTTACATGCCCCTGAAAGTATGCAACCCAACCAAACTTCCCCTGAAAGTATGCAACCACAACCTACATGCCCCTGAAAGTATGCAACCCGCATTACTTGCACCTTAATTTTATAACCCCCCCTAGACCTAATTGGGAGTAAATCCGAGCATTATTTACGAAAATAATCAATTTTATATAAAGTTATATTAATTAAGTCACACCTGAAAGTAGTTTGCTTGGAATGTGCTACCATATATGGCATCTCCATCTATGGGAAAAAATATCGAACTTCTGAATGTCTACAATATCTGTGCTCACGTGATTCCATTTGCGGGCAGCCACCATCTTGAAACTATCTTACGCACATATGCGCGCACTTGCGCGGATATTCGCATGCGCATTTTCGCGGACCAATCTTCGCGCGAATTTCACATCACTGCACTGAGCAGTCAGATCCCCTTTTGCAATGTTCCCTCTAAACAGAAGCAGCCAATGGGATGGCAGCAGTCACACAAAGAAAGTTAATAAAGTATAATAATTTCAAAGCATTGACGATATGCAAAAGCTTCAGTCAATCCCAGTTAGCAGAACTCTTTCTACCAATGGTAGACTTGCATTTTTCCACCAACATTCAAACTTGAACGACAAAGAAGCTGTTGAAGTTGGTAACCATAAACTTTCCAATGGCAGGAAACACTGTATGTATAAAAAATGGAAAAAGTAGCACTTGTACGTTGTGCGTTACATGTCTACGTATCAGAAAACACAAATCGAAACCAACGAAAAGATGAACTCAGGGAGGAGATCCCCTAGCCGTAGAGTCACGCGGCACAAGGTCACCCCGTGTCCACGATGTCCACATTTGTGATTCAAAGTGCATGATAGAGGGCCATAACACATCAAAGTGACACGTAATACGTCGCAATAGCATGACGTCCTCACTACACGGCCACGACAACACACCACGCACCAACACTCGAACACACGGTGATTCGAAACACAGACCACACGACACCGAAGAGCCCAAATTTCCAAACGTAACCTCACGGGCGGCGTGCGCTGCCGAAAGGGTGTCCGGTGTCCGGAACCGAACACGACTCGGCAGCAACAAAAGTTCACCGGGCAAAGACCTCCACCGGCCAAGGCCAGCGCAGGGCACCGGAAGAGCTCGGAGGCCGAAAAACCCCAAAAATCTGGATAAAAAAATTCACCCCCAGTCCCCCCCCGGACGTGGATTTTTTATTATTTTCCCGGTTACGGCGGTCACCCCCGGGAACCCCCAGGAAAAGTTTCGTCGGGTTCCGACGAACCCAGACGCTCGCCCAAAGGAAGTGCGTCCCAGCATAGGAAAACGCTGGTTAATTTTGGGGTCCCGAAAGTGATGTTTAATAATAAGGACAACAACAAAGCCAAGCAAACGCTATATTGCGCAGACCAGGGCAATCTCCTGTAGGAGACCGAGGAGACTGCCCTGCGCAGACTTATGTGCAAAGCGCGCGAAATATTTTGTAAGTGTGTTATCTCTGCTGTATAAAACTTTTTTGAGTCAAATTTAAATTTAAATATAATCCACATTTCCATTTAAATAATAATATAAATTTCACTCAAATATGTTATATATGGCAGAGATAAAACTCAACAAAGATTTCGCGCGCTTTGCACGTAAGTCTGCGCAGTACATCGAGTTAATCCATTTTGTGATTTCGTTACATTTTTTTTTAAATTTTTTTAGTCCATTTTGACGCTACACCATCGAATTCATTCACTATTCCATATTTAGGTTGTATCGTCCAGCACTATCTCCTCTCTACAACTATTGTTAATATGGTAGTTCTTTCTTACAATTAAAGTTAAAATAAATATAGCTGCATTATATAATCATATTTTAATTTAACAATGCTTTTCCTTTACAAAGTTTTTTTTTCATGATATATATATATATATATATATATATATATATATATATATATATATATATATATATATATATTTATATATATACATACATATATATATATAGACAAAGATATTTTGTTTCCCTTTTCTAGCTTTTTTTGTTGTAACATAATTCAGTACGTTTATACAGTTTACATGAGTATAGTCTGATCCGTATTAGACGAACACGTATTTAACGGATTCGTATTATGTGAACAGGTATTTGATCCGCAATCATCTAATGCGCTTTAATTACTTCACGACGCGTGTTTCAAGCGTATCCAACGTTCAATACGGATCGAAAATTTTCATGTAAACAGTTTATGAAAACGGTTTTGTTGAAAACACATCCATCGAATAAGGATCCAAGAACATAATGTAAATGTACTTAATATTAGCTGAAAGGAAACTGTGCAGTTTTATTTTAGTATAATATTTATACTTCACTAGCTGCATGCTTTTATATATATTTTTATGTAATATATGTGACTTGAGTACTTTTTTTAATTCCTTTATGTTTATATGAAAGTATATAATGCTTAAATTTCAATCATCATGCAATGAAGTTATTATTTTAATATTTTTATTTAGACCATGATGTGAAACATTCATTACATTTGAACTGCTGATAAGTATAAAGATAAGTAAAGATTTGTTGAATTTTAATATTATTCAGTAGGCGTTTAAGTTGTACAGATAAAATTTAATTAGCAATATAATTTTACAATGAAGAAAAATTATTTTTAAACATTTTCTTATGAAAAAGTTTATGGTTGCTTTTTAGGGAACTTTCCTTAAATCCAATGTGATGATAACAATAGATTGTATTTTATAAATTTATTCAAATCATTAATATGACAATACAAATTTAAATATAATGATGTATATTATAATATTGACTTAAATTATATATAAATAATTTAATTACATATATTGATATTTAATTAAACAATAACACAGAACTTATCGATTAAAAAAAATAATACAAATTTTATTATTAGGTATATTAATTAATATATTTTTATTCATTTTTTTTACAATGCATCTTAATTATATAACTACACTACGTATATAATAGTTTTAAATTTAATGGTTTTCATTTTAACGTGCTACAGAAAAATAACATTAAATTGATATGATCTCATTTCTCTTAGAGTGTTACATAAGAAATAATAATTTTCAATATTTGTTTTATTTTTTATCAAATCGGAATCCACTAGACACGTTTATTGTGATTACTTTTGATTTTTTAACTTCTCGCCTCCTCCTTTGACCAGATGAAAATTTGGGTCTCTTGCCGTCATAAATTCTACGATTACCTCTGCCTACCACTGGTTGTAACTGCCATGCATGGAAAGCGTGGTACTTTTTGTGCTCACATGCTTTGCCTGTGGGATCACTCTCGCAGTCTGTTACCTTGTGGGGGGATTCTGTAGTCCTCACAACAGTTTGCGGAGTAGTGGGGGCTGGAGTAGGACATCTGGGGTCAGTAGAGCCTGGTCTACATATAAACGGAGTTGTGGTACGGACAGTTGTTGTGGGAGGTGTAGGACATCTAGGGTCAGTAGAGCCCGGCCTACAGACAAATGGAGTCGTGGTTCGGACAGTTGTAGTTGGTGGGGTAGGACATCTAGGATCAGTAGAGCCTGGTCTACAGACAAATGGAGTCGTTGTACGGACAGTGGTTGAGGGAGGTGGAGGAGTAGGGCATCTAGGATCGGTAGAGCCAGGTCTACAGACAAATGGAGTCGTGGTTCGGACAGTCGTTGTGGGAGGGGTAGGACATCTAGGATCAGTAGAGCCTGGTCTACAGACAAACGGAGTCGTGGTTCGGACAGTTGTTGTGATAGGTTGAGGACATCTATAATCAGTAGAACCTGGTCTACACACAAATGGCGTCGTGGTTCGGACAGTCGTTGTGGGAGGGATAGGACATCTGTAATCAGTAGATCCAGGTCTACAGACAAATGGAGTTGTGGGAGGTGGAGGACATCTAGGATCAGTAGAGCCTGGTCTACAGATAAACGGAGTCGTGGTTCGGACAGTTGTTGTGATAGGTTGAGGACATCTATAATCAGTAGAACCTGGTCTACACACAAATGGCGTCGTGGTTCGGACAGTCGTTGTGGGAGGGGTAGGACATCTGTAATCAGTAGAGCCTGGTCTACAGACAAACGGAGTCGTGGTTCGGACAGTTGTTGTGGGAGGGGTAGGACATCTAGGATCAGTAGAGCCTGGTCTACAGACAAACGAAGTCGTGGTTCGGACAGTTGTTGTGATAGGTTGAGGACATCTAGGATCAGTAGAGCCTGGTCTACAGATAAACGGCGTCGTGGTTCGGACAGTTGTTGTGGGAGGGGTAGGACATCTATAATCAGTAGAGCCTGGTCTACACACAAATGGAGTCGTGGTTCGGACAGTTGTTGTGATAGGTTGAGGACATCTATAATCAGTAGAGCCTGGTCTACACACAAATGGCGTCGTGGTTCGGACAGTCGTTGTAGGAGGGGTAGGACATCTGTAATCAGTAGAGCCTGGTCTACATATAAACGGAGTTGTGGTTCGGACAGTTGTTGTAGGAGGGGTAGGACATCTAGGATCAGTAGAGCCTGGTCTACATATAAACGGAGTCGTGGTTCGGACAGTTGTCGTTGGTGGGGTAGGGCATCTAGGATCGAAAGAACCTGGCCTACAGACGAATGGAGTCGTGGTTCGGACAGTTGTTGTGATTGGTTGAGGACATCTATAATCAGTAGATCCAGGTCTACACACAAATGGCGTCGTGGTTCGGACAGTCGTTGTGGGAGGTGGAGGACATCTAGGATCAGTAGAGCCTGGTCTACAGACAAACGGAGTCGTGGTTCGGACAGTTGTTGTGATAGGTTGAGGACATCTATAATCAGTAGATCCAGGTCTACACACAAATGGCGTCGTGGTTCGGACAGTCGTTGTGGGAGGGGTAGGACATCTATAATCAGTAGAGCCAGGTCTACAGACAAACGGAGTCGTGGTTCGGACAGTTGTTGTGGGAGGGGTAGGACATCTAGGATCAGTAGAGCCTGGTCTACAGACAAACGGAGTCGTGGTTCGGACAGTTGTTGTGGGAGGTGGAGGACATCTGGGATCGATAGAGCCAGGTCTACAGACAAATGGAGTCGTGGTTATCCGTGGGGTGGTTCGTGGAATTGGAGGTGTCACTATAACTGGAGGGGGACTTGATTCCATTGGGCAGGTACCCTCACAACCACCAGGACACAGCTCTACTACACAAGTCAAATACACATCCGGTCTATCAGCAAATTTAAATGCATTAATTGGTGCAAATGCTATTGAATCAGCTCCAGTAGAACATGTATCAGATGTTTTAGTAAAGAAACCCATTAATTTTCTTTTTGTTGGACAACCTCTATCATCAGATAATTGTAATGATGTTACATTTTTAGCAAGTAAATCTGAACTATCATGTGCAAAACAATCTTTAACTTTAATATCATAATCAGAACCTCCATCTTTAATATATATTACAGCAGTTAATTGGTCTCCAATTTTAACTTTCCCAGTTACATTAGTAGTTGATGAACCACATGGTTTTTCCCCTACTTGAATATTCATCCAGCATTCAATATTAGTTTCTTCTTCTAATTTAGGTTCTTCAACTGTAAGTTTTGTTACTTGAAAAGGATTAAATGAAACTGTTTTAACAATTTTTTTAGGTGCTGTACATCTAACTCTTTTAGCTGTATCCCAAATTTCTTGAACTGATTCTTCATTTTGTATTACGAGGATTGCTTCACGGTTGTCACACCCAACACAATTTTCGTAATCTCTTCGATCGTCTCCGACTGTTCCACATTCATCAGTTGGTATAAGGAATTCAAAGTCTCCTCTAGCGCTGTCCTTGTTCACGAATCTGTGTGAATAATAACCACACAAAACTTATAGTATTTTCGTCATTGTTGTTATTTTTTTAATGTCATTCTATTATCTAATATCATGCTTCATCACGATGCAAAAATGGCAGTCAGTAATTAATTGAAATAGTAGAATTCAAAAGCCGAAAAAGTGAAATTTTATATACTATTAGACAACCTTCATGAAAAATTTTTTATTGCAGAAATGAATAGAAGGTACCAAATTATGCTACTCTGAATTATTTTAGATTTTTTTGAGTCTCCAGAACTGTTTTTAAATAATTATTGAAAATGCGGCCATGCCCTCTGGAGGCGTCAATACGCGTCTAGTCTCTATCCTTTTTATTAAGGATTCAGGGGTGCGAACTTAATTTACAGAACTTTCAATAATTATTTAAAAATAGTTATGTGACTCAAAAAAATCTGAAAAAATTCAGAGTAGCATAATTTGGTACCCTCTATTCATTTCTGCAATAAAATTTTTCATGCAAGTTGTCCATTAAAGCTCAGTTTTATTGTGTTAGAAACTCATTAGAAATACAACTGTTATCGAAAAAAAAAAAAACATAGACCTGAAGATTTTTCAAATGCAAATACTGAATAATAAAACACATTGAATATAATTAAATTAACAAAACAAAAATCTTCCACACTTCGGTTTTGAAAAATACAATTTAAATTATTTGAAAATTCTATATACTGCGATATGAAAATGTGCATGGTAAAACAATACAGTACGAGCAAGCAAAATATTGGTCACCAGATTATTAAGGGTGCAGCACCGGTAAGTGGCAACACTGTCGTATCTTCACAATGTTAATCTTTCAATCTTATTTTTGTCAGTAATTTCAAACTTAGACCTTTGCCGATTTCAAGAAAGTCTAGAAAAGGAAGCTGGTGTAATTTTAGGCTCTGAATTTTTTTTAGCTATTATTTTTTTTAATGTTAAAAATATTTGTTTTTAAATCAGGCAAATAAACAATTTCACGCCCTACAGGAACTACTTATCTCTACATTTATATTTTCACACATATTTTTAATTTTTATTTTTAAAGATTTAAAATTACTCAAAATATTTGAATTTAAAAATTAATATTGTGATTATGAATATATACGTTATAGTATTTCCACTTACTAGCATTATACACTCAACATCCTTGCCATAATATTTTCAAATAGCATACCTCTCTAGAAGGTTAGTATATTTATTTCTTACGTATCTTGATGATATAGCTTTTTTAACATGAAGCCTTCCATTTCATTCATTTCTCGAGCCAATGGTCGCTTGCGAAGGAAGACCATCATTCATCATGCTTCTTGCGGTTGTTGTTCATTCTCGAGAAATCACAAGATTCTCTCACTAAAAGATTCTACTATACGTTCTAAAAATAAACGTTCCGCATGCAACTCATACGGTGTGCAATACAAAAAGGTGCGTCATGCTTCATTTCACTAATACATATGTACGCAAATACGTGTGTGTAGTGTTTATGTAAAATGTGCTTTTTTTATACTTATTTATAAAGTGCAACATGAAAATATGTTTTTAGTGTAATGAATTAGTTAATGAAGCTTTATGTAATAAAATAGTGCTTCATGCAGCGTTTTATTTATGCAAAAATGTATATTTAGTTATTTAAAAAATGATCTATGGTCTCTTGATTTAGATTTAATAAAAAGTGCAATATTTAGTTTTAATATTATGCAAAAATAATTTTATTTAACAGACAATATTATAAAAAAAAACTGAGAAATATAACATGTAAAAGCAATATCAAATTATACTGAATGGTAATTATCAAAATATATTGGAATAAAAAATTATTAAAATGTTACGATAACATGTTAATTAATTTTTTTTATACAATTAAGAATTTTTTGTACAAACAGTGCTCTAGAAAACTCTGCCTGTCAAAACGTGGCATTAACATTAATATAATGCATTGTCCGAACAATATAATATTGATATTTCATATTATTGTCATCGTTTGGAATAGCAAATTTTCTATTGCAAAGAGTGAACATTACATCAAAATCAATAAAATTTAAAATTGACAGTCGCATTTTGTATAAAAAATATTAAACTATTGAAATTGTTTTTGTAATAAACAGTAAAAGCTTTTAAAGAATACAAATTTTAACTGTTATTTGATTAACTAATAATACTTCTCATATAATCTGCAGTCAAAATAATTTAAATTATACCAGAAACTAGGAGGTATTACAAGGTTACTTTCTTCATATTTTAGCAAATTTTAGTGTATTTAAAACCGAGTAAAAATTACATATTGCAGAATCCCTCTACAATATTTCAAAACTTCAAAATACTTAATTAAAAAAAAAAAAAAAAAGAAACCTTGAAGAATTTTACGCCATGAAAATGAAATTAAATTCAAGATAATTAAATTCATGATAATTATTAAATAAATTAAAACAAATTAGTACTTAAGAATACTAATTTAAAAAAAGCAATCAGAAACCTTGAAAATCCTGCTATTTACGTCATGATGAAAATAAAACTAAATACAAAGAAATAAAATAAAATAAGTTAAATGGAAAATATCGAACTAACCTGCAACGCGGGTTGCCGTAGTGCCCCTTGCTGAAGACAACTCCGTCGAAGGGATGATCAAACTCGAGGTTGACTCGCATTCCTCGGTCATCACACGTTACGTCCAGCCGTGAGATATGCGTGTGGTGGTGATGATGACCATGTTCACCACCGTGGTCACCACCGTGGTCAGGCGTGAGGCGCTGCGAGCGCGTCGGCCCACCTCCAGGAATCAGCTGATTTACCTCGAGGCTCAAGTTGTCCACACCCTCCACTTCATTGTCAAGATGCAGCTGGCCCCAAGCCACCTGTTGGACAAATACGTGATCACCAATGACGTCATAGCACGTAGATGTGACGTCATATATACTACTGCATGATGCTGAATTCAATTTTCATCTGTCGAACGAGCGTACTTACAAGTGTATTAAGTGGTAAATGAACCAGGGGGGGTCTTCAAATTAGTGTTATTTCACGACCCCCTGGTGATTTATAAAGTCAGTTAAGCTCATTGTGATAAAACAAAACATTAAATTGTTATATGATCCTTCATCTAAAAGTTTTGATTTTTTATCACTTTATAACTTATAACCTACATCAATGATCCTTCGTAAGCGAAATTTGAAAAATAGCATGACATGATGGGCGCATTTAAAAGTTTCGCGGTACAATGAAACCTGAAATACTTGAACATGATTGGCTAAGCTCTTTAACATTGGTCAAATCGGTGACTTAAACTGTATAAAGGAACGTTGATCTTTATACATGATAATTTATTATAATTGATATGCCATAATTAATGTGCTTAGGAACAGATTTTTTATTTAAAACAACAACAACATATATTATAATATTTATAATAGCTTTCAGCAACCCTCATATCTCATATTGCTTCCTAAAAATAAAATATTAAAAATAATATTCATTAAAAATATAATTATAGGTTTCCGACATTATTTCTATTTGCAAATGACTTTTCAGTATCCGATTTTAAATTTTCTTTGCTTTGCATAACAGTAAAATATATATAATAACCCACAAACCACATGGCATTAAGAATTATATATAAAAAAAATGCATTCTATAATTATTTATATTATGAAGAAAAATATTTATACTATGATTTTATTGCATTACGTTACGTTATCATTCTTTATTCTGTACTTCAAATAATTACGTTATAATTTGAGCTGATTTTAATTAAACTAGTCTTTTTCATCATTCAAACCATTGTTATAATTATTATAGTTTGATAAAATTTAAACGATTAAAAATTCAATAATGTATTATTTTATATAATGATTTTTTAATCATTTAATTTTTGGGACAATCAACAAGCCATTATGCAAAGAGAGAATTTTGTTTTACATAAAAGATAATGATAAAAGTAAATTTAAAAAAGTGCAAGTATTATATAAATTTTATAAAACAACATTTTCACTTTCAATTTACATAAATTTATAATAATAATAATGTACTATATAATATAAATAGTTTTAAACTTTCTAAAATATATAAATATAATAAATTCATTTGCTTTAGATTTTATGTTCACAAAATACGACACCTATATATGTGATAATGTACAAGGTACTAATTTATTGTTGTATGTTAATAGTTAAAGAGGTTGAGTAATACTCAATATGACACGCAAACAAGTATTAACACCTGTTTTTTTTTATATATGGCGTGCTGGGAGCCGTGAGAAAATGGCTCGGGCCAGGATGAGTGCCGCCGCCTGCTTTCTCCTTTATATTTACTTGCATGTACCATCACCATTCTGGTCACGTCAACGCACATTTAAATGTCATATAGTTTGAATGAGATCAGCATTTATAAACAGCGAGGTTACATCGATGGGGGCGAAAAAATATTCTAAATTGAATAATTATACTGAATGTTTATTCAACTTTTTTTTATGATTCTGTGAATAGCCTTGACAAACTGGCCGGTTCTTAATATATCGTCTCTCGTTCGCAATAATGAGCTAGCTATCAGCTGCTATTTTAGGTGAGCGGAATTATGAGTTTTATTTTATATCGATTTAAAGCTAATAATTGCGCTCATCTGAAATATGAGATAAGCTTATTATTGCAATGAAATTGTAGTATAGGTAGATTGCTCACAATATCTTTCTCGGACGCAATAGAACTCACAGTTAGTTTCCTCCTGATTGCTGGCCTTTTCAATCAATATGATATAAATATCATCGTCTCTATTGTTGTGAGGTCAAGGCCGGTCGCTTGCTGCTGCCGATGTGATATATATCCATAAAATTAAAAAGACCAAACTTAAGACGACCATTTTTTTAAATCTATATTTTAATGTAGTCATTAAAAGGAGCATTCACAAAGCCTTAAGGCCACAATTAAAGCTCATTAATTTAAGACAAGAAATTTCGGGTCTAAAAAACACGTCTAAAATCAAGTTTTAAATTATCGAGCCTTAAATATGGCCTTTAGACTTTGTGAATGCCCCTTTTAAATGTCATTATTGTAGAATCTAATTTTTTAAAATTTATATATGTATATATATATATATATATATATATATATATATATATATATATATAATCACGACTTTTACCCTTTGTGAATTCCCCGTATATTTTTTCCCCTAAGGATAATTATGCTATTGCAACGTTATTCTGTAACATGAACTCTCCAAGATTAATGTTGTCTATTTTTTTTTAATACAAAAAATCTTCAATTTAAACGGTTACTTTAATTTATTCTTTAATGAATGATTGTTATTTGTTGCGCAAATGCGCAAACTAGCTTACAAGCCTCTAAAATTTGCACAGCCTAAATCACGGAATTTTATACTGCCTCGAGCAATAATTAAACCTCCTTGGCTCGAATAATAATATAATAAGTATAAGCTATTATCTTAACATTTTTTGCACCCACACTTTGCGTAGACATGCACAATAACTTAAATATTTGATTATATAAAAAAATTGTTTTTTCACTTTTTTTTTCTCCAAGCCATGGCATAGCTATTAATTTGCGGAAAATTTTGAACCATGATGCTGACTTATAACCTAAACAAAGATATTTTCTCATGCTTCATTTGATATAGAGATGAAGTTTCAACACAAGAAGATACAAATTTGCAATTTTGAAGGATATGTATAAGAGATAAATATCAAATTAACAACGTTGAAAGGGAACGTTCGTGCTTTCTCGAGTATGTACAGTACATTGGGCAATAAAGGACATAAAGGATCAAGAAATGGCGCTGACGTCTGAAAATTTTGCTCTTTGCATCGAGGATACGGCAATATCTATAGCATGGGGAGAGTGACAAAAATAACTATCAAATATTTAAGAAAGAAATCACTTAATTACGAAGTTGAAATATTTTTTTTTATATTTGTCCGAAAGTATTTGACAACTAATTATGGTGTTGTCATTTCTGTAAAATTATGTTGTGGCTGTTGACAGAGCATTTACATGATTTTACAATGTTAATCATATACAGCAATCCTCGCCAGACGCACGTAGTTCCAGCAGTTATCACTAGGTTCGCACTGTTTTTTTACTCGGGCCGCCCGGGCCGCCCGGTCACTGAGAAGGAATGGAGGGGAAGTGGGCGCTCTGGGAGCAGGTAAAAGATAGACCATTCCGCCCGCTTTCCCCCCCATGCTCGCTAAACAGAACAGCAAAACCGGGCGGCCCGAGTAAAAAAACGGGTTTATGACGCCATATATCATTTGTATTCGAATCGCAGTCGCTTATTGGTCAGTAAAATGTTGCTTGTATTGATTTTTGCAGGACCATGATATTATACATTCTGTAATAGTTAGCTCGGTGTACAAGAGATGACAGTAGTTGTTGCATGTTTATCAATATTTTTGTCAGATGTATCTACATGACAGTCTGATGATAAAAAGGGCTATATTTACGAACTATGAGGTATCAGGAGAAGTCACGTCCCCCCGGGCCGTTTATCAGCGCTATCTCAGGCAGATATCTGAACTAAAAATCACTGTACCGTGAACAAAGCAGATCAATAAAAGCTCTAAATCCTCCATTTTGTATTAGGAGATATCAATTATCGCAAATATTTATAATTATAATAAGTTAGAGTTACGAGTGTGCAGAAAGACTTATGGTAATAAACGGTCAGTTTCTTATCTTTCGTATTATTCAAATTCAAATTTTTATTCAATCATTTTGGTTGTACATAGACGAACTTAGATCATGTCAAGTAAAAAAAAAACAAACAAACGAAAAAACACAATTAAACAGACAAAGCAAAGCACATCACAACAATCACAGTGCACACAAATAACATATAAATACATTTTAACTATATAATCTGAATTTTATACATCTATTACCATGATAAATAATTTAACATACATTTTTTATATTTATTTGAGTTAAAGAGAAATCATATGTACAATAATATTAATTATATTAAAAATTCCTGATTATGTTTTCAGGCAATTTAGCACAAAAAAATGCTTTGACTGAATAAAATTCTTTTTCAATTAAAATTCGTTTCAATTTGTTTTTAAATGCTTTATCACTTTCAATATTTCTAAGACTGGATGGTAAAAAGTCATATATCATTGCTGACTTATACATGGCACTATTTTCAAAAAAGCTTGATTTGTGAATGCCTATTGCTACTTTATTGTTATTTCTCGTATTATATGAATGCATGTCATTATTCTGAGTATAGAGACCGGAATTGGTTCTTTTGAATAATGCACACTTTAGGATATATAAACAAGGGAGAGTTAACATTTTATTATCTTTGAAATATGATACACAGTTATCACATTTTTTGAATCTTAACATGGTTCTAAGGGCACGCTTTTGTAAAATAAATACTCTATTTAATTGACTCGCGCTACATCCCCAATTAATTAGACCATATGTTAAATGTGAATAAATATAGGCATAATATATAGAGAATAAAGTGTCTTTTGACACTGAATCTCTTAACGGATATAATATGAAGTTTCCTGAGTTAATTTTTTTGCTTATTGCATTTACATGTATTTCCCAATCTAAAGTTTCTTCTATATTTAATCCGAGGAATTTTGTAAATTTGATTCTTTTAATAATTTCTTTTTTTGTTTTTAATAAAAGACTATATGTTGGTGGAGTTCTTGCAGTATGAAAATGCATATAAACTGTTTTTGAGGCATTTAGGACAAGTTTATTTTTATAAAAATATGTCTCCACTTCTTCTATTGTTTTTAATGCCTTAGTACTCTATCTTAGTTATCTATCTTATAAATATAGATAACCATTTCAAGTTATATATCGTCCCTCGTATACTCGTCCGGAATAATGAGCTATCTGCAGCCTACCATGATTTTCTTGCAATAATGAGCTATCTGCTATTTCAGGTGAGCGCGACAATGAGCTGTAAATCGGTATAAAATAAAAATCATAAAGACGCTCACCTGATAGCAGACTGCTTATTATTGATGCAAGAAGATCATGGTAGGCAGATAGCTCAATATTGCGGACGAGGGACGTTATATTCACTTGTATATATACTGTGTATATTTTATATATAATATGATACATATTTAATTTGGTCTATACATATACATTTTTTTTAACACAAATATCTCATTTTAAGATTTCCAAAGTGCGTATTCTCTATTAAAAAGCAGATATAAATTAATGAAGTTATATAATTAGCTCTGTTACCAAATATCCATCTGTAACAACTATATACTTTTTGAAAAAACGAAACAAATATATTATTATGTAATCAACATAATTTACTATAACAGATCTCGAAATATTGCAAATTGCAATTTTATTAATGTACAGTGTACATACAATTTCAATAATAAAAATATAGATTATGATTAATAAGTTAAGCGTCACCTGTAGCTGTGTCATGTATTGTAACAATACTAAATAAATTTTAATTATAATAAATAATAATAAAATTATCTTTACTATAGAGGCGGGATTATATACGTTCTGAACCGTTTTTTTTTTATTAATGTGCAGAACTCACGGTAAGGATAATATTATATAATTATATACGTTACCGCCCATATACTCGATGCATGGCCCGTCTATATATAATATATGTGCGTCATATTTAATTAGATTTTCGGTCTTCGGTCATTGACAGTTTGCAATGAAGGATATAACTGTCCCAACATGAGTCAAATAATTCTAAGCATCTCCGAGCATAAGCTTTTATTACAAGTCTTATTTTGGTAATAAAAGAAACAGGTAATTGGATAAAATGTATTTAAAATAAAGCCTGACGTAATGATGAAAATACATAAGTTTTTAGCGGGAGGTGCATACGCATGGCCTTCTAATACAATTATATTATATTAATACTTGAGTATGTAAGTTCCTGGTTATGCGACCTCCAGGCTGTTTTATAATAGACTTGTCTACTTTCTGTACTTTCGCATCACTTCACCTTTAACCTACCACTCAGTACATGAGGATTGTAATCCATCAAAAAGAAAGTATTTTTTTATGTAATATAAAAAAGTTTATCTTGTTTTAAATTATGTCAGTAATTATTATGTTAATTAAATAGCTTTTTTGTAAAGAACAAGTTTATATATATGGTTATGTTTTTAATTATGTAATAAATAGTATAATTCCCGTTTTATTGAATCTGTATATAAAAAAATGTCACTTTTGCTATTTCATTCAAATTAATTAAAATGTTGTAATATTTAAATACAAATATGTGACTGAAATTTGTATTGCTAAAATTGTTAGTAACCTCTGGTAAATAAATATGACATCATTCTTTTAATGATAATTAAAAAAAAACTAATTAGAGAGTTTAGTGACCTTTTATAAAAGTAAACTTTACTTGTAAAACATTTCAATTTCTCTGTTAATGCTGTAATGCTATATATATGATGACACAAAAATATTTTACGAACGACCAATTTCAAGAGACACGTGCGTTGAACTATCAGATGGTTTCTCATTATATATCAAGTTGCTTAGATTGGATAGAATTATTTATTATATTTATTGAAAACATATACTACTGGTTAGATACCCCCGTTGCTAAAAGAATATATTTAACACGTATATATATATATATATATATATATAATATATATAACGCTTCTCCTATCTTTTACTAATTGATATATAAATATATACCCAGTGCACTTCAGTGTTGTTCTCCTTACATAATTCACTGCACCTATTGACAATAACTAAAACGGACTATATTCTGACTGGAGTTTCGACGGTTCTCCCAGTCATATAGGATAAGGCAGTGGAAATATCCATGACTCCACATATAAACCCTCACAATTAACGTCATGCGCGGATCCAGAAAAAAAAACGGGGGCGGGGAGGGGGGGCTGCCTCCATAAGGCCAAAGTTAAAAAAAAATTAGAAAGGGGGAAATGCCTATATTGCCCATGTCAAATAATTTGGGGGGGGGAGACTGCAGTCCCTCCAGCCCCCCCCCCACCCCCTGGATCCGCGCCTGATTAACACTAAACTCAAAGTTAATGTTAATAAAAAGGGATTTAATGAAATTTAGTATAAATGACTCGAACCTGCCTTTTTTTTATTATGGATTAGATCAAATTATATAATACAAAAATATCACGAATTAAGTAATTTTTTTTTCTATTTTGTTATAAGTTTTTTAAAATTTGCTATATGAATTTATATGAAAAAATTTGAATGATGAGTGCACACCAATTAAGTTCAACTCCATTAGTTATATAACTATAGATTTAAAAGTTATCAGGCCTCAAATTACAAATTAGGAATATTCACCAAGCATCATTAAAATAGAATTGATTAAAAATTTTCCATTATTTTTATTCGAATGTATTAGAGCAGCACAGCGGATGTCTTATTAAATCTATTTTGCAATAAATTAATGCAACTTTGAATTAACATTAAATGTCCGTTTGTATCCTGGAAAATATGCAACCAGTATAATAATTATGTATAAATATTACTGAATGTAATGCCGTAATAATTGTTATGAATAATGGCATTCCTAATTTATTTTCACACTTTTGCATTTAAACTATTGAATATATTATATTACTTGCATACCCTAAAAGCATGGAGATCCACAAGGTTGAAAATTTTTAACAAATTTGCGTAATTATAAGTTAATAATATATACAAAAAAACAGTATTATTGCTTGTTTAATATCTTAGAGCGTATATAATGAAGTATAATTGGGCGCATTTTTTTTACCTTTTTTTACGTAAAAAATAAACATTAAATTTATTATTAAAGGTCATAAATATTAAAATTTTAATTGAATCTAATATATTTTTTCTAATATAAAATTTGCAACAGAGAGGCTATTAGAAAATAATTTTTAAACATACAATTTTACGGCAATAAACCAATATTAAAGTTCATCAATAAGTTTCGTATATACCTAAATTATATTAATAGCTATTGATTGTAAAGATAATCCTTTCTCTCGTAGCAACATGACCTTTAGCTTCACCTACATTCTTGCGTGTTCTTACATAACATTTTTATCATAAAAATCTTCAATGAATATCATATTATACGTGCGTCACAAAGTTATACCGCGTCGCACTGTAACCGCCTGGTAGTTAGGCAACCCTGTCATCACTTTTGCGCATCGGGTTGCCTAACTATTAGGCAAGTTTTTACGCCAGCGGAGGAGTCACACTCTGACCTCTTAAGGTGATTCTCAAAACTAATAAATAATATCCGACACAACTCCTACTAATTTTATGATTATCGAATCATCTGTTTTTTATTATGTAATTTTTTAGGTTTATAACGATGTCAAACATTTGTTAAATCATTTTAATTTTCTTACCGTAGTGACTAGGGTGATTACAAGAATCACCCCTCTCATGTTGTACGGTGGTCCTTACTTGGGGGAACCTAGAATCAATAAAATGACATTGTTAATAAAGTATAATTATATTTTGAGAATAATAAATCAACTTGGAGACTTTGAATTACAAAAATAATTGTATATAGCTAAAAATTAATAATTTTCGTTTCAGTTAAATATGCTGGTTGTTGTTACAATGAAGTACACTTGTCACCTCGGAAAATTTCCCTTTGCAGCCTTATTAATCATCGTGCCCCGTAAGAATAACACAGGGGCATGGTGGCAAGTGGGAACTTTTCCAAGGCAACGAGTGTACATCCATTTTCACATAAAGAGCCATTTTAATCAGTTTTTTTTTTCAGATTATGACCCTTAGAGCAAAATGGATTTAATTCGTTTTGATTACAAATGACATTATTTTGTACTAAAGCGTTTAATTTTTAAGGTAGGGATAACGTCGAACAGCTGCTCGACGTAATCCCCTTTGATTAACATGTAAACCCATGTAAACCTTAGCAAATTGACGAAAATTCTGAAATTTTTTTGAGAGGCAGATATTATAGTGCCTAAAAGTCATATAAAAAGTTTCAAAAACATTTAACGAGCTTTTTTTTTTAATTAATTTTTTAGTTTGGCTCTCCATGGGAAAGCCCTATGCTGAAAATTAAAAAAATAAAAAAAATAAAAAAAATCAGCTCGTTAAATTGTTTTGAAATTTTTTCTATGGCTTTTAGGCACTAATATCTGTCTCTGAAAAAAATTTCAGAATTTTTGTGAATTTGCTAAGGTTTACATGTTAATCAAAGGGGATTACGTCGAACAGCTGTTCGGCGTTATCTCTACCTTAAATATGAAGTTCTTACAAATTTAATTAACGAATTGGTTGAAGACTTCAAATTTTGTAGTATGCTGTTATCAATTTTTTCATATTTTTTTAACCATCTACCACCCTTAAAATCATACTGTAAAACGCCATGGTCGTGTAAATATTTAACACAGGGAAAGGCTTTAATTGACTATGACGTTACAAAACAGCGTCTTTCCCCTCGATTTTGAGAGTTTTAAAGGGTTCGTTTAAAAATTGACGGTTATAACATTATGTAAGTATAATTTATGTAAGTTGTTCATTGTTATATACTTGTTTATTTTAGGAATGTTTTTAAACAATTAATTTTTGTGATGTTACAACTTAATTGATCTTATATTTTAATATACAGTTATAATACTATATTATTATATATATTTTTTTTGTATTCTACAATTGCCATCTTGTCTTGTAATGTCTTTAAACGTTCACTATCGCTCTTGCTGTTGAGAATAATATTAACTGTTGCATATTTATTAAATGTTAAATGAAATTAATGTCTTAGCTGTGAAGTGAACCGCGAGTAAGTTCTTTTTTCTGACTTTTTTCTGAATTAATAATTTAAAAAAAAAAAGCATAAATATTTTAATTTTAAAAAGTGCCAGTTATTTGTCTTACAATTTTGTGATATTTGTTAATTCTTACTTAACCGCGCTGTGATAAAAGTAGTTATATAAATTAGTTAAATAAATAAAAAAAAAATAAATGGAAATTAATATTTTACATTTTATATTATACAGTATATTATATATATAGGCCAGCTGCTATTATTTAAAAGTTATATTACAGAACTTTTAAGCACTATTAAAATGTTACGCTATATGACGATGGTCGTAATATTTTATTGATTTATAACTTATATTTATTATCATGTATTTACAATATTTCTTTTTAAATTCACCTTTTTTATTGCCATTTTACTATATAATTTATTCTGCTGAATTTGTGACCAATAATTTTCATTTCAAATGCATAAACAAGGAAAAGCTTCATATTGAATTATGTCTCCAACTCCCTCAAAATCATTTACTTTTGTGCTTGAGATGGAGTACCGACCTTAATTTTTTTTTATTACAGAAATGGATAAAGGATTCAAAAATATGCTACTCTGAATTTTTCAGATTTTTCTGAGACGGGGAAGTATTTTTAAAAAATTATTGAAAGTCTATTTTGATGACGTCACGAGGCGCCTCGAGGCGCCTCTCCTTAAGAAAAGGATAGGACATTTACGCCCGTGACGTCACAAAAAGGACTTTAAATAATTTTTTAAAAATACTTCCCGGTCGCAGAAAAATCTGAAAAATTCAGAGTAGCATATTTTTGCACCCCCTATCCATTTCTGCAATAAAAAAATTTGAGGTCGGTATACTGCATTCTTGCATCGGTCAAATATAATCTCTAAATTAACGTCATATATTGTTTTACCTCAGTTTCGAACGTTTTAGAGTCATGATTGTAAAGAGACAGCAAAGCCCCTGAATCGTTATAATGTTCATTTTATAACCCGAAGATCGCAATATGTACCACCAGATGCAAAACTATAGATTATTGCAATTTATGATAATTTTTTCGTTAGAAAACTTTATTGCAAATAAAATTAAAAAAAAAAAAATCTCAATAAATAAAAATTATAAGTCCTTTACAAAGGCTGCTTTTACATTTGGCGTTCTGAAATATATTGTTGCAGAACATTCTTATTTATTTTTTATCAAAAAATGAATTAAAACTGTACATACATTATTTTTACAAGTAATTTTGAATATCCATAAAATAAATTTAAACTAATAGACCTTTTTTCTGAATAGAAAAAAATTCTATCCAGGTATTTGTTTGCCAAGAAACATAATAAACTTCACATGCCATGAAGTAATAAATAAATCAAAGATATAATAACTAAATTACTCTCATACAAATTCTTTTCAAAATGCTTACAAAATAGTATTAAGAAATATCTAAAATCACATTATCACTAAATCTTCACGAACATTTTAACACACACACACACTTTATGTAAAAACTTACCTTTATAAATAAATAGAATCCCTTTTATAAAACTATCATACGAAGTACACTTGTATAGTTTATAAACTTAAATGTTAGCGAAAAATTTTCAGGGAAGATATTTATAGTTGGGGCGGGGAGGATAGATATAATGGTATTGTGATTCTGTAAAAAAAGAGGGGGGTGGTGTCTCATCTTCTCAAGGGTGGGGGTCCTTCTTGGAGAATACGATGACAATCGGGCGGGGTGGGAGGGACAGAGAAGCGCTTTTCGTGCCCATCACTGTACTAGTGAGAGTGTACCACTTAAAAGGTAGACTCCTCCAAGAGGCTGACCCACTAAGCCGTCGCTTGAGAGATGAGTGAGCATGCAGCCTCCGGCGAGGACGTAACTTCACATTGTCTTTTTTTTTTAAAGAAAATTCAGAAATGCGTCTGTATTTTCCTTCTATTTTAATTTATTAGTTGCAATATTTTTTAATTAATAACATGTTACAGACTGAAATAATCATGTTAATCCCGTGACTCAATATATCCCCTACCCCCTCTCTCCATTTGGGATCAAAGGGTACATCATGTAATAGATTTTAAAAGGTTTTAAAATTAAATCACGTTGTTTTGGTACACACTACATATAGAAATTGAACAAAATTTCATTATATATGTTATAAATGCTGAAGTGTATAATTTACATTTTGATACAATTATTTATGTTTTCATTGGATTCTATCATCAACAATATTGATGTCCCACCCTAGCCGATTTTGATACATTTGAGCTGCTTTTAACATTTGTTCAAAGTCATGAAAACTAACCCCCTTCAATATTGATGTCCTAGGGACAGTGAGTTAATCTACCTGTTCTGTATTTATGAGTGTTGACACGCAGTCTTTGGAGGTGTGGTGAAGTACACTCCATTCAGATAAAAATGTCCGATCCGGTCATGTCAAAGTATAGCCGGATCAGACATTTTTATTCGAATAGAGTGTACAACTATCTCAGGATGGTTAGGCTGCTCTTCTTAACAAATCCCCCATAATGGTAAATCTGCATTGTTTTGCCTCTTGAAATTGCATTGAATTATTCAGGGTTAAAATTCGTAATATCTCAAGTACGTCAATGATGAGATTATGACGTAACCATTATTTTTGTATACGAAGTTATTTTATATTTTTGAATTTTTTTTTCATGGTGTGGTAAATGCTGGCAGAATCCTTAAGCCATTTAGGAAAATCCTTGGTGGATGTTGTTCGTCTCCGCGTTTTGGTCTTGCGATGTTTCGCCTCGAATGTTCGAGGCATCTTCATGAAACGAATGATCCGCTTTTGAAATTATTTTGTTACTTTATTTTTTTACCAAACAAAAATATGTTAAGTGTGGGTGTCGCTATTATAGCAATGTTATATTTTATACAATACACCCATGCATGCACTTGCAGAAGTTAAGAATATAATATTATCATTCCGATATTCAACCATTTATGCACTGTAGCACTTAAAACTACTTGTAATAGTATAATAATATAGAGTGTATAGCATTTTAGCCATATATGCTGCATATTGTTTTACATGGATTTTTAAATGAAATTGGGGCTTGGATCAACTATGCATGCCACCGATATACGCTCCCCCCCTTTTTCTGACTAACTAATACATTTATCTAGCTCGCCTGGTACCAGATTTGTTGTATTATTGTCCATTATACTGCAATGCAGATCAGGAATAGAAAGGCCATGTCCAGTGTAATTATATAACTTATAGAGAAATGAAAAAGGGTTGCAAGAGAGTATATGAAGCTTTGGGGTTGCCGACAGTTAAAAGGAAAAGGATGTGTGTAAGCCCACCCTCCTTTTTTTTTATAAGGATGTGACATCATCAGTTTTACATGCTATATAATTATTATTTTTTACCTGTTTGATCTTTTATGATATTTTTTACATGCAGAGAGAGAGAGAGAGAGAGAGAGAGAGAGAGAGAGAGAGAGAGAGAGAGAGAGAGAGAGAGAGAGAGAGAGAGAGAGAGAGAGAGAGGGGGGGGGTAGGAGTAAGATTTGCCAGAAGGCTTTCCTTCCGTCCTCCTACACTCCCCCCTCCCCCAAGTCCTCAGTTAAATAGAGTTTAAGGTAGAGATAACACTCAACGTAGTCCCCTTTGATTAACATGTTCAAACCTTAGCAAATTCACAAAAATTCAAAACAATTAAACGAGCCGACTTTTTTCAATTCATTTTTTTAATATTCAGCATAGGGCTTTCCTATGGAGATACAAACTAAAAGCTTAATTTAAAAAAATCGGCTCGTTTAATTGTTTTGAATTTTTTTATGGCTTTTAGAAGTTTTAGGCATTAAAATTTGCCTCTCAAAAATTTTTCAGAATTTTAATAATTTGCTGAGGTTTACATGTTAATCAAAGTGGACTACATCGAACAGCTGATTCGTATTATCTCTACCTTAAATAGAGATAAATGCAGTTTGCTTGTTATGTGCCGACTGAATCTGATGCCGACTAATAAAATACGACTATTATAGCAAAAACTTATTCAGGCAAAATCTTTTAGTTTATAATCAAGATTATTATTATAATCTTGATTATAATAATAATATACAACAAAAATTGAAAATAATGTTTTATAAGAACAATAAACACAAATTTGGCTGATATATTATAATAATCAGTAAATAAAATGCATGCAATAAAATAGAACAAAAACGCACTGATTTAGATTTTTATTTTATTTTTGGTTGACTTCTTTTGTTACATAACATTTTTGTTGAAGTTAAATTATTCTTCAATTTTACCCTTGTACACAAGTTTATAATATATGTATAAAATATATTTATACACATATTAAAATTACGTATTTAACATTTTTATTTTGTAATAAAAGTTTTGAAACCTTGTGACCAGCTGTGTGACTAACAGAACATGCATGGTTTAAATATCAAGCTCCTGCATATTAAAGTTTTACAAATTTCTTTAGGTTAATGAGTGGTATAAAATAACTAATTAAACGTAAAAAAATTAATTTCTAGTAGAAAATACATAATTATACATGTACTAATCTTACAGAATAATAATTATAATATAACATTTAGAACTAAGGATTTTTTTTCCCATGCATCATTACCAACAGTGGGGAAGGTCGAAATTGGGTTGAATATCGATAGATTAATTTCAAATTCATTTTATTCGTTCCACCCTCTCCCTCTCTCTTCAGTAAATACTTTTTTTATGGGCTAATGAATGTTCAGTATTCTTTTTACAGTCTTTCTTAGCATTTCTTTATGCATTTCTTATATGGCGTTTAGGGGCGATAAAATGTTATGATTACCCTCCCCCTCTTCCTGATAATGTTAGGATCTATACGTCTATCAGGCATTCATTCTAAATGCATCTATATTGCCTTTTTTTTTGCAGGTTTTTGTGAACAACTGTAAAAAAAAAAAAAATCCCGAGTATATAAAAAATGTTAGCAACAAAAAAAAAAGAGTATTTAATTATTAAATTTATTATATGAATTAAGGAGTGAAATCAAATGAAAGTTGAAAGGCATGAAAATGAGGAAGCCGAAAGATTAATGACAAAATTTAAAAACAGCTGATTCTCTCAATTACATTAGACAACCTTCATGAAATTTTTTATTGCATATTTGGATAAAGAGCCTTGAGTTATGTATTATCTACATTTTTTCAGCCTTTTTTTTACACCTTTTTACATATTTGTTTTTTTAAGACTCTTAAAATTTTGCTGCAAAACGCTTTGAAGTCATATAATATATGATGCAAATATTTAACACATCCCTTTGAAGGGAAAGAGATTACGTGACTATAACATCACAGCTCTTTTCCCTCGATTTTGACGGTGTTAGAGGATTCAAAAAATATTTAAAAAAAATGACAAACTCGAGGTCTTCTATCCAAATATGTAATAGTTTTTTTTATGAAAGTTGTCCATTATCAAATCATCACACTCTTAATCGGATGGGCCTTATTTTGATCGTAAGTCCCACTGCATGGATTTGAGCCACATTTCAGTCTGTAACTTATAATAACACCCACTCATGCATCTGCAGGGAGGCGATTCGCTGGCATTCTTTATATCAATTACTGTCCTCATAACTGTATAAGGTTTCTACGGTTCCCTCAATCACAACTAGAATATGGATTAGAACATGATCAACCCAATTTAGAAGGGATAAAAAAATCCTAGATCGGGTCCATAAAGAGTGGAAAATTCCAAGTCTAAAACTATATAACAAGTGACCTAAAGTAATGAGCATAAAGAAAAAAAAAAAGTTTGTTGCAATTTATCAATTGCAGGCATCAATATTATTTCTTCAATAAAAATGACAGTCCAATGTGCGTCATGGAGGGTCCCATAAGAAGGCTAAGAGTTGATGGCTTCAAGGAAGAGTGTAGTTTGTTGCGGAGGCGGTGGGTTGCCATGACCGACAGGTATGACCCGTGTGACGCTACTTGCAGTTATATAAACTGACCGTCACATTTAATAAGATTTTCATCGTATTAGTAATGTCTTCAGTCATTGCTTGTGACGATCTTTCTTCATTGGTGGAACGAGAACCGATGATTCCCGAATATACACGACAAAAACAAAATTAAATGTGTCGGACAATATAACAATACAAAATTAAATTAATTAATGTAACATTTTATTCTCACTTTAGGATAATTTATAAGATTATAGTCGAATGACTCATGTGAGCAATATTAACAATTTAAGAATTTTTAGTCCCACTTTATTCATAATTTTCATCCTGGTTTAAATCGACTACTAAATCTGTTCTATCGTATTTGTTATATATATAATATTATAATGAGGTTCATTATTTTGCACATATTTGGTCCATATTTTTAGTTTCACGTTTGTATTGTAGCCTATTATATATATATATATATATATATATTTATATATATATATATATATATATATATATATATATATATATATATATATATATATATATATATATATATATATATATATATATATGTATATATGCCAGAAAGTGCAAAAGTGATTTATGATATTCCCTACAAATTCAGCATAATTTAAATTGTTGAAATCCACTTTTTTTAAAGTCTATAATAGCCATTTCATCTTTTCACCACTGCTATAAAAATTTCTTTACAGAAATGTAATCATATTTTTTTTCTCTCAGTAACTCATAATATACTCGTAACAAAAAATACAAATCACGTTTAGGAAAATTATATAAATTATAAATGAGCAATTCTACTTAATTTTGAAGTGCGTCAACTCTGGGAAAGTTACACTCACTCTCGCATTCTTCAAAATGAATTTTCTGTCTTGATTTAAGAGAGGTTATATATAAATATCACTCATCAACTAACCTGTTTAAAAAAATCACTTAATACCTCAGTACCTTAATTGAATGAGTTGTTAAAGATTACTGAGCCAAGATTAACACATGAATGAAGGTACTTCAACCATGTCATGTAATGCAGCTGTAATACGTGAAAATTTTGCTTAATGTGAAAGTAAATTGAAGCTATATAATGAATAACATGACATTATAATATAATGAGTATAATGACATTATGATATAATGACACTATTATATATTATACAATTTGTTTAACCTCGAATTACTTTCATAATAACAGTTTGATTTTTTTTTCATATTTTGTAGTCAACGAGTTTAAAGTTCGTTCAAATAGAGAATATATTTAATTATTTGGTTAAAATATAACGCTAGTGGTCGCTGAAAAAGATTCTTGCAAAGTCGAGTTTTCATGAGAGTTGACACACTACGCTGAAAATTAAATTTTTCGATAATCTGTAATCGATGTACGCCACTCATTGGTTTAAAATTGACGTTTTGAGCGCAAGATTTAGACAGCTAATTGCCTCAATTCAACTTTCCATTCCAGGATCGAGTTAGGTTTTACCTTTGAAATTAATATCTACACTTAGTCTGAAAATTAGGAAATGTTGTTTTCTTTGCATAATTTTAATTAATGGGAATCCATAATAACTCAACAAGTTTTAGAATTATTTTATTTATGTGTTTAATTATATTGTTCTTTAAAATAACTCATAAATTTATTTTCTATTATTTTCTTTACTTTCCATTATTTGAAAGGTTTTACTATATTAAAAAAAAAAATCCCCTCTATAGTGCAATATGGTGAAAATGTCATACATTACGCCTATCAAAATATTAATAAGTATAATAACTATTGACCCTTATAATAGCATGATATAATTAAGTTTTCTTTTACTTTTATGCATAAAAGCGCATTAAATATAATTTTGCTGTTACAATTTTAGGGGTGGAAATGGAAAGAAAGAATAATGAACTAAATCTTTATTAACTTCTATAATAGTATAGAGGAGTAATTTAATTATTATTTATCAAACAATTGATGTAATAAATACTGACAAATGGGAATTACTTTATACTCTTTCGAGGGGAGTTGGCAAAAAAGTTCATTTTTTTTTAATCCGTGACGTCACAGGGCCACCTGTTAAAAGAAATCTCGTTTCCATGGCAACTGATTGCTTCAACTATAGCTTAGGGAAGGGGTTAGTAAATATTTTTTTTTTCGCCTCCCATGATGGTTTTCGACTGTGGCTCATTCTAATGTTTTGTTGTTTTGTGTTGACTGGGGAAACCGCTGAAATTTTTTAATATTTTTATAATTTAAGGCTGTCTCACACAAGATTACATAATTTTGCAGTGCATGATTTAAAAAATAAGAACGTATGTGATCAGATGTAGCCGCGCACACAGCTTTGTATCATATGCCTTTATATGATAAGAAATTTAACCAGTTCAAAATGAAAAAACTTATCATCGCATGCTTATAATCGCAGAAATTTGACTCTATGTGCGACCCGCCTTAGGTGAGATATTTGCGTATATATCTGCAGGACATGCAGCTTGCAAATTTATTCATAAGTTCTGTTTTTCTGCATACTGCAAATATACCTTACATATTATATCAATTATGATTTCTGGTAAGCATAAAAATACCATTATATAATATGTTCTTGAAGAAAGAATTAATTTTGAGGCAAACAGTGTAAGTTGACTTTGAAGTGAATGCGGAAGTCTGTACGAGAAAAGGACAAACTCTCCGGGGCTAACTGCATGGCGGCTTGGTTGCCGCAAGCAAGCGAAAGGTCCTCTGCCGAGGATGGGTGCGTCCTGGAAGTGCGCGGCGGCAAACTCAGGGCCAGGGATAACCAACCAAGGCTACTAGCACGTGTGAATTACACGATTAACCGCACCATTATACCTTTTAAAATACTACTTGAAATCATTACACAACTCCTTTGTTTTTTTTTTTTTTTGGGAAAGTGTTTTCTTATATTATTCGTGATAAGATTTAAATCATTTCGTGTTCTTAATGTTTAACTTAAATAATAATAATAGGTTACAGGTAATATCTATGGTTGTCAGCTACCTTCTAAATCTATTTGTTAATATTGACAGCAAACAGTAAATCATAATGAATAAATCATCCATAAAATTAAGTGTCAAATTTTGAACAAATCGAAATGGAAGTTGAAAAACATCATAACTCCATTTCATAAAGATCTTAATTGCAGTGAATTTTCTTTGGACTTGAGGCTTTTTACCACAACGAGAAATTTTTTCTGCTACAATATTGAAATGTTAAATTCATCATATTATACTGTACATTTTGTTTTGTCAAATATTTATTTATATCTTATAATTGTTCAAAATAAATATGAGATGGTAACAAGCACACGGTTAGGTGTAAGAATGGGCTTGTCTCATAAACCTCGCCGCAATAAAGCAAATTTATATTCTATTCAATCTGAATTAAAATGTAGAGTAAATATAAAAGTAGAATTACAAATAAAAATATTAATATAATTTTATATTGAACTTATGAATTTATCAAAATTATAATTTAACTATTTAACAACACTCTGGTCTATTTTTTCCGATGGCAAATCTAAAATATATTTACAGCTAAAATAAAAAAAAAAAGTTACAAAAATATATTTTTGTTTTTACATAAATTCAAACTAGTTTTTTTTTTTTAGTTAATAAATACTTAGTGTAAAAAATAATTTTGATTTGACCAAATTTGACTAATGGTTGGCGCAGTCCCCATATAGGCTATAATGTTCTTCCGTTCTATACTGCATTAATAATAATAATTGTTCATTGGGATAAATTGATTGTTTAGGAGTGGAAAAAAATGTGTGGTAAACCAAGATTTTTTAATTAACAAATCATTGTGGTAAACAACATTAAGTCGTTTCCACTTATCTTTGGTTCGACGTCACTTGACCCTCCCATTAGTATTGTATTGGAGGACAAAGGACCGTGACGTCAAGCCAAAGATAAGAGGAGACGACTTTAATTTTTTTTTTATTATTATTATTAGCTGATCTGCTTTGGCTGTACAACATACACCTGGTCAATTTCCTCAGGATTTGTGGTGAGGTTAGAATCAACCTCAGGTGAATTCCCCAGTGAGGCCCTCCGGGTCTCTCTGTTTCCAGGACATGCATATTAGAGGGAGCCCTATATTCCTCAGAGGTGTTTGTCGGTGGGCGCCTACTGAGGGACACGCTTGCAGTCCTCAAAGGCGGTGACGCCAGGTTATTGAAGTGCTTGCACCAAAGTCTTCTGCACGTTGTTAGTAAACAAAGTATTGTTGTGTAATGTCTGTCGCGTAAAAGGAAAAACATGGGACGGTTGTTGATTTACATGTTAATTTATAGAAAATGACCGTTAATTATGAAGTTGAAACGGTTACCTAGCGCCAACAATACCATTACGTTCTCTGCTCTGGTGGCAAAATTAGGCATTACGTCGTCCCATGTTTAACAATGAAAATTAGGCATTACGTCATCCCATGTTTAACAATGAAAAAGGCTTCATGCGACAGACAATGAAACAACCAATGGTTTGTTACAACCATTGCGTGTAGAAGACTTTGGCTTAATTGCACACTCATTCATATATATATATATAATATATAGGGCTCACAAGAGGGAGCTTTCTTCAACCATCTTGAGTACGGGAATGGAAGAATTACTCAATGGTAAATATTAAAGGCATGAATATATATACATTCATGCAACCTAAAAGAACTGGACTGAATATATTACTCTATTTTTTCACCCACTAAACATAATAATAGTACTATGATGTAAGAAAGGTTTACTAAATTTTTGAGAGTATTTTACCATCTACCAAAAGAATTAACCCTTCATATCATTATAGATTTTTCAATAACAATGTTACAAACTACAAAGCACTATTTTTATATCATCATACCTTGTATGTAACATACAAACTAACCCCCAAGTGATGAAACACATTAATCATTACATCATGTTGTTCTTAGCAGCATTCAAATAACATTAAAATTTTCGTACAAAGTCAATGAAATTCGATTAGTTTTTAGTAAACAAACAATTTAGTAATTTGATATTTTGAAATTTTAAAATCAAGATTTTTAAAGAAAGGTTTTTAATTTTGTTATGTCAAGGATAAATGCACTTCACTGTAGTATGGTCTTCGACTAAATTTCTATTTTCAATGGTGCTTATCAAATCACAAAAAAAAAAAAAAAAAAAAATTTGTCAAAAGTTTCCAAAATATCTTACGAAATATATATATTTTTCCTTACGTTTTCTTTGGCCGTGAAATGTGAAGTAGTATTTTATTATAATATATCACACCCGCACACACAGTGTCTATATAGGAATTTAATATTTAAAAATTAATTCATATCCAATTTAATTCAAGGATAAAATATAGTTATGGGACTTCAAAATAATTTATCCCTCTTACTCTCTTTTATTCAATTCAGGCAAGTCTAATTTTGGTTACATGCATACATGCAGGTAGAGTATAAACATAACAGTTGTAAGAATACTTAAAAAATCTTAAGTATTTATTAGTGCTGTCAATTAAGATATAATACTACAATTAAACAATGCTCTAAAAATTAAAAGTATGAATTTTTAGTGGCCAATTTACCAATAAAAGACCTCTCATATTCATTATATGTATTTGTTTATATATTAACATTATGTATAATATAATATACTGTATTATTTTTACATAATGTAAAAAAAAAATAATAATAATAAAATAGCAAGAAAACCAGTTTTTTATAGATATTTATTATTATGTAAGTATAGAAAAAATGGAAAGACAATTGCAGGAACATATAATATGCCGGATCTGCGTTGCCCAAGCAGGTGTGTAAAGGTGAGAGGTGAGTCGGCTCAAGGCAGCAGACGATGGACCGGGATGCTGCTTGGTGGGACGACCTTGACCTTTACGTGTTGCCACCCACTCGCTCAGTGTGTCAGTAAGGAAGGTGCAGACTATAGGAAAAAAATACCAAAATGTATAAAATACAATGATAGACGCGTTTTACGACGGGAGATATCCAAGTTTCTCACTAACTACGGAATTATAAGACTGGCGCTAAACCGCGAGATAATGAGAAACCTGGATAACTTTCATGAATCGCCAATATTAAATATATCGTTAAATTTATGCATTTAACACAGTTAAGTATTTACCTATTTGTTTCAATTATCTAATTATCGTCAAAAATTTGGATGTTATACATATACACGTTATTTATCCATTTACAAAGTATTAAATAAAATTAAAAGTACTTTTACTAAACAGCGCCATAGCACGACTCTATTCTAGTGTCTGCTATCATTGATATTATCTGGAATATTTATTATAATTAATAAAATGCTTCAATTTTATGTTTTGTCTAATTTTATTTAAGTATGAAAAAAAAAAGCATTATTTTATAGACAGAATATTATGTTACTATGCACTACTCTATAAAGTCTATAATTGTAATGATCATCATGAAATTTTAATCTAAATCCTAAAACAAATAATGAACCAGTCTAATAATTATATATTTTATACTGTAAAAAGTGTTAATAAACATCAAAAATTATAATAAAAATATACGTAATTATATATACAAAGTTTTATGTTTCATTGCACATTTTTATTTTATGAAAGTGGAAAAAAATGGACAAAAAATATATATTCCATTTTTGGTTAATAAGTAGCTTGTGTATTAATTACAGATGTCCCACATGTAAAATAATGATCATAAAATATAATGATAGGTTATATCATAGCTACTGTTATTAATATAAATGTATTCTAACACCGTGATGCGTAAGAGAAGAAAGTGGTTTCTTTATTAAATGTCATGTGTATGTAATAAACATAGATTTGCAACTGTAAGTCGTTTTCAGGTGCGCTGTACATCTACAGTCTGTGTACAAGTTATTGAAACTTACATTATAGTTTCACATATTAGTAGCCAAGAGGCTTTTAATTTTGAAATGACGTGTATAATTACGACGACTAACGTACTCTCTCGTTTTAATTACGTCATTACTTGACCTCAGAAATAACCAGGTACTAAAAAATTAATTTGCATTTTATATCAATAAGAAAAAAAATTGTATTTTATTTATCACGACGTTATATATTTATATTATATTGTTTCAACTTGCTTGTGTTTTTTTCTGGTTATGTTTGCTATTCTTTGGTCATGAACCATTTAATTATTTATTCAAATAGGAATATGTATATAATTATATATTTATATATGCGCTAATAATTTTTCAGCTTAAATTATTTAAATGATAATCAACTTATAACTTATAATTAATTTACTTATTTATTGCACCCATAATGCAATTAATAAAAAAAATAGAAATTTTGCAATAGAATATGAGGTGAAAATTGCAAGCAAATCACATTCAAGAAATCTTAAATTTTATTTAAGCAACTACTGCACAATATATTTCATATATTATAATGTACTTTTTTGTTTATATTTCAGATAATATAGAACTAGTTGTTACTATCGCCAGAAAAGATTTAAATACTATGGAGTTTTCTAGCGTCTTTACTTCAAGACAATAGTTTTAAAAATTGTATGTACACCTCTGGACACCACGAACTTTACTCGTGCTTTGTTGGTAGACGTTACCACGCAGTCTATAGAGGTGTGGTGAACCAAAACTCTTTTGATATTGGTAGACTGAGTGCTCTTTATACTTAAAACTAAATTACAAAATCTGCATCTCTCTGCATGTCTATTATTATTGGAGGTGCAGCTCTAACGAGTTAGGCAGGAGTAAAATTGGTGCTGTCCAGAGGTGTACGCCCTCGACCTTTTATCTCTGAAAATTTACATTTGCAGCCTTGTTAATCACCATATATGTTACTATGAGATATGGTGAATAACAATTCTGCAAATGGAAATTTTCAGTGGCAGTAACTGTACAATCAATAAATTTTATAACTTTTTTTTTTAAAAATAAAAAAAATGTTACAAATTAAAATTCTAACATTTTTATATCATTGAAATCTATCTTATACAATAATATACAATAAAAGTACGTGTCTCGTATCACAAAGTAATGATATTTCTTGTTTAATAACCAATTAGTATCAATATATTATACTCTATACAGACGTATACTACAATAGAAAGTAAACAACACCCAAATATATATTCTTTAAAACATGCAGTTATAAAGTTCTTATTTTCCATAAAGAATAAAAGCTGTAAAGGTCATACCAATTTGCCCTATGCATACTATTCTACTACACGACTGCAACATTAATTGCCTCCGCATTATCCCCCCCTCCCCTTCCTCACCTAAGTCTCTTGCCTAAGTCTATAGATGTGCGTGATAGTAATCAGTCGACACGACAGCTATGGCTGCAGGTCTCAACATGCACAGTAAGGTCAGAGATCAGCTTTTTGATCGGAGAAAGTAAAATAGAGGGTGCCATCC
The DNA here is from genome assembly GCA_949825025.1 of Siphlonurus alternatus. Lineage (NCBI taxonomy): Eukaryota > Metazoa > Arthropoda > Insecta > Ephemeroptera > Siphlonuridae > Siphlonurus > Siphlonurus alternatus. The sequence continues at coordinate 36,377,899 of OX463781.1, forward strand.
CATTCATCTGTTGAACAAACACCATAAGGAACAAATGAACTGTGATTACATGAATATAAGAATTGTTTATTTGAGTTCGTGAGATAATAATATAAATAAATTTATTATTTAAAAATATATTATTTAAATATATGGATCTTTTAACACTAATCATCACGTTTATGTCTTACCTAGTGTAAAATTATTATTTTAAAATGACAGATGGGTGTAGTTACAAATCATATATTAAGTATGATGTTTACAAATAACACACGTCTATATTTAAGTGGATAAATTACTTAAACGTTTTTTATTTGAAGAGAAGAAAAATATTATGACAGCCCTTGGCTATAATAGACCAAAGATGACATTGTATACTGTATACCAGGAAATATGCAGTTATTGTGGCTAGCCTCATACTGCACTTGCATACCTATTATTTTCTTTGTGCTTTTACATGATACATATGTTACAATATAGTATATTCCTCTAAAGTCAGCGAGTTTCAAACTTTTTGACTCGATTCCCAGATAATATTCAATTCAAAGATGATGTCCCATTTTTTCTTCCCCACTGCTTTCTTATTTCCCTACGCATTATTAACCATATTGCCTTGGTCACCATTACTCGATTTTCGTGAAGTCCCAGATGAAAATCTCAGTGTCCCAAATTTGGGACGCGTTCCATAGCTTGAAAACCGCTGGCCTGTACCTTATTCATGTCCATCAACACATCTATCAACGGATTAATTGATTACATAAAAATTGCATTTTATCACAACAAGTCATATATATTATTAATATATATTTATACACCGAGACTTCCTTTCGTTATCGAATCTTTAACATTTAAACCAATCGTTATATTGACAAAATCTTTAAAAAAAAATGATTGAATATATGTTCTTAAAATATTTGTGTCATCAGATATTTTAGCTTAGAAAACGATACCAAAGTAAAAAGAGTTTCTATATTTAAACATAAATGTAAATTTCGAAAAAAAAAAAAGTAATATTTAAAAACTTGATATAATTATTATACAAGTATTATGTAACAAGATATTCGCTAAATCATTTCCCAGCGGGAACACGTGCAAGATTTGCTCCTTAGGGATGCTGTGAACAAAATCTGTTGGGGCAAACCGGTCCCTCGCACCTGGTAGACACGTATCCGGAATGCCCGGCAACGACCGTCGTACATCTTGCGACAATAATTTAAATATACCTGACAATGTTGTCTTCAGACAAAATATTCGCCATTTAACCATCATAATTCTTACCAAGTCTTTCCTTACACCTAAAAATATATATTTTTTTATTATTATTTTTTAATTCTTATATTATATTATATTATATAATTTTTAAATTAATTATAATACATTATAAGATCATTTCTAAACATAATAATAATAATGAATAAAATATTATATATTTGTATGTATAAATATATACTTTGTTTGAGCTGCTGCATGTTGTGTAATATTATAGGCATATAATTTTAAAATAGAAGCTACATATATATTGCATATTATTAATTTTTTTATGCCAATTAAGTTTTATAGTTGAACTATATATTAATTATTCGATAAATGTTTTTAAGTTATGTACCAATTATTTATTGTTATTAGATTTTTTAGACTTCAGTCACAATATTTGTACGTTGGTTGAAAACATAAATAATTGTATTAAATGCTACATGTATGGTTTACAAAAATAATGAAATTTCGTTCTACTAATAATGCACCAAATCAACTTTATTAAATTTTAAAACCTTTTAGCATCGATACATCCTTTGATCAAGAAAATCTGATAGAGCAAGAGAGGGGCAGTGGGCGTATAGAGTCACAGAATATGATATATAATACAATTATTTCAGTCTGAAAAATAAAACCTTCCGCCCATAGCCCCATGCAATGATATTCTTCCTACTTATATATCTCAAAAACTTGATCCTAGTATAGATCTGCATTTTTTTTTAAGTAAACTGAAAAGATAGGAACGATTTACCAGCTACTACTCCTAAGGATGGTGCCCCCAATAGAGGCTTCAAGTGATGCGCTTTCGCTGCGCAACTGTTTGTCGCTAAGGTTCATCTTGCACTTGAAAATGAAGCAAAGTGTTTTTTTTTTACTTTTCTCGGTTATAAATCAAGTAAAAAATCTAAATCTTGAATTATCTACTGTATTTTTCAGTTTGGACCAAAGTTCCGTAAAGGAATTTTCCCTGAAAAATCTTATTCTTAGTGAAAAAACGAATTCACGTTTTTTTTACATAGGTTTGGTATAGCGGGTGGGATCACCGAAAAATCAGCTGACTTGAAGCCTCTATATAACTTAAATGTCATCATCAGGGTTAAATGATAATTAAAAATTAAAAGAATACTCCTTGCACCATTTTGTGGTGAATTTTGACATCTCTTTACGTATAAGTTCTAACGACTACTGGGGACAGATATTATATAAGTCAAATTTGTATGTTTTTTATGTACTTAAAAATAATAAATTAAAATTAGATGGATTTTCGAATTTTTTAAGTCATTTTGTCTTATTTCTAGGTGTAAAAATATTATGTGTATAAGTTTACAGTCTGGAGAAAAAAATAGCACCGATATTAATCCCATAAGCATAATAATTAAACCTAATGATAAACATAATTATAATGAAAAATATTTTATTAATTTCAAATCACAAGAAAAAAAATGAGTTAAAAAAAAAGGCAAAATATATTATAGTGACAAAAAAATTCAAACAACGACAATCGCAGAAATAACATGCAAAAAAGAATTGAGGGCCTAGGCGAGTAAATTTTGTCAAAACACTGAGGAAAATTTATACTGAAAAAATTTAATGTTCATGTTATTGCATTGCTTGGACAACACAAGAACTGATAAAATATTTTAAAATGTTAGAATTCCAGGTAATTTGAAATTTTTTGCGCATTTTCATGATTATTCCAGTTTTTTTCAGGTGCCACCCTAATTATAAGTAAACGTGAACTCTTATAGCTGCAGAACTAGATGCATGGTCAAATTTGCTCCAAACCCGAAATACAATCTCATTTCGACTTTGGGTCAAACCACGATGCTCCAAACTAGTTCTGGTAAAATAAATGAAAATGCTCCAAAGCCGAAGTAAAAGTCTCCATCGGCTTTGGAGTAATTTCATTTGACAAGAACTAGTTTGGAGCATCGTAGTTTGACCCAAAGCCGAAATTTGAATTCATTTTGGGTTTGGAGCATTCCCCGATGCTCCAATCTAGTTCTGCGCATTTTTTTCGGCCTTGAACTGAATTCGGCTTTGGGTTTTGGGTTATAACAACATATGCATGTATGTTTTTCTGAGTAATCAAATTAAAAGGAATGAGAGATTACTGAGCATGCAGTGCTTCATTCACTGGTATATGTGTTCATTAACCCAATTATATATACTTGAAAATAAATGTAAATTACATAAAAATAATAATAATTAACACTACGTATATCTATGTGTTGGAATATACATTTTACAGTATACAGTTAAATTGGAAAGATGAAGCGCCAATTGCCTATTCTACCTCTCTTTTCTCTCTCTTTCTTAAATTTTGAGAATGTATAATATACTTAACCATAAATTGGGTCAGGAACCATTACACTTGCGGTTCGATTCCCTGTTATTATTATTTCAAATTCAAATTCAAATTTTTATTTCGATCGTTGGCTTTACAGCATAGATCACGTCATAGTTGTTACATAGATTATACATAACAGATACTTAATTCTAATTAACATAGCACTTAAAAAAAAAACATACATAGTATAATACATAGATGTTTAAAAATAACATACACAGGTATATAAAATATTCGTGAATAAAAATACACTAATAACATGATTATGTTCATTATTAACATTTTTTTTTTAATTTTCACAATATTTTTTTATATAAGAGAAAAAAAAAAAAAAAGTTTCAAAATCCCTTTCACATAAATATAATTCACGTATAATTTCTTGATTCACTACATTGCTTGATGCACAATGTTTCTTGTTGCACTATATATAGTTCACATAACACTTAGATGATCAAATCTAAAAATAAACAAATTTACTGTTTTTAATTTTGAGCCATTGATAAAGATAACATTTTTTGTTTTTGTTGATCGGTAGGAGCAACGTTCCAGTTTGCGACGTCCTCATCGGTTATTTTTGAGTTTTCATCATAAAAATCTTTAATTTTGTAATATTCTTTTTTGATTAATATAGTTTTTAATTTGTTTTTGAACACATTATCACTTATTTCATTTTTTAATGACTTAGGTAAAAAGTCATATATTTTGTGAGTTTGGTAGTATGGATTGTTTTTATAAAAGGCTGAATGATGTTTTTTTATTATAACTTTTGATTTATTTCTAGTATCGTAGGGAGAGATGTCGGAAACTAGAGCGTATGACTCTGGGTGTAATCTTTTGTACATTGCACAATTTAATATGTAAATACAGGGTAGAGTTAACAATTTCAAATCATAAAAATGACTTCTGCAGGAATCCATCTTTTTAAAACCTTTTATTGTTTTAACTGATCTTTTTTGTAATATGAATAAACGGGTTAATACCGCATTATCACTTCCCCAGATTATAACAGAGTAGCTTACATGAGAATATACAGTAGCATAATAAACTGAGAGTAGAATATCATTTGAAACTAATCCTTTCAATGAATAAAGTAAAAAAATTCCACGATTAACTTTTTTTGACAGTTCATTTAATTGAATATCCCAGTTTAATGTATTATTAATGTGAAGCCCAAGAAATTTCGTATCTGTGGCTTCTTTAACTGGTTTGCCATCTAATTCAATATTTATATTTACATTTTCGGTATTAGTAGGCAGATGGAATCTGAGAAAAGTAGTTTTGTCTATATTTAACAGTAAACGATTATCTTTACACCAATTTTCAACTTGTTGTACAGTGTTATTTGCTTTTCTCTCTAATTCTTTCACTGATTTTGCTGATATCCTGGCATTGGTATCATCAGCGTATTGCTCTACATCATCAGCATCTTTTAGATATGATGCAAGATCATTAGTCGTAAAATTGTAAATGCGTGGGCCTGTCTTACTGCCCTGGGGAACTCCTAGGGTAACGGGCAGAAGAGCTGATTTATAGATATGATTTAGGTCTCCATTTAATTCAGATTTAATTTCAACGTACTGATATCTGTTATTAAGATATGATTCAAAAAATTTAATATTAATGGAATATTAAATTCCATAATATAATTATATTAGTAATAAAATGATATTTACTTATTAGGGAGTTTTATTACAATAATATAATACATTCTAACTTTGAATAAGCTATATCAACTTAAAAATATAAACATTTTGATAGAATTTTACATTTAGAAAATAAACTTTAGACAACATGTGATGTCACATACATATATATCATAATTTGTCTGTGATTTGTGCGTGAGCCGTCAATCAGCGGACCAGGAGGCTGTGAGTCATATATTTTATGTGCGTCACCTCTTGCAGCTTTCACCGCTCCTGTGCAGAGTGCGTTGCGCGGCTGCTTGACTGACATTTGATCCATTTCGCACATTGATCGTGTGCTTCGTGTTAAATCAGTCGCTACATAAGCCAACACTTATATTACTTGATACAATGCAGAAATAAATGTAGTATATTTTTGGAAAAATTCAATAGGTTCTTTTGAAACGCAATATTACAATTACAAAATATGATTTTAATATTAAATAATGCTGTAAAAAATATTTTTAATTTTCCGTAAACTTTGGCATGTAATTTTACCTTTTTTATTGCTTTTTTTAATTTTTCATTCAAATTTGCAAATTTATTAATTCATTTGTAAAATCTCTGAGCAAAACGTTAAAATAATGCACTTACAAAATGTTATGTATTGTTATATTACAAAAATTTACTCTAATATTTTTAATCGGGAAATGTTTTTAAAAAAACATAAGAGAACGTAAAATTATTCTAAATAAATGTAAAATCACTTTTAAAAAAATGTAAAAGTACATTTTTGTTAGTTATAATTACAAAGTATTTGGTACTATTACATATGATATTAGACAGTCGTAAGCGTCGCAAAGAGACGCCATTGCCACGTAGTTCTACAGCTTAGTAATTTAATGATTTGTGGTGATATAATTAGCATAAGATGCCAAGTTTAGTGCTCGAATTCTTTGGTAAGTGTTAATCTTTATTTTGAGTAGTAAGTTGTATCGATTTATGTGCTTTTCTGTAAGCAATGATGAACGCTTCATGATAGCTTGTTTTTTCCGGGGAGTCGATAGTTTTAGTGCAATTTTTAATCCTTTTTACAATAGTATTAAAATAGAGCATGCATCCATTATGCTCATCTTATGGTATTTTTATTTAGAAAATTGACTTAAATTATGATATCCGTTTTATAAAATCTATACGTTTTTAATTTGATAACCTATATACAGTGCATTATTTTGTTGCCTCTCCGCCGAGAGAATCAAAACTGCTGCTTGGTTAAATATGGCTGTAAAAAATTTAAAATTTTCTGTGCAATGTCAGGCCGATTGACTGTTTTTGAAGCGGGAATAATGTGCAAAATATTAACTTTAACATCAGAATTTGAGTGCGAGCCTTTTAGTAAGAGAAACATTTTATAAATATGTTTCAAGACTACTGTTCGATGGACGTAAGAATGATTTTTCCTGGTTGATTCTGAAAATTAATATTAATTAGCAATACTCGTATTATTATTACAAATATATTTTATACGTAGACCGTAGATCCTGAAATTTTGATCCACGATTTTCATTAACTTCATATGAGAAGCAATAAAAAAGATAAATTGTAACATAAAACTTTTATTATTATAAAAAAACAAAAATATATGTAGCTTTTAAACAACATTTTCTTTGTAAAATTACATAAAAAAATTGGAAATAAAACTCCAAATTATAAACGTGTAAAAAAACGAAAAAAATGTATTTGGTTAAAAACAAAAAATAAATGTATTTTTACAAATATTATAGTTTTGTAATTATACATTTAAAATTTGTAATATCCAATTAAAAATTTTTAAGGGACATTCACAAAGTCTTAAGGCCACATTTAAGGCTCGATAATTTAAAGCTTGATTTTAGACGTGTTTTTTAGACCCAAAATTCTGGTCTTAAATTATTGAGCCTTAATTGTGGCCTTAGGGCTTTGTGAATGCCCCTTTTTAAGCTTAAATACATGCACGTTTATAATTTGGCCTTTTATTTCCTATTATTTTTTGTAAAAATACAGAGAATTTTTTTACAGTGTGGTGAATAAGTTGCTTACAAAGAGCAAATTGTTGATTAAAAAAAGTGCAATATAATCATGTATCTTTAAAGGGATACAGGCCTCAATTAAAAATTAGGCAGTCACAGAGAGTTGCTTGAGTTGACAATCAACATTTGGATTATTTTTTCCGTGCACGATGCAGCTGCATGAGCGGGGGCTGCAAAGTAAGGATGCAGGTCCTTGATGACGTCAAAATGACGTCAAAAAACATGATGCCGTATGTATGTTTTGCGTTGTGACGTCATTTTGACGTCATGAAGGATCTGCATCCTTCCTTTGCAGCCCCCGCTCAAGCAGCTGCATCGCGCATGGAAAATATTATCCGAGTGTTGATTGTCAACTCAAGCAACTCTCTGTGACTACCTAATTTTTAATTTGAGGCCTGTATGCCTTTAAAAGCTGATATTAACATATTAACATAAACATATCTTAACTAATATTATAAAATAAGAACAAAATCTCTTTCAAGAGAGAGAGAGAGAGAGAGAGAGAGAGAGAGAGAGAGAGAGAGAGAGAGAGAGAGAGAGAGAGAGAGAGAGATGATGATGATGGTGTGTAGGGGTAGTTACGAAAGGGTTTATTTTGCAGACTGAAATAATTGTGTTATTCTGTTATATATATATATCCCATGACTTTATATTCCCCTCTATCGCTCCCAGAGTTTGTTGATCAAAGGATATATATCGATATTAAAAGGTTTTAAAATTTAATAAAGTTGTTTTGGTGTATTATTAATTGAACGAGATTTCATTATTTTTGTAAACCGTACATGTAATAGAGTTTAATACAATTATTTATGTTTTCGACCAACGTCCAAATATTGTTAATGCGGTCTGATATAATTTGATGCAATTATCTGTCTAGACTAAAATAATAAGTTTATCCAGCTCATCTGGTTCATGGTGATTTTATGTTGTCCAATACAATTTATAGAATGGACAATGGTTGCATGAGAGTATGGAATAAGTTCAAATTCAAATTAATTTATTCGTCCAATTCCAAATACATTTGTAATAACAAGTTTACAAGTGTAAAAATGTTTTGTCGTTCCTTCTTTGCTTTCTTGCCAATAAAAGCATTATGCCTTTAAAATTTATATTTTAATGCTTTCAACAATTTTCTTTCTTATGTAATACCAGAATTGTACATATTTACAATTGATAATTAATATTTTTTATTTTTATCTGTTGTTTTTTTTCATTATATTAATTGTCATCATTTTGTTTCTGTTTTAATTGTTCTTTTTAAGTTTGACACTTCACAAAAATGGTAAAATATGCTGTACTGAAATGATTTACAAATAAATAACAATATTAACGAGATTTTTTTTTACCAATTTTCTGAAATTTTAATATTGTTCTATTTTTTTTAATATAAATAGCTTTCATATAGCTCTTCTAATTTTTACTTCATGTTATATACTATAAATTCAGAAAGAGAGAGATATAGATGGTCGTACATAATATAAACATAAGCTTGTAAAATATAATGAGAATAGTATATTTCTCAATATACTGTTTATTACATAACTAATAATGAAGCTGTTATTAGAAGGTTGGAGATCTACCAGCAGTTACCTCCATATACAACATCAGGATGATATTTAGAAAGGATGCTTTGCTAAGGTCACTACTTGAGAGCCATCTGTCAGTCACGTGACCTCTGAGTGACCCGCCCTCCGTTCTCTGGCTACCGGTGTCACTAAATTACACCACACACAATAACTTTACAGAATTTTTCTAAATGACCTCGCCGCTAAGATATCTTGTGTCGTAAGTGTGAATATTAATTTATATGGTATTTTGCTATATTTCCAGTTTTAATATGTTTAATTCAATTCAATTCTTTTATTCAACCACTGGTTATATAAGTACAACATGGATTACATTAATGTATAATATAGTAATAAAACACTGAAAAGACAACAACTACAATTATAACAATATCATTTGTAATTTATAAACAAAGAAAGAAAAGTAAGAAAATATTTGTAAATAATAATTGAACTAAAATTAACACTGAACAACACATCTTTTGTCAACTTTTGACTGAAATACATTTTCACATAATTAATTTACTTATTATTTAATGATAATATTCTTTAAATTATCCTTGAAAATATTTATGGAATCTATTTCTCTTAGAATAGCTGGTAATAATAATAATAATATAAATATATTCTAAAATTATGTTTTAGTTATTTAAATTAAGAGAAATGTGATGATGTATCTATTGAGTAACTGAGCATTTTGTAAATGCTACATTTTTTTCTCATTGTTTCTATATGATTTGTTATGCTATTGTTATTTTTGCTCATCAATATTAGATTGGTTTTAATTATAAATAAATATATCAGGTAACTTTTGCATTAGTTAGATGCATTTGGAATTAGTGTTGTAAAAATGTGAAAGTTCACTGCGAACATTCAAGAAGTTCGCTCGCGAACATTTAAAGTTCACTCATGCAATGTTCGTTCGCGAACTTGTGAAACCTAATTCAAAAATCCCGCGTAAATTTCAGCGTTCTGATTGGTTACATCTGTGTTCTTAAATAAAAAGTTAAAATTAAATAGAAATTTGAATTAAAACACCTTATTTGTAACTATTACTACTATTTTGGGTGCCAAAAATGAAAGGACACGATACTAAATGTATATCTTAACTCCCAAAGGCTATGACAGGACAAAAAAAATAATTACTTTTTTGCGAGGGTAAATTTATTCAAGTTATATCTTTAACTTGCTTTCATGAAGTTAATTGTCATTAAATGTGAACATCTTGCTGTTTAGTTTGCTGAATATCGAATTAAGTGTACTTTTGTACAGAATTCAAACGTTCCCGGTTATTTACATGTTCGCGAACTTTGTAATGTTCGCGAAGTGAACTTGTGAAAGTTCACTCATCAGAAGTTCCTTTCGTTTTTTACAACACTATTTGGAATCAATTTAATTATGATATAGTGCAACTGCAATACATAATTTTTTTAATATGTTAAATTTCGTGGTGGATGCATACAAACCTGAATTATTGTCTAGGTTATACTCAAAATTTTATATCCATTCACTCCATTCACTGCATTGTTGTCATACAAAATTTACATTTTAACAAATAGAGCTGTAATAAATTAAAAATTCATTTATTCACAAATTAATTTATATAAGATAAAATTTTTGGCAAATCATGTAACATTTAATTTGCACTGGTATACATACAGTGTGCATACATACATAATGTGCTGAATTATAATGTTTATTATAATTTACCAGTGTTGTTGTTTTTTCTTTATCTGCCTGTGATAAATAATCACTTTTATAATTTATATTTTTATATTACACGACAATCATATAAACGTAAACATAATTATGACTACTTTTTATCACCTTTCTAAATAACAATTTATTTTTATAATGAATAAAAAAATAATACAATAAGCATACAAAAACAAACCTAAAAAAAAAAGCTGTGAATAAAACATTTTTATTAAACTTGATTACGAAAATAAATTATCATTATATTAATAAAATAATCTAGTCAAATAACCTTGACAATCACAACGTTGCGACACCTTAATTTTTTTTTTTTTAAATTTACATATGAAATAGTAGAAAACAATTCTTAGTTTAATAATTGTATTATGTGAGAATTTATATAAATCACCTTTTCATCTCGATGTTGTTGGTTTTGTTTGCTCTGAGTTTCTCGAGGTCAATAATAGTTAGATGTACCGCCGCCTGGGGCACCACCTGACATTTTACTCGAGGAAGGCCAGCCTTCTTGTTCATTATACGAAGAATAAGTCCTCTAGTGTAATGGTCATGGCCGTCTACATATACAAACCTATAACTATTAAATCACAAATTTTTTTTTTTAAAATAATACTGAAATATGAAATTTAAATATATATACCCATACAGGCTCGGACTGACCATAAGGCTGGGTCAGGGATCCCTGATTGGCCCCTCTGGTTTTTAACACAGAAAGTATACAAAAAGATCTCAGACACCCTTTTAGGTAGTGGTGAATGAAACAATGAAATAACACTTTAAAAGTTATAACCTGCACTTGTATAAGAGAGATTAATTTAACCTTTTTGCTTGTATACATCTTGAAAAAGAACATTATAATATAATAGTATGTCATATATATTATACTAAAATGTCATCAGTTTGGACATAAATTTAAACATAATTTTATAAACTTCCAGATCGGACGTTCACTTTATTTTATTTATTATTATTTTTTTTTACTACATGCATAATATATAGCGATAGAAATTACCCTTTTCTTTGTTTATTGAATGCTATATAATGTCATAAATTGTATCCAGTTTTCGAAATATAAAATTACACATTCTAATTAATAATATGTACGTAATATCTTAATATACACATGTATTTGTTGAGCAAAATGTTTTATTTTAAATGTCATACATTTGGTGATAATTATTGAAATTAACATAATATATAGGAAAGTTAATTTTATATTATATAAATTAAGAAAATTTTGTACTTAGATAAAAGTTCTGTTCGTAAACCCTGCTCGGTGTAGAAAAAGTACACCGAGCAGACATGTTGCATATATTCCTTACGTAATTTCTTCAATTGTTACAAACAATTTTATAATCAGAGAAATCACGTGCAAATACGAGGTAAATCTAAAGTAATAATCATATTTGTTCCAATAATTATTAGAAACTCACCAGTGCTTAAATGTATATTAATTTCATAATGCAGAATTTTTTAAAAATAAAAATGTAGTTTTTATCATTATTTATTTGAACGTACGTGATGTACATAATTTAAACAAAATATAATATCTTTTTGACACCAATAGCAGTCTTAAATAATAAAATTCATATTGATAATTTTCATCTGCATATACATTTGAAATAATAATAGAAATATGTTTCGTAATCAGCGGTATTATATCTTTAAAAAAATCTCTAATTACCAGAGTCACGCAAGATTTTTTTCTTTGATTTGAGCATATAATTATTTAAAATGTTAAATTTCACACATAACACATTACTTTTTAATTGATTTTTCTCCAAGTCTTCTCTAAATTAGACAGTATTTTATTTTGTCCCTTGAAAATAAACGCTTACGAATGACCTCTTGCCATTACACGAGCTTTCCGCACGATGAATTCCAACGATCAAAGATTTTCAAATTTATTTTAATATAATATTCCACTGGAGCTGGAATTGATGATGCTAAATTTTCTTGTATTTTTATTTTAAACTTGACCTGGAAAAGTAACACTGAGAAGCGTACGGCCTGTAAAGCTGGCGTAAAAAATATTGAAATTCTATGATCTGTTGGAATTTTTATAACTGTTTTGTTATAAAACATATGGAAAACCGAGAGAGCATGAGCACGGCACGCGTCAAAACTTGTTAGAACCTTTATTTACACCTAGAAGTATAAATAGATTTTGTGAAAGAACTTTGGAATTTAATTTACCTAGATTATGGAATGAACTACCAAATAATCTGAAGATATTGGACACAAAAAATAAAGTCAAATTTGAAATAAAAAAATGGTTGCTGTCAACAATTCGGTAAAAATTATATTAAATATATTTCATTAATTTTGTATAATTACAACTATTACACTTCATGATTATAATTGTAAATTTTAGATTATTATGGGTATGTTTCACTTATAATTATATTATGTATTCTTTGTTTCAGTTTCAGATCTACGAGTTAGCAATTAATATACAAATTTTTCAGTCTGTTTTTTTATTTGTCAAATTAAAATCATATTTTCATAATAATTTGATTCAAATTACAAATTACTATTATTTCACTTCATTATTATTTAAAAAAAAAATTGAACTTTGATTGGGGATAAAAGTTTTGTATAAGAATTATTTGAATATATTATGAGAGTAAAAAGTATTCCATAAAACCAGGAAAAAATAATATAATAAATAAAAGCATATATTAAAATTTATAACATAATATTTGAATAAATATAAAAATATATAACTTTTCAATTAAAGGCATCAGATATTATTTTGGGGGTAGTGCTATGTTTTATTTTGTTTTACAAAAATACTAAAGTCATCTTGTTTCAGGTAATGGACATCAAAGAAGATGTGTATTGGTTCATTTTGTTCTGTTTTTATATATATTATGCTTGTTTTGGACTTATTAAGTATTATCTTTCTAGTAAATATGATAAATATGACAATGTATTAGAGCTTTAGGACAATCTTTTCAAAATATGTAATTTTGAGTTTTGTTATTTCTTAAGAAAAAAAAAAAAAAAACAAACATATGATTAAATATATTATTATTGTACTCTGACATAGAAAAAAAATGTAATTCAATTTTCAATTTATTCATATTTTTTTTTTTAATTTATTTTGTAAGGGGAAAAATGTGTTTAATTTCAACAATAACTATATTAAGGGTCTTGAAGAAAAATTATTTATGTATTTTGTATCGGCCAATAAGGTTATATTTAATAACCTTGGCTGATCTTGTAAATTAAAATATGACCAATAAAAAAAAAAAAAAAAAAAAGTTTACATGGAACAATAACAAATGTTTTATGTATCTTGCCTGATGATTAAATTTCGAAATTAAGATAAATAAATCGTCAAGTTAAGGGCTGAGAAGTCTTTTCCATGAGTTCTGTTAGTTATTACGTTCCCTTTGGATGCTTAACAAGTTGTCTAACCTTAAGACAAGCAGGAATGTGGACACTTATTACTCGTTTGTGTGTAAATTTTTTTCAAAACAAAGGAAAACTTTGGATATTTTTTATAAAATAAAAAAATATATTATTTTTTTTTAAAAATAAATTATATTGCTGATATTGCAAAAATAAATTTTAATTCATCTTGGTCTATTGCATGAAGTCACGTTTACAATTCACTATGGTTCTTGTATACAGTCATCGCCTCGGAAAATGTCCCATTGCAGGCTTGTTAATCATCATGCCCCATAAGAATAACACAGGGAATGATGATTATAACAAAAACCTGCACGTTGAAAAATTTTCCAAGACAACGAGTGTACAACAAGTTGTTCGAATAATAATATATATTAATAATGTAATATAATTTACATTCAGTACATTTTTAATCATGTATTTTTCATCACTTAAAAGAATACGTCACACATGAACTGTAAATTTTAATGAAGAACAAAATATTATTAATAAGCACTTTCAAATCTTCACTCGCGCACTACACGTCTTACAAAGCACGGGTCTTCCACACTGACTGAAATGCGACTGCCTGATCCAGATCTACAACGTAATCAGGTGAAGGGCCACCTTGATGTAATCCGACCTTCGTCATGCAGGTGGCGGGGGGCTTGATCGCACTTTACCATCAAAATGTTACATATTTCACTACATTGCTTTAATTTACCACACCTTAAAAAATACATATGTTTTATACCAAATTTAATACTCAAAGAGGATATAAAATTATGTGTATTTTCAATCAGCTGCATGTATTATCACTGTTTATACACGTACAATTTTTGTCTTTTTTTGTGTGGAAAAAAAAATGCAATTTTGCCAATATGTAAATATTTCATCTCCATATGCACATTCATTTTTTCACAAGGTTGGTCATGGTGTTATATAAGATTTTAGATTATGTTTGTTTTTTTATTAATGTACAATAATATACAGTATCAAGATTCAGATGTGCCTTTTGTACCAGGGAAATAAGGTTTATAAAATTTTATTCTTAATAAAAGATTTTGTACAGGCCAAACCCACGTGACGTCACTGCAACACATATTGCATACTTTACAGGAACCTGCCGCGCCATATTGTTGGGTTGCATCAGCAGCGTGTAAGGGAGAAAATATAAATAAATATATTATTATAAATTATAGAAGGCAATTATTATATTTATATCGTTTCAATGTTATCTGCTAGTTTATATTATAAAGAATGCATTTTTTTTAAATGCGTATGTTAGCACCCTAAGCCGAATTCGGCCAAAAGCTGAAAAAAATGCCCACATCTAGTTTTGCGCATCACGAAATGAGCCAAAGCCGAAGTTTTTTTTTTTTCGGCTTTGCGTGGCGCATTTCATTTTGAACAAAACTAGATCTGCTCAAATCGAAATGCGCCAAAGCCGATATGAGATTTTACTTCGGCTTTGGCGCATTTCATTTCGAGCAAAACTAGTTCTGCGCATCGCGGTTTGAGCAAAGGTCGAAATGATATTTTATTTCGGGTTTGGAGCAAAATTTTGAGCACATCTAGTTTTGCGCAAAACAAAGATGATTTTAATGACGAGATGATGATTTTAATTTTAATGATATTTATTTTAATTTTTTAAAAATAAAAATAAAAAACTAATCATTAATCAAATGTAATCATATATACGTACGTACATACCTTATAAAAAATATTGTAGAATCTGTTGCTTTTATAAAACACTCCACCATTTCTGTCACTTAATAATTACTATTTGATGATGTTTTTGTTAAATTAATATTTTTTTTTGTTTTAAGAACTGCAGCTCAAATAAAATATAGACATATATTATACGCCACACGTTTTAAAGTATTCATTTATAGATTCACTCGCACTTGTAAATTTCATAGTTCTATGTCTTAGAATTAGGCTATCATGCAATACCGGTTATTATCGGTACAACGAGATAAGAAAGTAGCCTTTACCTCTGCAATGAATTTTAACCCCATTTGATTGCCGTATGCATATATGTTTATGTATTGTTGCTGCTACCAGGGTTGTATAAGCCTGTGCTGCTACAATGTTCGTAGAAATAGAACTATGAAATTTACAAGTGCGTGCATGACAATATTTCTATGGTGAGAGCGAGTGAATCTAAAGAATACTTTAAAACGTGTGGCGTATATGTCTATTTTATTTGAGCTGCAGTTCTTAAAACAAAAAATTATTAATTTAACAAAAACATCATCAAATAGTAATTAAGTGACAGAAATTGTGGAGTGTTTTATAAAATCAACAGATTCTACAATATTTTTATAAGGTATGTACGTACGAATACTGTTATGATTACATTTTAAAGTTATTATTCTTTCCCTAATTAATTTATTTTTAAAGAGCGCTTGAAAGATATTAGGTCACAATACTAATTTTTATTATAAGTTTAGTCTTAGTTTTTTATTTTTCTTTTTGAAAAATTAAAATAAATATCATTAAAATTAAAATCATCATCTCGTCATTAAAATCATCTTTATTTTGCGCAAAACTAGATGTGCTCAAAATTTTGCTCCAAACCCGAAATAAAATATCATTTCGACTTTTGCTCAAACCGCGATGCACAAAACTAGTTTTGCTCAAAATGAAATGCGCCAAAGCCGAAAAAAAAACTCGCTACGGCTTTGGCTCATTTCGTGATGCGCAAAACTAGATGTGGGCATTTTTTTCGGCTTTTGCCTGAATTCGGCTTTGGGTGCTAACACGTATATACAGTTTGACAACGGAGGGGAGGTAAACAGTTGAGCTTTATCCTGTAAGTAGACAACCCAATAATCTCGTGAAGCTGCCCTATAATAAAACCATACCATGAAATATTAAAATTTAGTGCCTATATGTACTGAAGACCTATAATTTTATACTGTGCGTATAATTATTATATTAATGTATCTTATTTACTTAAATGTAACAGATGAAAAAATGAAGTAAAAATTATTTAATAATTAATTGTAATTATATAAATTTATATATAAATATTTTTATATTTCAATAAAATCGTTTTATAAATATGTATTTGTTGCAAGTATTCCTTGGCCCACTTTTATCATGTTATAACTCTTCGAATAAATTCCATCCAGTAGCAGTCATCATGCTGTTTTACTACTTTTGCTACAAAATAATGGTTGTACAGTAATTATATGGTAGGAAAATTATTATTGAGAGTTCGAGTTGCATACATGATAAGAGAGAGAGAACAGACGTGACTTTTAGATGCACATACATTAATATTGTAATTGAACACTATGTGTAACCTATCTCGCGCTGACGTGATGCTAAATAAAATTTAATAATATTATCCATGCACTTTACAAGCTCTCTCTCTCTCTCTCTCTCTCTCTCTCTCTCTCTCTCTCTCTCTCTCTCTCTCTCTCTCTCTCTCTCTCTCTCTCTCTCTCTCTCTCTCTCTCTGCCTCTCGCTCTCTCTGCATGGACAAGTCTCTGGTTGATTTACATTGGCTATTATGTTTACTCAAGATAAAACATTAAGATACAAACCTTTCTCTTATGAAATGAAATTTAATAATTCTTGAAAAGAATTTCTCTGTTAGGTTTTGATTTCAAATTTAGAAAAAAAAAATGTTACTGACTTCTTAGTGAACATAGTGAACAAAATAAATCTTAAAATTTTTAGTGCTTATTAAAATAAATGTAAATTTTAAATTGTGTTATGCTTGATAATTTATACCCATAGTTCTGCATTATATTAATTAGCGATAAAATTATGATTAATAATAATATTATTAATATTATTTTATTAAAGTATGAAAATTATATAATCATTAATAATTTTTAACAATAAATTATAACATTACGTTGTATAAACGTAGATGGTGACTTTTTAATTTTACTGTATTATTATAGTATTTTTTTTTAATTAATTGAAAATTTACGTTTAACAGTTATTACAAAATAGTGAAAGTAGCCAAACCCCAGCATAAACATCAAGATGATATTATTATACAAAATTGAACAATTTAAATATTTTTTATTTAAAAAGCATAATCGGCACTTCATGTGTAAACACAGAACTTATTATTTATTGTAAAAAAAAATTGTACATATTTACTACATATTTTTTTGCATTAATGCTCGTAGCAATTAATTATTGTTTACTGTATTTGCATTATACCAAAATTCATGCCTGCTAAACCATTTTCTTCGCGATTGTAGGATATAATTATACTATAGTATTTTAATATTGTATTATGCTCTTAGACTAATATTAAAAACAATTAAAGTGACAATAAATTATACGAGTAGGAAGAAAAATATCGAAATTGAAGAAATTTCCATTCAATAATGAGATGTGGCATTATCGTTTGGGGAGAATTTGTGGATGCGGAGGTTATATTCCGATTACAAAAAAAGGCAATAATATGTTTAATAAGAAAAAAATGAACTCACGTTCTTCTATGTTTGTTCAGGAAGGAATTTTACCATTACTTTGGCAATTTATTTTTGAAAGTGTCTGTTTTCTTAAGAAACATAAATGTTTGATTATTTTGTTCAGAGCAAAGAGTTTCATTAATATAATACAAGAAATAAGGAAACAATAATTACACCTGCGCTGTTTAGATTACGAATATATAACAAGGGACCGTATTCCATGTTAATTAGATTATATGTATAAACTGTATGTAAAACTTATACCACTGTATGTTTATTTTAAAAAAGCCGTAAAATTATTATTGTCAAAGAATTGTTTTTGCAATGTATGTTACATTTAATTTTTAAGAATTTGTATGTTTGGACGTGTCTTACCATTTCATTCACAGACTGCCTTCATTTTATTGATTATGTCTGTATGTTTTGAAAATGACCTATAAAGAATTAAATATCATATAAAATTGACTTTTAAACAAAATCTTTCAACATGTTTCAATTTTCACTTCGTAAGTTTAAGAATACTGACTATTTTAAGAAGTGATTAATAATTATTAATCTTTTTGAAAGTGTTTGATAAAAATGACAGTTTAGAATTATTTATTTATAAAACAATAATTGTTTTAATATTTATTGTATATAAAAGTAATAAATCACTTGATGTCTTTGAATGCACATTAGGAGTTTGCCATGAGGAAGCCAATATGCTATTAGCAAGTATCATTCAATCACCATAAAGAATCGGCAGATTTTGAGTTATCTTTTATTTCAAGGTTTAAAAATGTTTCTTGTCATTTTAGTCCTTTCACTATCTATTCAGGAAGCTCTCCTTGCTTCTCAAATGAAAAAATAAACGTTTCTCTGTAAAAAAATTATTATGCAACTATTAATATTTTTTTAGTTTTTATTCTAAGAAGTCACGTATAAAGGCATAGAAAGTTTATGTAATGTCCTAAATGCTTGTATTTACGTGAATGTACGTGAGTTTGGTATGTGTTTTTTATGTATTTTATTATTTGCATTATCGAAAGTTCGTATAAATCTTTTCTTTCATTTTTTTTTTTTAAGTGGACGAGTAATTGTTTTTCTGCTTAAGGTAGGCTTATAAGGCCTAAATATGATGTAAAAACATGGTATATTATATTGTGTATGTATACTTATATAAATGAATAATTATTTAATTGTATTTATTATAATAGAGAAAAAACTACTTTTTCTAAAGATATTATATACTACAGTACAATGAGAACCACTACGGCCCAGTTGTGAAGTTGAAAAATTATTTAATTTATACCATTATAATAATAAAAAGAAGGGAAGTAAATTATTATGCAGGAACAAAAAATATTCTCAATTAAAACTTGTACAACTACAAAATAAATATCTCTAAGTTTGCGTACACAGCGAGAGTGCAATAATTATCTTGTAACAAAATGAATTTGTCCTTATTATTTGATTTATTTCATTTAAATTATAAACAATTAAAAACTGCAATATCATAAAAAATTTATATGTTTTTGTTTTTTTTTAGAGCAGAAGATGTTGAATTATTCGATAATAATATAAAATAATTTAACATGATATTCAATGAGCTAATGAACATAACAATATATAAATGTGTGTGTATATGTGGTTACAATTAATTAGTACATTTAAATCATATCTGTGAAAATTGTTTTATGCTATAGACTGCCGGAGATGTACTAAATCATATATCTAAACTTATGGAAATAATGTATTATATACTGTATTGGATTCAATAAACAAATAAATTAAAATTCTCATTTCTTATAAATAAACCATACACATGTAGCAGATATTTATTTTATCCGTGAATGTTACGATTCACTCAGCTGACGTCATACAGAGATTTGTTGTATTGCGTCTGCGTGAAGTCTCAGTTATTGATCGGAGAGTGCCAGACGCAGAAAGGGAGAGGGGGACGCCACCCCAGATGGACAAATTATCCTGATAATATTGGGGGGGGAAACAATGCAGGTAAGATTTTCAACCATTAAATTATAAAGTTCTCATCACGAGACTGATTTTGATTATAATCTTATCTTAGTTCTATATTAAATTGATAAAAAAATATTACATTCAAATCATTGTATATAATTGTTTTAAGTTCAATATAAATATTTCCGGGTTTTTTTACTATCCCTAAATGTTTTAGTTTGTCCCGTGTTGCCTACTCGTTGCGCCGTTGCCGCCGAGACGGTATTCTGGGCGGGTTGGATTAATTAGAAAATCATATAACACTAGGAGGTTTCTTTATCATGTATTTAGGGGCGGTCTCATATAAAAGGGATGTTGAAATATTAGGCGCCTGCGCTTTAAATAAGCGCCGCCCTTTTATTGTATTTTATGCCAATACTAACCCCTC
Organism: Siphlonurus alternatus; assembly: GCA_949825025.1. Classification (NCBI taxonomy): domain Eukaryota; kingdom Metazoa; phylum Arthropoda; class Insecta; order Ephemeroptera; family Siphlonuridae; genus Siphlonurus; species Siphlonurus alternatus. The sequence continues at coordinate 36,398,679 of OX463781.1, forward strand.
AATATAATATCTTAAAAATATATATCTATACGAGAAAATTTATTATATAAGATTGTGATTGTTTACAGAAATTTGGAAAATACCCTTGTTTTTTTTATAACATCCCTTGTTTGTTTCAGTTATTTCTTTTTGCTAGAAAATCCTTTTCGAAATCTTCCACAAAAACATCTCTATTAGGATGGCAGAAATATGATGGAGGTTGTATGTTACAATTTTTTTCTCATATTTTTGTAAATATTAAATAAAATTAATTGTACTTTCTGAAAACCAATCAAGTGTCGTATTTTTAAATTTTCATTCCTTTCATTAACTCATTTTTTTCATGTTTTGCAAAATTTATTAATATGGTAATTCAGTTAATAAAAGTAAAAATTGTAGTCATCAAGAATAAATTAAACAATAATAATTAAATCATTTTTTTATATAAAACATAATTTAAAATTATTCATTTTACGATTAAAAATTACAATAAAAAAAGGTATCTTTTTTGAACGCTCAATATTATAATTATATTAAATAAATTTTACAATCATTGTGCATAGAATGGTCAGGGGTAAGAAAAGGCATTAATGCCTTACCCTCGCCATGTAAGACGAATAAATAAATAAATAAATAAATAAATAAATAAATAAATAAATAAATAAATAAATAAATAAATAAATTAATAAATAAATAAATAAATTAATAACTAAATAAATAAATAAATAAATAAATAAATAAATAAATAAATAAATAAATAAATAAATAAATAAATAAATAAATAAATAAATAAATAAATAAATATGAGTGTCATTGATATAAAAATATTTAAATATACTTATATTTGCATGTTTTTTTTTAATTCCAGTCAATATTTAATCAATTTTAAATCACTTTAACTTTAAATAATATTCAAATAATAATAATACGCGTAATATCCATAAAACACGATGATAGAAGACTTGCGCAATTTCAATGATTTTTAAATGTAGTTTATAATTATACCAAAAGCTAAATAGCAAAATGTTACAGATGCAATTAATGGATTAGAAAAGCATTATAAATTTAGAATGAATGTAAAATCTGCAATGCTGACTGCATTAACCCTAACTCAACGTCTCCTTTGGTCTAACAAATTATGAAGTGTGAGCGGAAGGGGGGGGGGGAGTAGGGGATTATTTGATAATGAATTATTTTCCAGGTAATCTTTAAAGAGTATTTTAAACAATTTTTCCCTCGTAAAAAAGGTTTGTGGGTCGTTTCAAATATTATTATTGCTCTAATTGTAAGCTGCAACACACACACACACACACACACATATATATATATATATATATATATATATATATATATATATATATATATATATATAATATACATAACATTGGCTATTAACAAGGCTGTAAAAAGGAAATTTTCAGAGTCGAGAAGTGTACAAACAGCATGTAAGTTCTCTATTTTATTTGTTGCTTCACAGAAAAGAGGTTTTACAATAAAATATAATATATTGTATTTTTATATTGCATTGCAGCTGTTAAAATTAACAGAAAAAAATTATAATACCTAACCCTATTTTACATTTAAGGAACACTGCATGCTCTTTTTTTACTATGCATTAAATAATATTATGAAAATAAATTGTAGCTAGCAGTCGAAGAAAACACTAAACTTGTCACTTTTTATTTTACACGATTTTTTTTAACATGGTATTTTGAGTAAAATGGGGAATTAACGTTATAAAGACAGGTATAAGGACATCTTGTGGTTTTTACCTGCATGAGTGATTTTAATACTGGCATTGGTTTGATATCAGAGCTGGCTAAAGTACAGTATACACGTGAGGTTAGTTCATACTGACTCTATCAAGGAGGAATTCAATGCCATCTCTTGGTGCTTCATGAGGCAAACCAAAAAGTTCTCATGATACGATTGCATCGCCCACATCGGCTATGATCTATGACATTATATATTATGTATGTTCGTGCTTGAATGACACAGAAAAAAGCATAATTATGAAAATAGATTTATACATGGTACACTCGTCGCCTTGGAAAATTTTCCACTTGCAGTCTTGTTAATCACCATGCCCTGTGTTAACGCCGTGAGGTTAGGCAACTTGTTGAGCACTCAAATAAAGCGGGTTGCTTCACAGCAAGAGTAAAAGAAACACGCCACAATCTTTACTTTGGTACATGGAGTCTGGCGGCACCCTCGGTTGAGTGCGGTCGTGAAATACTGAGCTCCTGACATGGGAGTCGACATAAGTGTATGGCGTGCGAGAGTGGGCCTATTCTGTGGCAGTGCACGTGCTAAGAAAAAGACTAAAAGTTGTTATGACAACAGTGACATTGTGAAGTTCAGCAAGTGCTACCTGTTCTATGGATTAATCACATCCATACTACTACTGTCGGCCGCACTGGAATCGAACCCAGGTCCAGGCAACAATGAGGTAAAGGAATTATCTGACGCTATTAGAGCACTTACGTTAGAATTCCGTTCACAAGTATCCGGTCTACAGGAGAAATTTGAATCAAAAATAAATGAGGTTACTTCAGGTTTTGATTCACTTAGACAATGTATTGGAGAACAAAAAGTAACTCAGCAATCACAATATAAGGAGCTGAAATCTGAAATTGCTGACCTCAGAGAAGAAAATAAAAGTCTCAAAGCTGTTTTGAATGGTCAAGAGCAATTCAAACGCAAAAATAATGTTATTATTTTTGGTATTGCGGAATCTGACGAGGATAGAAGGAGTTGCGACGAGATAGTCCGCGATGTTTGCTCATCAATTGGCGTCAATATTGGCGACGATGGTATATCAGAGACTTACCGTCTTGGCACCAAAAAGGGTAAACGACCGATTGTGTGCAAACTGACGACCTTTCAAAAGAAAAAAGATATTTTGCAAAAAAATCGTATGCACAATAATCGTGAAATATCGATCATGAATGATCTTACTAAGGAGGAGCGTCTTGCTAAAAAAGAACTTCAACCCTACTGCGATCAAGCTAGAAAGGCTGGCCAACATGCTGTAATCAGGAATGGTAAACTTCTTGTAAATGGACGTATTTGGAGTAATCATCAATTACCATCCCTGGACACCAATGATAACTCTGGCAACCCTGTAACGAGTCGCAGTGAGTCACCCCAGCCAGGAACGAGTAAGGGAGCGCGCAATACGCAACCACCTCCTCGAGCTACAACGACGACCACAGCGAGGGTGGAGAGCGCGCTGCCTGTGTCGTCTCCATCACCACGTCTGCCGAGTGGTGGTGGCGGTCGCAGCACCGCGCAACAGGAGACGACCAGCGGCGAGCGCAACACACGTCAGATGAAGCCTTCTGGCTTCCCTCCTCTCCCGAAGTCCGCGGCAAGTAACACAGACGATGATGCATCGTGCAGCATGGCTGTGGACCCGAGCTATGCAAGTGCAGCGGGTGGGCGTAACATTTCTGTCCCACTGAAATTCAATGGTGAGAAACTCTCTCTAGCAAGCATGCAAAATATTATAAGAGCAAAAACAACTCTTAGTGGAGAGGCTGGCAAGACTGAATCAAAGCCTAGTAAAATTAAGAGAACTGTAACAGCTAAGTAGGTGGAGAGCTCTGTATGGCGACTTTTATTCTGGAATATTGAAGGATTAAAAGCGAAATTATTTGAAAATGATGTAATTAATTATATAAGTTCATTCAGCTGTGCTAATTTAATTGAAACATGGTTAAAAAAGGAAGATAAAATACATCTAAATGGCTATACGCATGTACAAAAAAATGAGACAAGAATAAAAAATATTGGTCGCCATCCAGGCGGTGTGCTTACTTTCTATAAAGATTGTTTTAAAAAAAATGTTAGAGAAATTGAAACAAACATAAATGGTGTTATCTGCTTAATATTTACATTTAATTACCTTAAAATTGCGGTAATTAATATATACAAGCACCCGGTTAGCTCCCCATATGTAAATAAAAATGTCTTTGTCAAATTGCGTGAATTCATATTACAATTACAAGATTCACATAATGACTTTGAACTAATTATAGGCGGGGATTTTAATGCTCGTACTAGTAATATGAACTGTATGTTTGGTACGGTTGGAGAAATTTTTAGAGACGAGAATTATTGCAGCCTGCGAAGTAGCAGGGACCCTCTCCTTAATGCGGAGGGGAAAAAACTTGTAGAATTTTGTGAGTCATTAGAACTTGAGATTTTAAATGGTAAAACTGAGGGTGACCGTGAGGGTCATTTTACTTATACTAATCATAAGGGCTCAAGTACTATAGATTACATTCTCTGCTCTAAGAATATTTTACCTATGATTAGGATATTCCGTGTTGATACACGAATAGAATCACATCATTTGCCTTTAGTATTAGAATTAAATTTAATATTACCAGAATTTAATATTAAGACTGAGTTTAAAAATGTGACTGATGTAATTAGATTTAAATGGAATGACATACATGCACCGTCATTTGTTGATAATATTAGCAATACGCCAATTTTTGCACAAAATGTAACTGTTTCTAATGTGACAGAAACGCTGGATATTTTGAACAAATCAGTTAAATATGCTGGAATTATTATGAAACAACGTACAAGCACAACAAAAAAGGTCATAAACAACACATTTTTCGATAAAGATTGTGTGGTAGCAAAACGTAAACTTGAGCGTGCTCTTGTCAATATGCAAATATTTAACTCTGTTTATTACAAAAATCTTGTAAGTACACTCAGGAGGGCATATAAGAAATTATGTGAGGATAAACGGGAGGTGTGGAAAATTGAAAAAATACAGGAAATATCAAACATATTGGAGAGTAAAGATCAGTGTAAAATTTGGTCATTATTTAAAAAATTACGTGGTGGTATATTTGTTAATAACTCAATCTCTCCTCAACAGTGGTTAGCTCATTTTAAAAATGTTTTGGGCGGGGGGCCTCAAATTAACACGAGGATTGTGTTAAGCACTTACCGTTATGATACAATTTTAGATTCCGCATTTACACCGGAGGATCTTCAATTTGCTATCTCCAGCTTAAAAAACAATAAAGCACCAGGTATTGACGGGATACCGGCAGAGTTTTACAAACACGCAGCTTCCAACCCAGATATATTTTATTCTTTGCTAAAGGTTTTTAACTGCCTTTTCTCAATGGGTGAATATTATTGCAACTGGGATATATCAATAATTCATACTATATTCACAAACAAAGGCAGCTCTGAGTTACCTGATAATTACAGAGGTATAGCTTTGGCGCCAATTTTAAGCAAAGTGTATTGTAAACTTCTTTATACAAAACTACAAAACTGGGCAGAGCAATGTGGTAAATTATCATCATATCAAGCAGGTTTTAGGCCGGGCTTCAGCACTATAGATAATATTTTTGTTTTAGATCATGTGATAAAGAAAAAGCTCGGTGAAGTTAATGGGAAATTATACTGTGCATTTGTAGATTTTCAAAAAGCTTTTGATACTGTGGACAGAAAAAAACTCTGGGCTAAATTATGGCAACTTAATTGTTCAAATAAAATGATTGAGGCTCTAATGGGAGTTTATGAGAATGTTCAATTTTCAATTAAATGTGGAATTAGCAAAATTACGGAGCCAATGCATTCTTATCAAGGCGTTAAACAGGGCTGCATATTATCTCCTTTACTGTTTATTTTGTTTATTGATGATATATTACATTTTATCAACACCGATGAATTAGAACCCCCCTCAATTGGTGTAAATAATAATGTCAAATTACCTGGTTTATTATACGCCGATGATTTACTCATAATATCTTGTACTATTAAGGGGTTGCAAGCCGGGTTAAATAGACTTAAGATATATGCAGAACGAGCGGGGCTAGTTGTACATGCAGGAAAAACAAAAATAATACCTTTTAAAAATGGGCCTGCATTCAGTAAGGATGATATTTGGAAGCTTGGTGATGTTATATTAGAGACAGTAAGGAATATAACATACCTCGGGTTGGTTATCAGTATGACGGGAAAATGGAGCAAACATATAAAAATGGCAGAAATTAAGGCTAAAAAGGCTGTCTTTGCGGCCACGTCAGCGTTGTATAAAACGTTTGAGCCACCGTATGATTTATGCGTTAAGTTTTATAACTCTGCCGTAGAGCCCGTCGCTTTATATGGTGCTGAAATATGGGGCATCGATAAAAGAGAGACACTTGTGTCAGTACAGTCATTGTTCTGGAGGCGTGTTTTGGGAATTGGGAGGTCCGCGGCTCACTGCGGTATTCTGTCGGAGACTGCCAGCACTGATATAAGAACTGCAGCGTGTATAAGATCATTTATGTACTGGTTACGTTGTGCTAAAGACCTGGCCCCGCCTCTTGTCGCACTGTGTTATAGGGAGCAAATATTCAAGGGTATGACATGGCGTAATTTTCCCTGGGCGCTCAAAGTTAAAAGCGCTATGCTTAACTTAGGCATGGAAGAATTATGGAATGGTGACGGTATTAACAATCGTGCTATTTATAAACTTATTAAAGATAAAATGAGAGAACAAAGTCACCGTTCCACTCTTCTCACGTGCCGGGAGAAAAAATCACTTAAATATTGTATTAAAGAGTACTGGGGTGTCTCTCCCTATATGCAGACATGTTCAAGGACGGCGAGAAGCGGCATACTTTGGTTTAGGCTGGGCGGTTGGATTACATACAAAAAAAATTTCATTAACGCAGTTGGTCTGTCTCTGGCAGAATGTCCCCTCTGTCACGGTCTAGAAACAGCATCACATATTTTATATGAATGTCGTGAAACTGGAGATGCTAGGATTAAGGCAAAATTACCGCCTAATTTGGATTCTAGCAATTTTCACACTCTAACAAATGTTACTATATTAGAAAACTTAGGAGTCTATTTAAATTTTGTCAGAACGAAGAGGAACAAAGTGCTCGAAGAACTACAGTGATTTGCATAATTATAACGTAAAAATTGTGTTCACTTCCCAATCGTGCAGTGGTGTTATAAGTATAGCCGAAGTGCAGTGTTTGAGTTGATTACTTAACAAATATTGCATTATAATTTTACCCGCCTCAAGAGACTTGTCCTCCCCGGATATTGCTCACTGTCTTAGTGTATTTGCAAAAATTGTGCATGAAAGTGTAATTTGGAGAATGTGTAATATTGAAATAATTAACATGTCATTCATGTTTTATTATAATAAGACATATAACATTGTACTTACATGTATCTACCATAGAGAGAGAATGATTTTAGTCTGTATTTTATTCATATATATTAACTGATAAATGGAAGTATTTTTCTATTATGTGTGCATTATATATGCATTTTTTATTTTTTCGAATTTTAGTTTTAAGCTAATATGTAATAATCAAGGTTGATTTGAGTGTATAGATATTTTTATCTGACTCGACTATGTGTATCTATTGTACTGTGAATTTTAATACAATAAAAACCTTTTAAACTGAACTGAAAAACTTTGGTACATCATTATTATGCTGACTCACCATAGTTGTAAGTACTCAATCCTCTCTCCCATATAAAAGTGTTACCAGTAAGCTGCTTTCCCAAATATCCTGCTAAATTAATTAACTTAATTGGAAATTGGATGGCCCGGCCACGATCCCAATACTCAAAATGATTAAGAATGTTACCTGACTATTTCCACGCTTTGATAATAATGTATAGTACTTGTAGTACGTTAAGAAACTTGAGCACTGAACTACATTATTATAATAGTTTTTATTATCTTTACACTTCATGCAGGTGCACCTGTTTTCTTTATAAAGTAACGGGAGTCATATGTTCCCATTAAATTCAAATTCTTTATTCAATCGTTTAGGTCGTATATACATAGACGAACTTAGATCATTTTAATTAAAAAATTATAATAATAAAAATAATCACAGTTCACAAAAATTCATACTTGGATGATTCGAGAAGAATGATTTCGAGAACTTTGTTTACTTACTAACAAGCAAAGAGCAAAGTATGTGAAGCAAAGTCATCTACTCGAAAGCAACATTCCTTTATACCAGGCTAAGACACGCGGGAATTTTGTGCGTCATTTGTTGTAATTTTTCAGGACCCATTGTACCGCAAAATTTCAAAAATAGCATAGCATGATCAGAGACCTCCGTGACATATGGCCGGGGATTTGATCAGAGTTTCACTGTAACTGAGAGTGGCTGCGCTGCTAAATGTTCGGCAAGGTCATGTAAACTCCGGTTCTTGCTGGCTGAAATTGTCCGCGCAGCCAGCGAGAACCGGGCCGTGCCGCTCTCAATTACAGTAAAGCTCGGCCAAGCTGGTCAAATTTCTGGCCATAAGACACGGAGGTCTCTGTAGGGTTTCTGTTGCATGATGGGCGCATTCAAAGTTTCGCGGCATGATGGGTCCTGAAATACTTGAATCTGATTGGCTAAGTCCTTTAACATTGGTCAAATTGGTGGCTTAACCTGGTGTAAAGGAACGTTGCTCGCAATGGTTTTAACAAACCATTGTTTATAATGTCTGTCGCATCACACAACAATCACGGACCGAGTGAGTACATTGCAAGAAAACGCCCGCAGTTGACAGTGGTGGCGCCACTGATCCGTTTCAGTGTTGCATGTTTACTATTGTCAACTATGTAAAAATCAGAAAAAAAATTCACTTAACTTGGAAAATTTTTATGAAGAACATATTAATTTAATTTTTGAAGTGCATTAATAGATAGAACATAAGAAGTTTTTTTATTTGTTGATTTTTTAAATATTTGATGCTGTCCAGTAATTTATTTTCAAAATTATTTAAAGTTGATTCGACACAATCGGTAAGTTTTTTTTTCTTAATATTTTAGGAAACTTTTACAACTAATCATGCCAGGTGCTATCAGATATTAATGTAGACGTGTTCAGCGTTTTATTAGTCCACAAAAGCCTTTATAATGGCTTCTATGGGTATTGTTGAGTTTTTTGAGCGTTTTACAGTACAATTTACTTTTTATTGTAAGTACTAATTTGAAGTTAAAATAAATTATTACTACATTTATATATTCTATGCCATGAAATGGAACGAATTTATTTTCAATATTCACTAAAATATATGTCAAACAAGAGTCATTGCATCTCCGAGTGCATTAGAAGTTTGTTTCCAGAAAAAATATTGAACAATATTCATAGCATAATTAATGTAAAAGTGTTGTAGATGAAATGTGATATTTTCAATAATGAATTATGTAACCATTTTTCAAAAATTACAAATATCTTTAAATATTTAATAATATATGTGCATTTAATATAATTAAAATACATTGTATATAACATTCTGGTTTTTGAAATATTAAAACTGACAAGTTATGTAATAATGCTTATCTAATTTACATTATATAATTTATAGAATATATATTATGACAAGATCTATGTTTGTATTGTGATTTTAATTAATTACTGTATACTGCCAAATGATCAAATAAATATTTCTAATTTCTAATTTCTAACCATGGGCTATTTGTAAACAATTGATACGGTTAGCTGGCGCCTCTGGTGGCTGAAATGTTGAACTAACGAGTTTGTTTACTATAATTCCTGTCTCACCTTCAGCAATCGAAAATATGCGACAGACATTATAAACAATGGTATGTTGCAAACTTTGCGAGTGGAGGAATACGGAAAAGATAGGGAGGGAAGGGGATGTGTCCGTTGCTCCTTAAAAGTGAAAGCGGTGGCAGCGGCATGCTAGGACTTTCCGCAGGTGTTGTGGCAGTTGCCTGCTGTGACAATGCTCTGATTGTAATATTTGATGGTTCGGGCATCTTGTCACCTTGCCCTCGGGGTATAGCAGCGCCTTTGCTGTCGGTGTTTTATGATTTCTACTGAAAAAATAGGAGCCACATATTTTGCAAAAGGTGACTTGGCTGGCTAGCAGGGAGGCCAGGGAGTAAGATTTGTTAACAAATCTTGGCAAGGAGATGGTTGCATGATGGCATCCTCCATTAACGTCCGACCATCCTGACTGACATTTTCATTGTTACCTTAGTCAAAATTACAGGTTAATGCCGGAGATGCCACCCCAGATTAGAAAGAATCAATCAACAACAAGTAATGCTAGGTAGGGCTCACGGTATGACGTACCGGAAAGTTAAATTAATTAAGAATTTAGTCATTTATGACCAGTAACCTGCAACAGGATACAGGATTCAGTAAATGATAAAAATATAATACAATTATTTTTATGTTAAGAGAACAAAAATTCGAATATTTGATCAAAAAGTGAAATTAATTAGTTGTACTGTACAATAATTATATATGTCTCTACACGACAGTCATTTTGCTGCCCACGCTTCTAAACTCTAGCATGACAGTTCCAAGGCCTTAAAGAGCGGCTTCGTGATTGGAGCTTGCCACCAGGTAATCCTCTAATGAAATTCGTGCACACCTCTTTATTGATCGTAAATTTATAAACTTAATGTTAAATGCCTAGAAAACGAGTAATATTTTGAATAAAATCATGCAATTGATGGTTTTTATTATAGGCTGCCCTATATATTTAAAATAATTTATAAATTTATATAATTTCATTGTGTTAAATATCTGTATGTAATACTGTGATAATGAGCTATACTTATTATTATTATATGTATATATAATATATATATATATATATATATATATATATATATATATATATATATATATATATATATATATATATATATATATATATATATATATATTATTATTATTATTACGTTTCACATTTTCTTTATACTTCTGGGACAACTCAATATTTAGTATGTTTATGCTTTAATTTTTGTCTTAATTTGAGTAAAACCAGTGATCGAACGCAATGTGGTTTGGCTAATTTTTTATTATTGGCTTTCACCGCGTGATAAAAAATATAAACATTTGGCATAGTATACATTTATTTTATACATAGTCGTGTACATAGTCGTGTACATAGTCGTGTACATAGTACGTTTTCTTGTGAAATATTTGCAGATTATGGCGTTATCAGCGTAAATCCTTACGATTTTTGAGGATATTAAAAAATAATTAAGGTTAAAAAAAAAACTGAAAATATATTTAGCATTAAAAATTTCCAAATCCAAATATACAATAAAAGAAGCTCATCCAGGTTGTCCCCTCTCTTGTACTCCATTAAGATAATTAAGATAATTGGGTTTGAGAGAAATAAATGGATGAATGAATAAATGTACTCAAATGCGAATAAAATTTATAGACTTTTTTTTTCAAGAGCTGGAACTTTATTCCTTTGATTTGCATTTTGTTTCCATCGACCCGAAGACACACTTCAGTATAGTGAAACATTGCATCTTCTGTGAATTCACGTTATTGAGATTCACAAGGAAGAACTTATACCGTGTATATTTATGAAGAAATAACATTATACGAACGGTGCGAATACAACTAGACAGAAGGCAAATGGAAGGTCCGTGTAGTCTATAATCGACGGGGTTACATTTTTACTCACGAATTCCATTTGAGAAAATGCAAAACACACTAATCAAACTAATAAATATTAAATACTTTTTTTATCATTATAATTTTATTAGGTCTGTTCGTAAATACACAATCAGAAAGAATCGATTATTTGTGATGAACCTTATGTTGCATATATATAAACAAAAGGTTCATCACAAATAATCGATTCTTTCTGATTTTGTATTTACGAACAGACCTATTGTCTTACATTATTATGAATACACCATACGAAATAATTGGTAGAGCAATTATTTATAATTTACAAATTAAATTATTTTTTTCTTTTAAGTGATTCGACGTCACGTAGATTTGATACTAATATGATAACGGTAAAAAAGTGTTATTTTTAATGGATTAAACGAGATAACTACCATAAATTAGAAAAGTCCTCAATACACGTGTAAAGAAATGTTCTTTCTACCCCGGGAGGGAAATGGGAGAGGGGGGGGATTCTGGGGGCTGGAGGAAAACCAAATGATTTGTTAGTGAAATCATATTTCACCAGCTATATATGGTATCGAGCCTATCACGTATCACGTAACATTTAGTGTAGGGAGGGAAAACTTCATTACGCCGAAACCCTTTTATCCACTCCCCTGCTTGCAAATCAAACCGCCTCAAAGCTACTAGCTATAAAACATGCTTATCAGTGCATATTGAACTTCGAATAGTCATTGTCATATACATGGTCAAAAAAATAAGTAGCTTATTAAATAATAACTATACTCTGTTACATAAGTTTAAAATAACTTTTGTGTCAAGTCAACAGGAAGATTTTCCTTAAGTCTGAATTCTATCACTCTTAAAATCAAACACTTACAGTTTTCAGTTCCATTGAAGTGTTCCTATAAATTAAAACTTTACAAAAACTGATCTTTTTGGTGCAAAGTGTAATGGCAACAGAAAGAAAAAATCACAAAAGGTAAGTGTAATATTCATTATTTTTTTTAGCAATTTGGATCACCAAAAAGTATAAAAAGGTTTTAAGGAGTGGTATTATATTCCCTTTTCTCAAAATTTACATATTATACGACATTAAAAAATACTATGTGAAAATTAAATAAATAAGCTGGAATATCGCGTAGATTATTTAATATTTATATATAAAATATATCCATAAATTTTGAATATTAAAATTGATTAGGAGCTGCTAATTTCAGTAAAAAAGAAAACAAATCTCTAATTTTTTCTTTTGAGAATTAGCATTCACCTATCTCTTGCAGCTTCTGAATTTCACACTGAACAAAAAATTTAATTAAAAACGATAGCAATATAATATAATATAATATAATATAATATAATATAATATAATATAATATAATATTAATTATATATATATATATATATATAATATGTTGGCATCCTAAGCCGAATTCAGTCCAGGGCCGAGAAAAATCCGCAAAACTAGATTGGAGCATCGCGGGATGCTCCAAACCCGAAATGAATTTGTTTCTCGACAAAACAAGCCGATGGAGACTTTTACTCTGCTTTTACTTCGGCTTTGGAACATTATCATTTGGCCATAAATACATTGGAGCATCGTGGTTTGACCCAAAGCCTTAATGAGGTTTTATTTCTGTTTTGGAGCAAAATTTGACAAAATCTAGATCTGCGTATTTTGCATGCAGAGTTCACGTTATTATTTATTTATTTTTATTAGTTTGAGTACTTCACGTCAAAATAGTGCTTACCACATTTACTCAAGAGACGGATTATAAGTACGCAGCAAAATACTTATCACTTAAATTTTTTACTTAAAAAAAGTAAGAGTTAAGCTACAAGTTTAACTTCACTTTAATGGTATTAACAAAAAAATATACTTTTCACAAAAATTCTGAAAAAAATTCAAAATGTTTTCCTCTACACCCCCTATCAGTAGCTTAAATATCAGGTATACAAATACGATCTAATTTTTGAGCTATAAATTTTTTAAGTTGGCTACTTTAACATGGAGAAATGAAACTTTCATGTTAATTTAGTCAACTTTAAATATTCATAACTCAAAAACTAGATCGTATTTGCATGCCTGATATTTTAGCTACTAATAGGAGATGCAGAGGATAACATTTTAAATTTTTTTCAGAATTTTCGTGTGAGGGATTTTTATTTTCATTGGTGGCGTTATCTTACCCTTAAGGTATAACCTGAGAATTTGTCTGTCAAGGTCAAGAGGCGTGGCTATACTGGCAAGTCTGGCAACACTGTTGCAATAGAAATGCGAATAATTTGGTAGGAGGGGGTGGTGACTACAGTCCCTGAGAGCGTTGCCAAGTTTCTTAGGGCGTATCGGAAGAAACCATCATCGCTACGGTTCGAAATAATTATGAAAACAATTCAGAAAAATGGTCCAAAAAATTAGCTTTTGATGTATGTAAAAAAATTCTCGAGCCATTTTCGTGTAATGTTGATTGAAAAATTTAACATTGAAAGGATATAAAATACACATTTGAATAAATTAATTATAATTAAACCAACGGTTAAAAAAATCTGAAAAAAATCAGTAGTATTTGGACAATTGTTGTAAGTCTACCAAATTAATTTCAAGAACATCCGTCGATACGACTTTTTTCGTCCGAATATCTCAGGTTAAGCCTTAAATTTTAATTTTAATGATATTTATCAGTTATATTTATTTAATAGTCCTTGAGAACCTTGAGATATTTTCACAAAGAAGGAATTAATAATCATTTCATAAATAAATAAATGAATAAATAAATAAATAAATAAATAAATAAATAAATAAATAAATAAATAAATAAATAAATAAATAAATAAATAAATAAATAAATAAATAAATAAATAAATAAATAAATAAATAAATAAATAAATAAATAAATAAATAAATAAATAAATAAATAAATAAATAAATAAATGAGATGGTATAGGTAGGTTGAAAGTCATATCCCTAAATGTATCCTTTTTTTCGCTCAAGCCTATGTTTTAACTCACTGAGATCAGCATTTACTATAATACAAAAATATTATGACAGTTTATTCAATTAGACCCTAATAATATGTTAAAAAAATTGCAGTTTGACTTTTTTTAAGTAAAATAATAATGATAAAGTACTTTTTAAAAAATATTTTGCTGCAAAAATATTTGCCGTCTCTTGAGTAAAATGTGGTAATCATTATTTTGATGTGAAGTACTCAAACTGATCAAAGAATATAAATAAGTACAAACGTGAACTCTGCAAAAAGCGCAGAACTAGATGTTGGCAAATTTTGCTCCAAACCCGAAATAAAATCTCGTTTCGACATTGATTCAAACCACGATGCTCCAATCTAGTTTGCGCATTTTTTTTTCGGCACTGGGCTGAATACGGCTTTGGGTGCCAACACACACACACACACCTATATATATATATATATATATATATATATATATATATATATATATATATATATATATATATATATATATATATATATATATATATATATATATATATATTATATTTATGTATAATGTGTGTGTATATAATAACATATTATGTAAAATATAATTTTGTTTTTGTTTCAGAATGTACAAACAACACGACAATGCGAGTAGCAAATACTTCAACATGTTTAAGTACGTTCTTAAATTTAATATGGACAACATTCGTGGGCTAGAACACATAACTGAAGCGACTATGATTGATTATATTCAAGGAAAATCAGTAACAATACCACTACGGCAATATGATATAAAGTTACGACTCCATGATCAACCATATAGGGTTATATCAGGCAATCCTTCTGAATTCAAACATCATTTTGAAATTCTTGAAAATCTTCACGTCCTCACTCTGGGACCACTGGATAATATTGCTGCAAACCTGCTTTTTGACCTGCCCGTCACCATGATAAGCCCACAAGAGCTTCTCCCACTTATCAACAATATTATTAGACCTCGCTGTCACTTTCACCAGTGTCAGGATCTCTCAGAAAATTGCAGTGAAACTGATGCTTGGGAGTTTTTTGCCCGGATTCCACCGAACAAACTTTAAAAAAAAAACACAAATCGTATCAAAGCATAAGGAAGGAGAAGGAAATTTTTAAGGAAGGAAGGCAAGGAAAGAAACATCTGACGAATTCAGCAGTGATTTAGATCATTGTGCATGTGTTTGAAGTGCATCGTGTTGAAGTGTAAACTATCAGTGAGAAGGTGAGAGCGTAGTGTTTTTAAGATAAATTTTACATAGATACAATCTATGTATATTTATATGATATATAATATATATATACATAGATTATTGATGCGCTATTTTCAATTCTTTAAAAAAAAGTAGCATTATAACTCATTGCAGTTACATCCAAAGAATGGGAAAATAATGTTGCTTCAAGTGATTTTTCAATTGTTCAGTGTTCATTGATCAATATGCATAGTTATATACTCTGCTTTTTTGCTTTTGTGTTAAAAATATAGGCAATCTGTGAGCTTGCAGGTGGACAAGATAAGGTGACTTGCAATATTATACTTTTAAAAAAAATCCATTTTACAATATATATATATATATTTTAAAAACAAAATTTACATACATGAAAATTATTGTTGTTAATTACATTTTTATTAAATTAAAATTAGCTGTTAAAATAATGGAGAAATATTGCATGTTGTCTTATATTTTACAGCAAGAAAAACAATATAGTAACCAGACACTCTACCCATTTTTCATTGTATTGTTTAAGTTACCTTAGACAATTGTGCCAAAGTTTAGAGTCCAATTGCTAAACAGTCAAATTATACTTAACATTCTTAAAATTTTAACATTACTTAGCATATTTATATTAAATTGTGCTGTGTTAAAAAAACACCCAGAATTACAAACACATTATAATTATAATGAATTGCTTTTTTTTTTAATACATGAAATAAAGAAAATGTTGTTTTAGAATTTTAGAAGTGCATAATTCAAGTCTTTAGGAAAAAAAGTTCTGCCTATCAGACAGCTAAAATTTATGATTTCTTGCCATCTTGTCTGAGAGAATTGGAAAATTTAAAATATATCTAAAGAAAAATTAAAAAATAATACTTTTAAACAAAGAAATTTATTCTGAAAAGGTGTTTTTCACAGCAACAATATGCCTGCATGAGAATATGTTGTCTAGTGTGATTTTCTAAATATTTATATTTAAATGATTAAACATTTATTATATAATATATATGTAATTTACTGTTACTATTATATGTGTTGTTGTAAATTGTTTCAATGTTTGTTATATTTCGTAAAATGTCGTAATTTTTTACTTGTGCAGCCAGTGATTAAATTAACAAGTTGCATTGTATTCAAATTCAAACTTTGATTTCAATCATATGATATTATAGGCTGTAAAGCATGGATCACGTCAATTATTACATAAAAATATGTAACATACTTAATTCTTATTAAAATTAGCTTTTCTAAATTTAATTATTTTAAACACATATTATAACCAAACAATATTTAAAAGTATGATCTATAAAATAAAATTAAAAATATAATATAATATTTAAAATTGTGTCGTTAGTCGTTATAAACATCACATTAGAATCATTGTATAATTAACACACAAATTTTAAATTCAATTAAAACTCTGTATATTATAACAAGTAGAATTGAATGCTCTGCTTAAAAAAAATATTAAAAAAAAAATGAATTAAATATGCAACGCTTCTGCAGCCGTTTCTATTTGCCCCATAGGCTCACATGTTTCTTTTATTGTATTTTCAGCCTATGAAAGATTTAATAAATAAATAAATAAATAAATAAATAAATAAATAAATAAATAAATAAATAAATAAATAAATAAATAAATAAATAAATAAATAAATAAATAAATAAATAAATAAATAAATAAATAAATAAATAAATAATATTTTTACTGAGGAGACAAGTAATTATTTATCATAATATTTATATATATTGGCACCCAAAGCCGAATTCGGGCAAAAGCAAAAAAAAAATGCTCACATCTAGTTCTGCGCATCACGAAATAAGCCAAAGCCGAAGTGAGTTTTTTTTTTCGGCTTTGGCGCATTTCATTTTGAACAAAACTAGATCTGCTCAAATCGAAATGCGCCAAAGCCGATATGAGATTTTACTTCGCTTTGGCGCATTTCATTTTGAGCAAAACTAGTTCTGCGCATCGCGGTTTGACCAAAAGTCGAAATAATATTTTATTTCGGGCTTGGAGCAAAATTTTGAGCACATCTAGTTTTGCGCAAAATAAAGATGATTTTAATGACGAGATGGTGATTTTAATTTAATGATACTGATTCTAAATATTTAAAAAGAAAAATAAGAAACTAAAACTAAACTTATAAGAAATATTAATATTGTGACCTCAATATAATATTAGTATTGTGAATATTTTTCAAGCGCTGTTTAAAAATAAATTAATTAGGGAAAAAAATAGTAAATTTATAATGTAATCATACAGTATACCTACGTACACACTTTATAAAAAATATTGTATAATCTGTTGTTTTTATAAAACACTCCACCATTTCTGTCACTTATTACAATTTGATGATGTTTTTGTTAAATAATTAATTTTTTTGTTTTAAAAACTGCAGCTCAAATAAAATAGACATATATACGCCACATGTTTTAAAGTATTTTTTAGATTCACTTGCTCTCACTATATGTCTATTTTATATGAGCTGCAGTTCTTAAAAAAAATTTTATTAATTTATCAAAAACATCATCAAATAGCAATTAAGTGACAGAAATGGTGGAGTGTTTTATAAAAAGTATAAAAACAACAGATTCTATAATATTTTTTTAAGGTATGTACGTACGTATACTGTATGATTACATTTTAAAGTAATTATTATTTCGCTAAATAATTTATTTTTAAACAGCGCTTGAAAGATATTAGGACACAATATTAATATCATTAAAATTAAAATATATATATTAAATAAATTAAATTATCATAACCTCATCGTTAAAATCATTTTTAATTTGCGCAAAACTAGATGTGCTCAAAATTTTGCTCCAAACCCAAAATAAAATATCATTTCGACTTTTGCTCAAAATGAAATGCACCAAAGCCGAAAAAAAAAAAAAAACATTTCGGCTTTGGCTCATTTCGTGATGCGCAGAACTAGATGTGAGCATTTTTTTCCGCTTTTGCCCGAATTCGGCTTTGGGTGATAACATATATAATGTAAAAATTTAAATATATATATAATATGTGTTATATGAAAGGATAAGTAAGCCCCGGCCTTGTGTTTAATATATATCATGTATCATAGGTAGTTAAAAAAAACTGGGTGCAAAAAAGCAACATCCACCCTAAAGTTCCCATATAAACAGCTTGTAACGTCGGCTATTCAGTGACGACATCAGGCCACAGAGAGAAACGGCTAGGTCAAATTATGAAAGAAAAGTCAAAGCATTTGCCGATTTGCTCACTTTGCTAGCAAATACAAGGTTTGTTTACGCTGCCACAGAGTTGACACTTTTTAAGCAAATGAATTTATATTCCATAAATGAGCCTGCGGAGTGTCATTTTTCTGCGATGCTTGTGAAGATCAGGAAAAATCATTTAATCTGACGATATAAAATCACTGAAATTGTCGGAAGACTTTCTCTTTTTTTTTCTGCCTTCGACTCCCCGGTGGGCGAGGGTGCAACAGTTGTCTGTCTCCTTACAAACCTACCCTCCTCCCACATGACCCACACATGGATGGCGTGCAGCAGGGAGGGTTACCCTCATTGTTCAACTCCTTGAAAAAAATTTAAAACTAAGAAAAATAAAACTAAGTAATTGCCTTCTCTATGTGTCCTCTTCGTGTTGTTGACATGATCAACCGTGACCACGCTGACACCATTCGGTCAAAAGAAAATGTGATGTATTGCATTGGGTCTCACACATCGTATTCAAGCTAGAGGAGCCTTGTGGACCATTGTCGTCAGACCCTCCTACTTTTAAACAATAATTAAAATTACCAATGAAGTGTGACACATGTTTTAAATCTAAAATTGGGCCTTGCTATAGACTGTCATTAAAAGAAAAATACATGTTAATCCGGGTTCACTAGTACTTTAAACAAGAGAACTTGCATTGCATATATTATGCATCAATTACTACATAATTTCATTAATTATATAATTATATTACACTTGCTGTTGTAATATTTATATAAGAATGTTGTCCTACATATGAATGTATTATTATATATAAATGTTTTACAGTTTAAAATATTGTATAGCTTCATTTGAGGGGAAGTCAATATCAAATTATAATTATCTGAAGAAAAAGAAAAAAAAAATACTTTGTTATACTTCTCACTCTCAATAATATATATTATAACTCGAATAATATTAAATATAATAACTAATAAACCTTGTGTGTCTATAATTGTATGTACTAACTTATGAAAGCTTCTTTAAAATTAAAAAATAAATTAATGAAATAACTAATAAATTATATAAAATGTTAATTTTTTTCAATTAAAAGCGGAAAACAAGGGACGCTTTACTTCAAAGTTTTATTATTTTAGAAATAAATTTAATCTAAAGTATTTGGCCCTGCCTCTTACTTAATCAATTTTCGAGAAATTAAAAAAAAAAAATACTAAATATCACCTTTAGTTGTAATTTTGTTGTTAGATCTACTGTTATATGGGAATATTAACTTAAATGACTCGCAATACAGCATACATGTTAGTGTTGTAGGTTATAATTTATACTATGTATATATATATATATATATATATATATATATATATATATATATATATATATATATATATATATATATATATATATATATATATATATATATATATATATATATACATATATGGCATATAACAGACATGCGCAGCATGGAATTCTGGGCTATTTTGGAGACCACTCAATTAAATTTGACAAATTATGCATCAAAACGCGTATAATTATAACGTTTTGGTTTCTCATTTAAAACTTTTGTTCCAAATTTTCATTTTCCTAGTCAATAATAAGTAGTTAATAGCGTCAAATTTTGAGTTTTGACCTTCATTTTTAATTCTGTGCATATTTTAGAAAATAATGTTTCGGTAATTTTATTGCAATTTGATATCAAATATTAAGCTTCATTTTGAGTGAAAAAAATTTACCTTTGAAGGCTGTTTCAGGTCATCAGGTTAAGATTTCAGCATAGCATATTATGCGTCCCTAGATCATGGTCAGTTCTATCAATAATCCAAGTTTCAAGCTTTCTTCAAAAAGTGCACACGTTTTTATGATATTGTTCTGTAAGCGACTAGACTATAATATATTATATTGCCCTCATTAATAATGTAAATTAAAATGTAAGTAAAATTCTGGTTCGTGATTGGAGGGTGACAGATAGAACGCTCTAATAATAATTTATAATACATCAAAGTAGACAAATTTGTTGAATGGACAACATGCTTGAAAAAATTGTATTGCAGAAATGAATAGAGGGTACTGAATTATGCTAGTCTGAATTTTTTTTTAATTTTTTTGAGAACCGTCAGGTCTCTATCCTTATTATTAAAGATTCAAAGGTGCCAACTGAAATCTCAGAACTTGCAATAAATATTTAAAAATGGTTCCGGTAATCAAAAAAATCTGAAAAAAATTTGAGTAGCATAATTTCGTACCTTCTATTCATTTCTGCAATCAAAATTTTCCATATATGTTGTCCATTGTCAAAACTTATACTGTTAATTGTATATTATTGTCACGATATTCTAATTTATATTTATATAAATTGGACTACCTCTATTTTATAACCCGCCTTGAACCTTAGCACTTTGGAAGGTATGAGATCAATAGTACTCGTCTTCTAGGAAGTACATGTTAGCATACAAACATATTTTTTATGTACTGACCACCCATTCTAATGTGGGAATGCCATCATTAACCGTTGCTTGCGCCTTGCGCCTTGTGTCATGCCCACCCTTGCTGGCGCCTTGTGCCTTGCTCACCCTCACTGACGCATTGTGATCTGCGCACCCTCACGGACGGGAGCAGGCCCATAAAGTTTTAATACCCTGCTCCCGGAGCAAGTTAATAAATTTTTATGTATTACTGTGTACTATATAACATGGTGTACCAGACGGATCACTCAGTCACTGCACTCGACTCATTCACACTAATTTATTGAGACTTGGCCTTTGCCCTCTCTTTTACATCATCAGGCAGAAATGTTAACGCTCGCTGCCCTCAGCCCATACTGACTGTTTCGTCTGCCCGCGGCGCTAAGAGCCAGCATCGTCAGAAATGTAATTTGACTCCCTAAACCATATGTATCGTGTCTTTGAGATTTACCATATGTATCGTGTTTTTGAGATTTACCATATGTATCGTGTTTTTGAGATTTGTGTAATAAAATATACTATTGTAGAAGAAATAGGTCTATAATTTAATTCCTCAAGTTGGGTATACGGTCCTGTTGTCATAGGGATTCTTGTTTAACAGAGATAATTAATAAGATAAGGAGAAATAAGGGACAAGGACAAAGAGATTATTAGAAGTAAGGATTATTATTTAAATGAAATTATTGGCGAACACCAAGCCTGCTTCTTGTAAAATTCTAAGCGTAAAACAATACCTGTGATAGCTTGATTTCTGACTAAATTTGCCCGTAAAATTTGCCTCTACTGATTTCTGTTATTGTCAAAAATGTATCTCAAATTAATAGTGATCATGAATGACATCACTTGTAATAATCAAGTAGTGACAATTAAGGTCGTAAAGTGATAGGTTTTAATAATCTTAACTTGCGACGTTAGATGGCGTTGCCTGCTTTCTTTCAAATAGAAAAAAAATTCTATATAACAATCATAATATAACTACAAACTCTCTTTTCCATCATGAAAAGAAGTTCTTAATATATTATCGTTTTCATAAGTTTACGTATTTCACCAATTATTTTGAAATTAATTATTTAAATTGCACTTACTGAATTTGTTAATTAAATTAATGTATAATTTCTTTCAGTTCATTTGAAGATGTTTTCTGTTATTATAACTTTGAAATTGAAGAGAAACACTTTTTATATAGTGATAGGAGAGGATGATTGAGAGAAAGAGAACACATGATTAGTTTTGTTAAGATAGTAAGTGTAATTATCAGAAAAAAAATAATTCTCATTCAATTTGTACAAAATATAGTAGAGGGGGTGAACAAAATAGTAAATTGCAATGTGCATGACGTTTCACGCTTAAGAGGCAAATAAAATAAATGTATTCCATATTTCATCCATATACAGCATGCTTAGCTGTGTATTTTGTGGGAAAATTGATTCAATGTATAATATATAGAATAAAAAAAGTAGTAAAGGGTCATACTATATTAAGGTGGATACTTTACCAGTAAATAAACAGCCAATTATTTTAATTCTAAGTCCGTATTTCCTGATACAGTATATAATGCAGATCTACAGAGCTGTAGTAATTTAAAAGTACTGATTACAAATGATATTATAAACTTTAAAAGATTTTGTGTGTCATAAGATTTATGCTTTAACTCTACAAATCGGATTGATATAATTATGTGCTGCATTCATGGCTTCTAGGTAATGCAGCCCATAGAGCATTTTTATGATTTAGTTAATAAGAGAATCGACTGTGTGAAAAACTTCATCAGGATGGTCGGCAGTTGTTGAATGATACAATTCTATATAAATCACTTATTTCTGCCATCATCAGGCACGGATCCAGAAAAAAATCCTTCATAAGACCAGTGTTAAAAAAAAAAAAAATGGAGGGGGAAAATGGCTATATTGTCCATGATAAATCCAACATTTCGGGGGAGGGAGGGTGATCTGCAGCTCTCCAGCCCCTTCCCACTGGATCCGCGTCTGGCCCAGGGATTTTGTAAATAACCTCTGGATAGGTGATGGTGCTGCCGTCGGTGAGGCACAGTCGTGAGGAGGAAATGGGTGGCGGTTACAACAGTAAAAAATTGGATGTCTGCCATCTTACGTTGTAGAACTTCCATATAGTTTACAATGCAAGCAAATTTGCCCACACAGACCAGTTGTAAAAGTTTGTTTGTTGATTTAAACATTATGCCTTTACCAGCATTGATTTTTGTTAAAAAATACCCCCATTATTTTGTAACTGTAATAATAACTATAATTGTAATTCAGAAGATTTTACTCTTCAAGCTTTATATTGCATTGCATCCCTTTAGGAGAGCTATTGCATATGAGGGTACTTCTTCTGGAAGCATCTTTGCTCACTCACATCTAGGCGTGGTGGTCCATGACAATGGATTGCATTGTGTGTTTGACTCGCGCATCTCAATGTAGTTAACATTGATCCCTAACTTCCCTGTATAAAGAATAGCGGAGAGTGAATTCTCTCACTCTCATCTTTCACTGCTTGGCGATTTTCTTCTTCTACACATGCCTAGACACCACCTACATGAACCATCACCGCTATGGGAAGTTGACATAGTCTCTGCAACACTTCTTGGACTTAGACTCTAGCCTCGGTGATAACTGTATAATTTTTCAACTACAATGAACGAGTATTAATAAATAGTTAAGTCTACACTATATGTTTGTATGATTCCATATCATAGACGAGCCATCCTGCAAATCTTAAATAAGTTGATAGTATATTTATTAACTGACTATCACTGGCGTTAGAAGTGGATTACAGATGATAGTAATATATATATATATATATATATATATATATATATATATATATAAGAGATTTAATATTACTATTACAATTTCGGCAATAATAATGTACATCATCATCATAATACAAGATACAAAGATTTATATTCCCCAGCTGTACATAGAATCTCGATCGGCTTATGAATATGGACTAAGTAAGTTACAATTTCCAAAAAGTGTTTAAGAAACTCCCCTGTTATTTAAAAAATGAAAATGATATTGTTCAATTTAAAAAGAAGATAAAATTGTATTTACTGCTAATGTACATATATATAAAGTGGACGATTTCTTCAAATGAATATTAATGTACCTATGTATTTTTATTGACATGTCTTTAAGAAGATGAATAAATTTTTGAATTTGAATGCAGATGGTTGCGCTTGGTCGCCATCATACGTTGGAGATTAGCCTCAGTATCTCTAATGCTATTGGTATAGGAATAACCTATCCAGAGGTTATACATACAAAATCCTTGGTCTGGTCCATGATACACAGTCTGGCCATGGTTGCAGAAGTAGGTGTTCAATTTGTCCTACCATGTGCAGATATCCAGCCAATACATTTCATTATATATTTAAAATACCCGTTATTATAAAGGTTAAGATTTTATATGAATATTTAATATATTTATGTATAATACTGTGTATATTAAATTATTAACTATAGCTGTAGTATATAAAATATGTTTAATATAATATACGTCATTGTTTTTATTGTTGATTTTTACTAAATCTTTTACTAAAGGCTAAAAATTTGATATTATTTTGGATATCTAAATTTAACTCTTATTTAAGATTGCAATGTGTTTTATTATTTATAAGGTGCAGCTTCAGGCAAAAATTTTTCAAAACTATAATATTATTTATGAGTCATCATTTAGTAGACAATGGCATTGCATGGCAAACATAATGCACTCTGCGGGACTGAAACATGATATTATCAACCACGATTTTGGTCGCCCAAGGTTATTCTTTGTTAAATTTGCACTATCATCTTCAAGAAAACAATGAAAATTATTTAATAACATTAAATTTATCAATTGGCTTCATCAAAGCAATTTTTACAATACATTTCCAAATTTAGTCATTCTCTATAAAATATTAAGAATAAACTTTTACTGCAAGGCAAAAATTAACATAAAATTATGTGTTGGGAAAACTATTATCTAAATTATATCTCTTAAATGGCCAGATTTATTTATATATTTTTTATTTGTTAGTGTCTTGAGTGTCTTCTGCATAAATATTTTTTGCGATGTTATTTCTTAATAAAAGACAGAAATTAACATATCCATCAAGAAGTTCTTTGATTTGAATTAATTCGTTAAGTTGTTCAAAATGTATTATTTTCTGCCTTTTGTTCACTCAGTATTTTTCAGTTATGATGATTGTGATTAATACTGTAAAATATTGAAAATTATTTCTTTGTTCAATATCTTAACATTTAAAAAAAAAACGTATCATGATGGTACAAATGCTGCTGCATATATTATTTCAATTAAACATTTTGATGCAGACAAAACAAAAAATCTTGTAGCGTTTATAGACATTAAATAAATTTATTTTATCTTGCTAAAATATATTGTCAATTATTTTGCTGTAATAAGTTGAGTAATATAAAAACTATGAGTGATAGAAATGTACATACATAATATTAAATAAATATTAATATGTGTGACAAAGATTGTTTAATATATATATATATAGTGATTCTGATTATTATTAGCATTACCAATAAGGAAGGAGGTGGGGAGAGGCAACAAATATACAAACAATTTTAAATTCGGAAAAACGTTTAAATACTATATTAATATACGAAAAAAACTGTTAATTAAATTAATAGTAATCGTCTTTAGTTTTTTTTTCAACAAGTAAAAGATTTGAATGCAAAAAGCAGCAACAAAATAGTGAAGGAATTAACTTGAAAAGGTTCAGCATACTGATTTAAATCCATGAGAAGAAGGGAGTCGTTTTTCTCCCCCCTCACACCTCTTGATTGGTATATGTACCTCTTGTTAAGCGTCATGCATGTGTTGAAAGTTATTGATAATACCAGGGTTAAATATTGGATAAAATTTACATTTATTTGCTAACTTATGTTATTTATTATTTATATATTTATTATAATTTATTTAATATAAACAATCAGTAAATCACTTTAACTGGGTTTTACAAAATTAATCAACGATAACAAAGGAAATGTTAATGACTCATTATATTATAATATTTAGCTTTTATTTAAAGGGACGGGACCATAAAAATAAGTATTTTTATTTAAAAGTTACACATTAACTGAGTATGAATACATACCACACGGTGGTGAATGCCTCAGGGTAAGCGCCCAGCGAGTAACTAAAGCATGGATTGCTGACGCCAGCAATCACGAAAGGCAACACAGCTGCCTCTTCTCCATGGGACTCACTCCCCGATCCTCCCGCCCAGCCTTACTCACTCAGTGCGATGTTGCCTGCAGTGCAATTTTATTGCCTTGCGGCTGTCTATATTTATTTAATTTTTATAAATTCGGCGGATGGTCCGAAAACGGAAATTTACTTATTTCTCGCATTAACATGTTTTACAGAAACTTTTTATGAATACATGATTTTATTGTCCCCTGTCCCTTAAAGTGAATCAAGTGTCTTTAAGTGAATCAAGTGTAGTATCGAAAAGATGAAATTAATATTTTTCCAATAGGAAGTTGTATAAAACGGCTTCAGTTATGAACTATATTCAAAATCATCATCTATTCAGGGAACATTTGTCTGAATTGATATATAATATTGCCATGGCTCTTAAATTAGCCACTGCATGGATTGTGATTGTGGAGCGTTGTCAGTATAACAGTACTGGTAATACAATTATATATACCACTTGAAGTAACCATGAAAAATAATGTGTGCTGCGGTTTACCATAAAATTGATTTTTATTACCGTCTAACAATAAAAATTAACAATTAAAAGCATCAACAAAATGAACTTTTATTAGTTCTTTATTATATACCATTGTAAAAATTTCGCAATCATTACTGTTGTTGCATTAAAGTTATCAAAAAGAAATGTTTATTTTTATATCAAACACTTTTTGTCAAAAAGTGTTTGATATAAAAATAAAAATTTATCGGGCCGATCAGGTCAAGGCTGTGTGCTTGACATACTCAGCTTCCGTTTTAAAACATGAGCTACAGCTGTAAAAATTAAATTAATACAAAAATATTGCAATATATTATTACATTTTTATAATTAATATTTATATAATATTGCAATATATTATATTTTTATAATTATATAGTCAGTGCCATGATGTCAGTCTGATATTGATATGCAACGTAGGTTTGTAATTTTGGTTTATATATTTTACACTGCTGAATTGAGCTCTCTGGGGGCCAAATTAGTATGGTTCTACACCTAATTTGCCCAAAAATGAAAATTCTTATTTTCATGATTTTCTGCTCAGGGCCCGTTTTTTTTTTTTTTTAAATTTACAAAATAGAAAAAATTGTTATCAGGCACTATATTTTTTATTATTATTTTATTTTTTTTAATCAAACCCTAACTGGGTACTTCTACTTACTAATTACTCACTAAGTTTGAAACCCCGAACCTTCCGAAACCCTAACTTAGCGTTTCACGGGCTCTTCCGGAATGGGGGCGGTTACCCGACATTTGCCTGCGACTGAGGGAAACGCGGAAACCTCAGCCAGGATGGACGCTACAGCTTTTGTCAATGAACTGGAAGTGCAATGGTCCAAAGCCAGGGGAACCACAGTGGAAAAGCGCAACGATTTACCTTTGGGTGGGAAACGTGGTTTTTGTTTAAAATGGCTACCCATTAAACTACTAACCACGCTCGGCGTTGCTTGACTTCGGTGATCTGATGAGACCCGGTCAAGCACACACTGCGCCACACACCTACATAATTTTGACATCCCTATAATCGAAATTCTTTTTCCAAAATTTGTTTAAAAGTTTTTGACTGAGTTATGGACACTTTTTTTTAAGATATTTAATTAGTTGCAAAAACCTCTTCTTCCATTTTTAATTTGCTACCAAAATTCAGTTTTTGAGTGAATAAGTAAGTTATTCTTCTAAATGTTATTTTTTTGACCCATTAAACCTCCAATAAAAATTTAAAATTTATAGGGGGGAAAAAATGGTCACAGTTTTTTGCCCATTGCCAAAAAAGTGAAAAATTAAATTTTATGAGGTTTTTGCAACTAACAGACTCCAATGTGGATAGCATCTATAGTGGTTCCTGGGATCGAACTCAAGACACAACAGCATGGAAACATAAAGTATAGCATTTAACTGCAGTGACCGTAATTTTCACTCTGCCCTGAGAAATACGTGCGTAGAACATTAATTTATAATTTAATAAATAATATTTATTAATAATTTTTATGATCACTATTTTGATAAGTTGCCAAAAATAGTATAAAGTAAAACATTTAAGATAGATGCCAAGTAGTACTATACGTGTACTATTTAAATAATTATAAGTGCCTATACAAGGGTGTATTATAGAATATAAAGTGGTACCCCTTTAGGCCCTTTAAATTCTTTTGACGGAAGGGAGTGTGAGAGTCCCTCCGTATCTAAAATGCATCACGCAGATTCCCCCGTCGTCTCAAAGAGAACATTGCCGCAGCCAATCGCCGCGACTCTTGCTGCTTCTCTTGTTTTTTTTTTCTCGGCATTTCTCTTAGTAAGTGCAGCAGTCTCAGTAGTGGTTCAACGACTGTATACTTAGTAAAAAGTTCTTGGTTCAACCTTCATGATTGTGTGACGTGTATTGGTCATCTAGCTGGAATACCATATATTATTGTAAGTATAAATATTAATAATATATAAAATCTGACTTATTTTGCATTAATTTCAATTGTTTTCATTCAAAATTCAAGAACTTAAGTATAGTAACCAATTTATAATAAAATTTAAGTATGATATTATAGTAATAAAAAAAAATCAAATTCGATACGTAAAATAGTGAAAGGCGTCAACTCAAAAGCAAATGCCGTAACAGGAGATATTTATGACTTTATTTTATAATATAATGAAAGTTACCGATCAACTTCAGCTTCCATTGGTATTAATTTTGCTGACTTTAAAACTTACGCAGTACTTTCTTAATACTTTATTCATAATAGTTATTTTCTCAAGCATATAATAAGGAAAAACATGCATGCTGGGGGGCTAGACACGTCTCTTTAACACAACATTTCGATGATCGAGTAAGTGTACTAACGTGGAACTATAGTTAAGGGTAAGGTAACGCCACCAATGTTAAAAAAAATCCCTCTCACAAAAATTCTGAAAAAAATTTAAAATGTTCTCCTCTATACCCCTTATCAGTACCTAAAATATCAGGTATACAAATACGATCTAGTTTTTGAGTTATAAAATTTTAAAGTTGACTACTTTAACATGGAGAAATGAAACTCCCATGTTAAATTGGTCAACTTTAAAAATTCATAACTCAAAAACTAGATCGTATTTGTATACCTGATATTTTAGCTACTGATAGGGGGTGTAGAGGAGAACATTTTAATTTTTTTTCAGAATTTTTGTGAGAGGGATTTTTTTTAACATTGGTGGCGTTACCTTACCCTTAAATAATATATTATTAATATTATAAAATTGATAATTAAATAAATAATTATAAATGTCTATCTATTAAATCATGAATCATTTAATGTCTTTAAAACTATAGTTTGTTGAAAAATATGTTTTAAATTTATTAAATATTTTAATCTGACTAGCAAATTTTTGATACTATTTTTTGCAATTTTCTTTCGGAAATTGTAATTTCTTTAAAATAGTATAATACATTAAGAATAAACTAACTTATTTTGTGCATTATAAAAACATCAACATGTAGTACATAATTATCTTATTATTATTATATATTATGTCTCACTTTATTGTAATTTTTGTATTATATAATGTTTTGGTTTAGTTGATAGGACTGTCTAGTCTTGACTACGCCCTTTTTTATAAACAAAGCCCCTTATTAATACTTAAAAAAAAATGCTTTTCAATAGAATTCATCAAAGCTAAATCGAAGAATCTCCGCCGACAAGTGCAGCAGACTGAAGTGGGTCCGATGATCTCCGCGCGATGGCCCGTGGGCTTGCTTGCCCGGAGTGTCGGGGTGTCCTGGCAGCCACGACGATCACGCTCGCAAGTCAGCGTAACTCACAACGAGCAGCAAGTGGAGGATGTGGTATCTTCCCGACCATATTCAGAAGTACCGGGACCTCGACCCTTACCATTCATTGGAAACACCTGGAGATTACTTCCGATTGTAGGTAAGTCAGTGTATAATTTATAATGCAGAAAGTGCAACAACAACAAGTTTTTCTGCAATTGCAGTTAAAGAATAATAACGGTTGATTATAGTTGATCGTGAAAGTAGGTCATTAACCGTAGTAACTATATATAACATGCAACTAATGTTCAACTTTTCAAGTTCAATTATTTTCTTTTTTTATTATTATTCCCTAATAAGGAAGTTATTCAACAAGTTTTATTTTTTACTTCAATGATACATAAAACTTGTAAGTTAACATTTTAAAAAAAACAAAAAAACAAACAAGAAATCAATTCTACAATTCTTAATTTAATAATAATTGGTATATTATACTTAAAAATGTTGTAGGTTTGTGGAATATTTGATATTATAATTATCATTGTTTTATTTGAATAAACAACAAAATAATTACTAAATCGTAAATCTGCAGAAAAAAGTATACATCGAGCTTTATTTTAAGTGTTATTTATATAATACAGGACTATAAAATAAATGTACCCCCTTTAATGGAGTACCGACCTCAAATTTTTTTTATTGCAGAAATGGATAGAGGGTGCAAAGTTATGCTACTCTGATTTTTTTCAGATTTTTTAGAGCCCAGCAACTATTTTTTAAAAATTATTGAAAGTGCAGAAAATGTGCCGCCTCTTGACGCCTCTCTTAATAAAAGATAGGACCCAAAAGGGACGTGGATTTGAACCCGACCTCGCCAAAACTTTTTAGCAATACTTCCCGGTCCCTAAAAAATCTGAAAAAAATCAGAGTAACATAACTTTTCATCCTCTATCCATTTCTGCTATAAAAATTTTTGAGGTCGATACTCCATTGCTATAATTATGTATTTAAATTTTTAATAATTTGTTTAGCACTGCATACATAATAATTATATACAGTACCATGCATTTCATTGAAATTTTAAATTATTTTAAAACGTTACTATTAATTACTAAAATTAAGTGCAATAATTTATTTAATTAGTAATGCTTCAATAACTTGTTTCGATGAATTGCATCACGTACTTTACATATTGCACTATATATCTCAATATAAATAATTGTAAATAATATAATATTACAACAAAAGTAAATTTGCATATTATGCATGCATATATAATATAATGGGATTAAAATTTATCAAAAATATCTTCCAAGTTATATATTATAATAAATTTACATATAGTGAAATTTATTGTATGTTCACACCAGAAGAAGCCGGAAGTAAGTGCTTTTAGGCTTTCCTGTTCTTTTCAAATTTTTGAAAATTTCAAACAAGTCAGCACTTTTATTACAAATCTCTTTGTTAATTTTTAAAACTAAAAATATAAACATGAAAGAGAGAAATCTCTAACTTCCGGAGGGAATATCAAATTAATTTGACTATATTTTGTTAACATGGAGGTTGTATATAAGACCATATCATTAGAATAAAAAAATTAAAACAATTCCAGAATTTAATTAACTGTGAAAAAATCTGAAAGTATTCATGCCTCTGAAATTATTCATTGAATTTCGAAAAAAAAGAAAAACAAAAGAAAAAAGAAAAGAAAACATTTATATAATATATGCATAATAATTATGCCTTGTTTCCCTAATTTTATAGATATCTGTATTCATCAATGTATATTGTGCGACTATAATATTTTAAGCTGTATATTTTCCACCAGGTCAGTATCAAGTGTCCGACTTCGCCCGAGTGACGCAGATATTATACGACCGATACGGTAAGATCGTCAAGCTAGCCGGACTGGTGGGTCGTCCAGACTTGTTGTTTGTGTTTGACGCGGACGAGGTGGAGCGCGTTTATCGACAAGAAGGTCCCACCCCGTACCGGCCCTCCATGCCGTGTCTGGTGCACTACAAGAGTGTGGTGCGTAAAGACTTCTTCGGACCTCTGCCGGGTGTCGTTGGCGTGTGAGTATTTTATTGTGATACGTGTACAGCACATACAGAATAAAAATGAATCATGATGGTTACCTTAGAGAGGTCGCACACTACCTTCGTATCGCATCGCATCGTATGACTTCATGTGATAAAAATTTAGAACTTGTTCTAAATGAGAAACGTACGATCGCTGTGTGTACACGTACACCTGTGATCACATAGGTTCTTAATTTCTTTATCATAAGCTGCGAAATCATGCGATTTTGTGTGAGGCAGTCTTTATAGTAAATAATATTATTATTCCTTTAATGTTACATACATGGTATAATAATAATTGTAGTATTGCACATGTCAAAAAATTTTGTGAGAGCAGACAGCTCATTATTCCAGACGAAAGATGATTAAGATGAAATGTATTTGTTTTCAGCGTAAGTGTAAAATTCAATTTATAGTAAACAGCAATTATTTTTGACGGTACATAGATGCTTCAATTAATACAAGACAAGTGAAAGATGTTTGCGCTGCAGCTCTCCACTTATAATTATATATAATTAAATTGGCTGAGCGAACTTTCATTTTACTGTATAAGTAGTATAATAATTATACTTTAATATAGTATATTAACTTGAAATTCATTATGCAGTTGATATTCCAAACATATATTAAATTTCACTATATTTGCTCCTCTATGACGATAATTGCTGAATATATTCTATAATTTACGTTATCGTATATAAAGTTAGCTATGAAAAATTTCATTGTGTAATTTTTAAATGTAATAAACCTCAGCTAACTATATATTACAAAAGGGACAATGTACGTACATGTATTATAAAGACACTTCAAAAAAAGTCAGAGGTTTGATTTTGCGGTATTCTCACCATCCTATGTAAAACCTATATGTAAAAAAAAAAAAAAATAATAAATAAAAAAATTGAAATCGCTTTTATAGCATTAAATTTTTTTTCAGAGGAAAATTATGTAAGCTCTTGATTTATTATGAGAATCATTAAAAATGGGGAGGGGGTAGGAGATGGTTTCAAATTAATAGCTTTCATAGTTACTAACAAAAAAATTCAAATTTTCTAACATGGTGGCTTATGCTGAAAATTTTCCCACCGGAGAACATTAGAAGCCTCAATAAGGAGCATAAGGAAGGAAAAAAAGAAGTCTATAAAATTTGAATTCCATGACGTTATATTATATCCTGTAATAATATATATTTTATTATTCATCCATGTGCAATATACTGCAAAATAAATGCTGAGAGCGATTCAGCAATCATTAAGATGCGATTTAAAGGCAGCAGCCGGATCTCATTCAAACTATTCTTAAAGGAACATAAGACAATGCAATCATGAATGCATAAAAAGTTTATGTAAGGTATGTTAGTGTGAGAATTGAGCAAATTTCCGTTGTGGACCATCCCCCGAATTTATAAAAAATTAAATAAATATAGACAGCCGCAGGGCAATTGCACCGGCAACAATTCGCTGGGCGTTTACCCTGAGGCACTCGCCACCGTACGGCATGTATTCATACTCAGTTATTGGGTAACTTTTAAATAAAAAATACTTATTTTTATGGTCCCCTGTCCCTTTAATACATGTGCATTATATTTATTTTAACTAAAATCATCATAATATCTTTTAATTATCTCACCACGAAAAAATTAAAAAAATTATTTACATTAATGCAGCAATAACGCCAGTTCAACTATAGCAGAAGAGGAGCGGAAGAAGTAGTGGAACTGGCAACAGCTGATTGGTCGTGAGCCCTGTGACGTAGTAGTGAACAGACCCACCACCATACACTCGAACGGCTCAACATCGCCGTGTTAAAGGCATACAGGCCTCAAATTACAAATTAGACAGTCACCAAGTGGGTTTAGAGTATATAATCAACATTCGCATTATTTTTTTTCACGCGTGATGCATCCGTGCGAAGTCGCAGTTCAAAGTAAGAAATTTAGTCCTTCATGACGTCACGAAGTCCTTGATGACGTCACAACTCAATGCTAATCGGTGCTAGCTGTGAGTTGTGACGTCAGCAAGGACCTTCTTTACAGCGCGACTTCGCACAGACGCACCGCGCGCAGGTAAAAATAATACGAATGTTGATTATAAACTTGAGCAACACTTAATATGTGTCTAATTTGTAATTTGAGGCCTGTATACCTTTAACTATAACTACGAACAAGTTAACAAAATACCTAATTTCTCTCTCGGTTGCGTAAAACGTGCGCAAATGCAAATTTCAATGTTTTTATTGAGTTTCTTGATTAGTGATGTAGATCAAAAATAGGTAAGTGAAAACCCGGATGGGTCCTTTAAGAAGCGATTTCGTAAGAAGCTTTTTTCTTACCTCTTATGGTAGGATCGAAAAACGCTTCTTAAATCGCTCCTTAACGTTTGCTGAATTGACTCCGTTAATATTTTATACATAATGGGTGCGATTCACGAAGCAGTTAGCCAGGTTTCTAACCACGTTTAGCTTAACCATGTTTAACTTTACTTGTTTTACGTGTTAAACCATATAGTTAAACGCGTGGTAAAGCTAAACTTGGTTAGAAACCTCCCCAACTGCTTCGTAAATCATGCCCAAATATTTTATTACAGTCCAAATTCTAAAATAAAAAAAAATATTGCTGAGCAGTCCATTCACAGATATGTTGATTCACCCAACCATGAAGTATAATTTCCTTCTTAATAAATACATGGTTGGGGTGGGTAGGAGAAGCATGTACGCACTCTGCATTTGACCCAGAGGGCTCGGTGAAGCAAGGGGAAAGGGGATAGCGAGAGGAAAAGGCTACATAATTATATTTGTGTTATAAGTCCCGCAGAAAAATAGCCTGTTCAGACTGAATTTGCATTGTATATTTTTGTATTGTGTCATAGAATCCATGATGAACGAATCGAAAATAAAATATTATATTTTTTTCAGGCACGGAGAAGCATGGAGAGAATTCAGAACTAAAGTTCAAAAACCAATTTTACAACCCCAGACCGTAAAAATGTACATAAAACCCATTGAGCAAGTGACTACTGATTTCATTGACAGGTGAGAGTACAATACTTCTCCATTGTCTTTTAAATTTACAATGTATTTATCTTTGAGGTAGCATAAAATGTATGCATGATAATGAAAAAGTAAAAGAGCTCACAATAAAAGTTCACAGGTATAGCAACATCGGCATGGACTTGCTCTCTTTTATATATAAGAATTTTAAAATTTTTACTGACCAGCAGTTTGCTTTTGCTGTTAAAAATCATTATTTATTAACAAAAAAACTTAATATTGTTACTATGACGCTAGCTAATTTAAATAATAATAATAATAATAATAATAATAATTTTATTTCGATTATATATATATATATATATATATATATATATATATATATATATATATATATATATATTATTAAGTTATTAATAGTAGCAGCCACAGCTGTGAAATAGTGCTTCTAGTGCATTGCTTATATCTGCATCCTTTTTATTATTATATATTCATTTATTTTTGTAACTGGGATGAAATACAGTAAGTAATAAATAAATAAAAATAAAAAAATTATGATATCTTTATATACCAATATATGGAAATGATCCATTTTACGCTACCATAATTATTATAATTTAAATATGAAAAACATGAAATCATGAAAAAAAAAAAAAAAAAAAAAAAAAAAAACAAGTTACCCCAGCTGGTCGTTTATTATATCACCTGGTTGTGCCACAGTTTTATCATCACGGTAGAAAAACTAGAAAGTCTATAATAAAAACTTATTTTGTTTGTCCAACATTTTTTCTTATATTTACTTAGGATGTTGACTTTACTGGATGAGAAGCAGGAACTTCCAGGAGATTTTGATAATGAGATTCATAAATGGTCTCTTGAATGTAAGTATAATATATTCTTCCTTCATTTTTTATTATTATAAATTTTTTATTTTAATGTCCTTCAAAAATATTAACTCACATTTTTTAAGTAATAAAAAAGAAATCGAATTCTCGCGTGTACAAAATGTTCGTAAATAGTATATTATTATTTTGCATATAAAGTATAATAATATTCAAGGAAAAGTAAATTAATATATTTATATTGCTGTAATTATGACATTTTTTATTACGATTTTAACCTAATTCTCAGCATTTAAATATATACAGCAAATATGATTGCTTCATTTACGATAAACACAGTGATTTAACCGCACGATTATATATAATTAATAATGTAATAATTGTACCGGATATGCTGAATTGTGACGTCATTTGAAAATTTTCTTTGTTGTTATATTAACAAATATGACATCATAGAAGGTATTTTATACTGTATAATTATTATGATATACGTAATTTTATGTTCTTATATATATATATATATATATATATATATATAATTATATTAATATACTTATTGGGCGCAATTCACGAAACAGTTAGCCAGGTTTCTAACCACTAAGCACGTTTAGCTTAACCACGTTTAACTATACCTGCTTTACGTGGTAAACCAACTAGTTACTGCATAACTGCTTCGTGAATCGCATCCATGCATTATATATATAATACGATTATTTAAAAAAATATAAAGAACCGTTAATTATAATTTTAAGACGGAAATTATGATCGAATATTTTCAATTGGTTTATTACTATTTTTACAGAAATATATTTATATTATAATATACGTGTATAATAGTTGATAAGACTGCATGATTAGCAAGCCATCAATAATATAATTTTTCAAAGATTTAAAATTCTAATTAAAAAATTGATTCAACTTCAAAAGACATCTCAACCAAAACAAAAATATAATATTCATTTAAAATAATTGTCCATTTTATGTTATATAATATATATAGTATATATATATTTATATATATTACATATATTATAATATGTTCTTTGCCAGTAAATGCAGTTTAATCTTCTTTTTAAACTAAAAGACTAAATTATTACACTATTTTTATTTATTTATTCATCATAATTTTCATTATTATTTATTATGCATCATACAGTGTATAAGAATGTCACATATTGTATATATTTTGGCCTCAATGAGCTTTGGTATAACAGTGGGATGTTATACCACAATGGTTAATTTATAAATAATAAAAACACCGTCTTATATAATATATCATATAAGTTGTGAGTAGCCAATATATAATGCCAAATCTATCGGATAAAAAACTATCTATGGATTTCTTTTTAATTATACAAAATACAAACTGTCAAATATCTAGTATATTTTGAGCGTTTCTTCCACGAATTTTTACTCCCCATGTTGCAGGCATTGGCCGTGTGGCACTAGATGTGAGGCTGGGATGTCTAGAACCAAGCATCGGCAAAGATTCGGAGCCGCAGAAAATTATTGATGCCGCCAAGTTTGCACTACGTAATGTTGCGGTCTTAGAACTGAAAATGCCATTTTGGCGTTACATCCCAACACCACTTTGGAGCCGTTATGTGAAAAATATGGACTTCTTCATTGAGTAAGTGCATTAGCAAAATAGTACCTTTCGTTGTTTAAAAAATTATAAACGAACAAACGCTTACAATTTAATTGTTTTTACTTTTTTTTAATAAATAATAAATAGACGTCAAAACAATTTATTGTACTGTACAAATGGATAGAACATAAAAACTGTGTTACTCTTATTAATTTTTTTTTTCAAATATTTAAGAGTCAGGGAAGTATTTTTGTTTGTTTTAACTCGAAAGATCAGTTTTAACTTGCACGTATCTTTTTGTTGCGGCAAAGTTCTATCCTTTTATTAGAGAGTTTAATGCCTGGTGCCGCCGGAAAGTGGATTTTTAATGTATATTTTTTTAAAATTGCTCTTTATCTTTAAAAACTATGAAAATAAATCAGGGTAGCAAAATTTTGCAAAAAAACTGATGTCAATCTCTATTCTTACATGTTCAAATTTAAACAATTTATTATATTCCCCAAATAAAAGTGTTAAGGCGGATTCAGATGACGAAAACGGCGATGCGACGCGATTTTGATGTAAATGCTGTGAAATTCTATGCGGCGGCGAATTCACAAGGAACCGCGTTAATTACGATGCCGTTTTTCTTTTAATCGCCAAATGTGGCCACCAATGGATGTTACAGCAAGTGCGCATTATTCGCGTCGCGTCGCATGGTAAAAATCGTTATGTGAATCCACCTTAAATTCGCTAATTAGGAGACGGATAAACTGTGCTGCAAAAGCCTTTTCTAAATTCACCTCTTACTTATCCCCATGGATTAGTCCTCAGTTAGTAGTGTTAGTACGTATAATAAGAGAGGAGCTGGTATAGCCAAGCTAAAGGTGGATTCAGATGGCGACAATGGCGACGCGACGCGATTTTTTCACACAAGCTGTGAAATCCTATGCGGTGAGCGAATTCACCAGGTTGCGGCAGCGAAATCGCGCTAATTGCGATGCTCTTTTTTTAATCGCCAAATATAATATAACCGCCAATGGATGTCACAGAAAGTGCGCATTATTCACGTCGCGTCGCATGATAAAAATTGCCATGTGAATCCGCCTTAAAGACGTCACTTACCAATTTTACCTTTTTTGTTACCACAGGGTGTGCATGAAGTACATTGACGCGGCGATGCTCCGCCTTAAGAGCAAGGACCTGAGCGACCCTGAGGGTGAACTGTCCCTGGTGGAAAGGATCCTGGCGAGCGAGCCCGACCCCAAGACCGCCTACATCCTGGCCCTCGACCTCATCCTTGTCGGCATCGATACTGTGAGTCATAAATAAAACATATTTAATATTTTTTTATTGAAAAAAATTAGCCAATTTGTGTCATACATAATTTGCTTTTAATCTCTTTGTAATGCCACGGCCTTTAAAGGCATACAAGCCTCAAATTAAACAGAGAGTTGCTTGAGTTTACAATCAACATTCGGATAAATTTTTTACGTGCGCGATGCAGGTGCATGAGCGGGGGCTGCAAAGTAAGGGTCAGGTCCTTGATGACGTCAAAATGACGTCAAAAAACATGGCAGCGTATATATGGTTGTGCGTTGTGACGTCATTTTGACGTCATCAAGGACCTGCATCCTTACTTTGCAGCCCCCGCTCATGCAGCTGCATCGCGCACGGAAAAAATAATCCAAATGTTGATTGTCAACTCAAGCAACTCTCTGTGACTACCTAATTTTTAATTTGAGGCCTGTATGCCTTTAATTCCTAAATCAAGGTACTTTTAAAGGTATTAAAAATTTGAAATAAGATGTTAAATAAATGCATGAGACAGTTATTTTTTTCTTTTTTACTTGTGTTGCATTATGAACCACGTTACTTACGATACTCTTAACGACAGACAGAGATTTAAAGACAGGTCATTCACCTGTTGAACATCCATCAGCACGTCATTAGTTCACTTGGGATATTGAAGAAAAATCGACAGTTAATAGAAATTTAGTAGGCTCACAAAATTAATAATTAAGTATCCACCTTGCAGAAAGGTCGTCTCGCCTTGAGACAAGGCAATTTTTGTTCAGCATCCGAGTAGAGTGGGTTATATTTGGATTGAAGTCATGCTTCAGACTCACTTTTGATAGTTTTGATATTATATTATTAGCAAGGAACTGAGATATTATCTCAGTTCCTTGATATTAGTAAGTCGCCTAAACTCAAGGTAAAAGATAATCAAACAAGGCAAACATTTAGTAAATATTTAAGTGTATTTCTGAAAAAAAAAGAAGACATAACATTAGTACTAACTTCCAAATAATTTTCCTTTTTATTATTGTTTTATGAAAGAACGAGAGAAAAGGGAAAGAACATGAAGAGGTTTTTAAAAAAAATTCAAACATTTATACGTCAATACTGAGACTATAATGTGATGGATTTTAAAACAAGTTACTCGTTAATATAAATGTTAAAAAAAAAAAAAAAAAAAAAATTAAATAATTTATTTTAGAAAGTGTAATAAAGTTAGTGGAGACTTAAAAAATAAAGATGTTAAATTCTCGTTCTCAATAACCCGCGAC
Organism: Siphlonurus alternatus; assembly: GCA_949825025.1. Lineage (NCBI taxonomy): Eukaryota > Metazoa > Arthropoda > Insecta > Ephemeroptera > Siphlonuridae > Siphlonurus > Siphlonurus alternatus. Next base: position 36,438,926 of record OX463781.1, read on the forward strand.
TGCGCAAAACAGCACGCCAAAAAATCGTTACTTTTGATTAATGGATAGTTCGTCACAACTGCAGAGGGGCAGCACTGTATACGACGTGATTTGAGTGGGCATGACAGCTCAAATCAACTGGTGGTTTTGAAATTTATTTTACTGACATTACAGAGTACACCCAATTATTTCATTCCATGTGCCTTTTCCGTCATCGATACGTATCATACAAATCCAAGTAAAAGCGTTTGAAAGAAAAGAGTAAACTCAGCCAGGACTCGAACCTGGGACCTGGGACCTTCCAATTTGAATCTGTTAAAATATATTTAAAGTACACCCAATGTTATAAGTTTCTAGACACCCCATCGTTTCACAAGAGAATATATATAAATACAGAGATATAATAAGGTGACCTGTTAATTCTTTGGTTTCACGTACGTCCTCTTAGGATCATACTTCAGAGGTGACAGATATTCAAATATATTTACAAATCGTCGCCTGAGAATAGAAGCACCATTTGAACATCTGAAAATCAGGCAGAGGGGAATTGAGGGAAATTTAAAAATAGGTTTGACGTAGACATTTAACCAAATGTTTACAAAGTATCAAATAATAGACAAAATAATGTTTAAATTTTTTTATTTCATAATTAGAAAATATATATAAAATTATGCTTTTCTGAAAATTTTCAGCTTTTTTGGAGTTTGGGAACTAATTTAAAAAAATATATTATATTTAAAATATCTGAATTAGGGTGGTACAACCTAATGGGACAACCGTGACGTCATCAATAGCCAATCATAGCAACCGTGACGTCATCAATTTTTTTTTGAAATTAGTTCCCACACTGCAAAAAATCTGAAAAAATTCAGAAAAATTTAGAAATTTCTAATTATGAAATAAAAAAATGCAACCATGGCATTATTGTCGATTATGAAGTTTTCATACTAGTTTCAAAATTTCTCCCTTTACTATTTAAATTAAATATACAATTTTTTATGTAAATTGTGCAATTTAATATAAAGTAGACAAATTAGTCAATAAATAAATACAAATTTAATTTGTAATGTAATTTAATTTGATTTAATTTACTTAAAATATTACTGCTCCTTGAATTTCAAATCCAGCGCTTACCGTTTCCATGACAACCACTGATATTGGAACCCGTTGTCAAGGACAACCACATCTCATAGCAATAAATCAATAATAACAGATGTTTAAGGTAAAGATATTACGAATCAGCTGTTGGACGCAGTCTCCTTTGATTAGCATGTAAACCTTAGCAAATTCACAACAATTCTGAACTTTTTTTTTAGTGGCACATTTTAGTGCCTAAAAGCCATACGAAAAAAATTCAAAACAATGTAACAAGCAGATTTTTTTCATTTTTTTTTTTTTTTTAATTTTCAGCATAGGGCTTTTCCATGGAGAGACAAACTAAAAAATCAATAAAAAAATCGGTTTATTAAATTGAATAAATTGTTTTGAATTTTTTTTGTATAATTTCAGAAATTTTGTGAATTTGCTATAGGATTTACATGTTAATCAAAACTACGTCGAACAACTGATTCGTATTATCTCTACCTTAATAAAAAAAATATCTGAGCTCCTGCTCTGATCAGTTTATTTTGAATTGCAGTTGTATGTACCTTGTGATGGATGTTAACTTTGCCTAAGGGGCATACATGACTAAAATGTGTCAATTGCCCCAAAATATCAACCAATCAATCTTAACTTTGCTTATACCTTATGCATGCACCATTGATTAGCACTAAGATTTCTCTATTTTTGTTTTCGTTAAAATATTTTATTTTAGGATACCTTCTTCTTGCGCAGTCGCAAAATAAAATTCAAAATCTGTTAGTGTGCGATATATAAAATAACGAGGAGCAAGTTCAAGAGCAAGGCTAATGTAGCGAGGGCAGCGTCCAGAAATGGTCTGTGCTGAGTCAGCGTAGAATGTTAGCAGAAGTCGTGTTCAAATATATAGATAAACATCGTTTTATACAGTGTAATCAATGGACATATATATAAATACAAAACTGTCATTGCAGAGAATTATACAGAATTGGTCATATTAATTAATCACGTAAAAAAAAAAGATTAATAAAACTTAGTATTTTCATTTTTTTATTTACAAATTTAATTTATTAATTTCATTCAAATTATAATATCAAAGGCTTCAACCTATTATAATTATTATATATTATGTGATCCACGGAATCCTAGCATAATATATTTTGAATCAAATCATGTATACCTAATTATTTACGCCACATATTAATAAGAATAATATAAATATTTTTTTTTCTCCCTCCAATATTATCGTATTCTCTATCCCAATAAAAAATTATTATTATTAATTATTATGAAATATAAATAGTGTTGTTGCTTTTACATATGTAATAGTTTAAATAGTAATTTCTATGTGTGCGGTGATGAAGACCAACTATTTGACGTGTGTCCGGTGCTGCTGTAGATCTCGATGGCGGTGTCCTCAGTACTGTACCAGCTGGCCACGCGACCTCAGGAGCAGCAGAAGTTATATGAGGAGGCGCGACGAGTGCTTCCCTCAGCCGACACGCCCCTCACCGCGGCCAAGCTCGAGGAGATGCCTTACCAGAGAGCCTTTATCAAGGAGGTGTTCAGGTACATTATTCAATTTTGCTTGTAGTACGTGCTAGAAGCTGTGTCCCTTCCCTCAAATGATATTAGCTTGAAGTTCCTATATAGGGGGGAATATGTTCAGACGCGAATCCAAGATCGCCCTCTCCACTAAAGGGTCCCAAATATATTGAAGGTGTTACCACCCCCCACCCTCCCACCTCAAATTTAACATTAGGGGATAGAGCATCGCCCCCACCCCCTTCCCGCTGGCCCAGAGCAGTGCGCTTTATCCGCCCCTAATTATGTATATGGATAGGGAAGTATAAAAAAAAAATGAAAACACATAATATAATGTTTGCCACGTTTTGCAACGTCTTAAATTAAAGTCATGCACCCATACATTAAATGGGCCCCCTTCCCCCACATTGCATCACAAAGTGGTTGTTCATCTTACAATAAATTAAAATTAAAAACGTGATAAAAATCCTTCTACAGACAATGAATGTAATTCAATTTTATTGTCAATTTTAATTATAAATCTTTACAGCATGCACTAAAATATATGAAAATAGTAGGTTGATTTATTTTATTTTACCTTTTTCTGATGCGTTAATTCAATGCTAATTTACGTGTACATACAACATAAAACCCATAGTCCACATCAGGTGCTTACATATAATAAAAAAAACAGGTAAAATATTAATTATAAATGGTAAGTTATAAAACAAATTTAAAGCTGATCATCCACATCAACATATTAATAATCAAGTCTTTATTTTTTAAAATTCTCGCGTGCCCTTTTACAACAATTAAACTTCAAATATTTTATGAAATTTATTCATAGAAATAATTTATACAAGTATTTTTTTACAGGAAATACTCAACAGTGATCGGCAATGGAAGAACGTTGATGAACGACATGATCATTGGAGGCTATCACATTCCAAAAGGAGTAAGCATAAATTTTTATTACCATATAAATATTTTGATTCCAATAATAATAATAATAATTTTATTTCGATTCTGGTTTTACAATTCAACATCAATCAAGTCACAAAAAAAATATATATATATATAAACATAAATATACAACAAATTTCATACGTCCATTAAACACTGTTCTGAGAGTTTATTTGAAAAGAACATTTTCACTGAATAAAACTCTTTCTTTGTAAGCACATCTCTAAGCTTACTTTTAAAGTAAAGTGCGCGCTAGAAAAAAAAGTTGAGTTAGTATTTTCTAAAAATAGTTCAAGTAGTCATCCATATCAAACCAAAATTAAAAAAATTCTATCTCAAATAGGTTTGCCAGAAAAAAATTACAAAGTCAGAGTGAACGCGTCGCTTAACATGGGGCCTTACCTGACAAAAACCCTCGAATATCTCGAAAAAATACACCGTTAGGTGGTATGAAAAAAATATAGTGATGTTCTATGACCCAAGCTTTAACCAAAAACCGATTAAAAATTTTTTCTCTCGAATCCATTTTTCCGTAAAAAAATCAAGAAAATCTACCATGTTAATTCCCATAAGATTTTTTATTATTTTTTTACGGAAAAATGGATTTAAAAAAAGAAAAAAAAAAAAACAAAAAAAAAAAACAACTGGTCGCTCTCAATATTTCTGATACAAGCTGGCAAAAAATCATAAATTTTTGCGCTTTGATATAGTGGATTTTTTCTAATAGTCACAGGTTCTGTGACTTATTATTCCACTTTTCTGTTTATTTCTAGTTTTATATATATGATTATGACACTCAAAATATTCTGGGTGTTTCCTTCTAAATAAGGTACAACTTAAAATCAAACCATATAACAAGTTTGAGTAAATATATGCATAATAAATTGAAAACATTGATTCTAAAGATACTTGATCCCTTATAGAATATAATACAAAGTTCCCAGAATTTAATTTTTTTGTTATAGCATCAATATGAAGTTTCCAATCTAGGCTTTCTTGTATAATGAAGCCTAAAAATTTGGTACTCTCTTGTCTTTTAATGGTTTTATTTTTTATTTTAAGGAGGTAACTATGATCTTGGATAATTCTATTGGTATGAAACTGCATGAAAAATGTTTTTTTTTTCATTTAATATTAATTCATTATCATTACACGATCGTTTCATATCAGACAACGTTTTATTAGCTTTCAGCATTAGTTCATTCTCTGAATTTGCAATGATAATAGCTGTCGCATCATCAGCATATTTTACTATTTTAGCATCAGGAATGTTTTTTGGCAGATCATTAGTACCTATTGCAAAAAGGGTTGGAGAAATTTTCCCTCCCTGTGGCACCCCAACTGATAGCGGTAGGGTAGTAGATTTAACATTACACTTATAACCCTCTGATATGCTATTTATTTCAACATACTGCTGCTCACAAGTCAGATAAGAATAAATTAGTTTTATGCCATTATCATCACACCCAATATTTTTTAGCTTACCAGTCACAGTTTAATGTATCGAACGCTTTCGATAGGTCAAAATATATAACAATACAGTACTTTTTGTTGTCGATAGCAGAATATATAGTGCTCAAAAGATCGAATGCCGCATTCGTGGTGGATCTATTTTTGATAAAAACATGTTCATTGTCAGATATCAGGTTATTCTCAAATCTGTAATCAGTTATGATTATGATATGATGTGCAGTATAGTTATTGGTGATATAGGTATAATAAACTGAATAGCACTGCATGTCACATATTTAACTTAATTTTTGTCGTGTTTGTAACGTCTTCGTGCAATCATTGGGACAGATTTTGCAACGAAGAACTGCACTAGCCGAACACGAGCCGAAGTACAATTAAGCATCTCCGACGAAAACCTAAATAAATATGACGCCCAGTAACTCCACATGCTCCAGTGTACTATATAATAATATTTTTATTATACTATTAATACGTAATGATAGATTCCTGTGATTACTGTGGTAGGTGCAACTAGTTTTCCCGACCATTGTGACTGGCAATATGGAAGAGTGGGTGTCCGACGCGGCGAGCTTCCGTCCTGAACGTTGGCTCAAGCAGCCGCCAAAATGTTCGGCCAACTCTCCGGACACACAGGATGTCCGTAACACTGGTGGAGAGCAGAATCGTATCCACCCATACGCTTCTCTTCCATATGGGCACGGTGCAAGAATGTGCTTAGGAAGAAGATTTGCTGACCTTGAGATACAAGTACTTCTAGCTAAGGTGTGTATAAATTGTTTAGGTTATATAATATATTTACTTATTTTACAGAAAGTTACTGAAAATAAAATATACCAAAAAAATTATAACAATGAATTGAACTATACATAGTATAGAATACTATAGAATATAAAGAAAACAAACTTTTTTGAATACTATTATTTTATGACTGAATATTTGAAAATGCTATATATAAAAAAAAGCACTACAATAGGAAATGTTCCAATTTTAACATGTTAAAAAAAAAAAAAAAAAAGAGGAGAGAGAATATTTGTAAAGCCGGTATTACACGTTTCAATTTTGCATACAATTTTTCCATACAAGAAAACGTTTACTTTATTTGTTTGCATTGAGAGATAACATTTTCTTATAATAGGAAAAATTGTATGTAAAATTGTATCGTGTTATAATATAATACCGGCAACTCTACAGTAAAATGCATTTTTTTTTTAATGATTCATTATTTAATTTTAGTACAATAAATATAGCCAATTGCATAACACTTCTTTTGAGTAAATTAAATTTTGTCCTTAAAAATTGTTTAAATAAATTATTTATTAATGATTTTTCAATGCAATCATTGCTGGAGTCTAAAATTGTAAATCGTCTAAAAATGTTTGAGTAAATCTATAATTTTAATATCTGTCCATATATATAAAGCTGTCTGCCAAATTACAACTAAATTTCCCAAACAAACAAACAATTAAACAATTTAAGAAACAACAAACAAATAAAAGCTTGTATGCTTGCAGCTGATACGTACTTACAAGCTCGAGTTCCTGCACGAGCCACTAGAATACCAAGTGACCTTCATGTATGCTCCGGAGGGCAAACTGCGCTTCAAGATGACCAAAAGAGACTGAAACATGTAACTTTTAATGGGCTTACGGGGTGTCATTTTTTTACTGGCTCAATCAAAAGAGGAGGTCGGAAAATATACCTTAGATTTTTTTTGCAATTTTTTTTAGCACTGCACCATACCTAAAATGGAGACTAAAAATGTCTTGTGACCTGGAGGCTCCATCCGCAAGGCCTATGACATCATTACATTATTTGGTTTAATTAATAAACCAAATAAAAAAAAAATTGTAAAAAATTAATGCATTGTTGCTTTTTTATTAAAAGTTATCATTTGTTTCCATAGCAACGTGATTGTTTAGAAGCATTAAACAGTTAACCCAAAGAATGTAATGACGTCATAGGCGTGTCGAATAGAGCCTCCAGGTCACGAGATATTTTTAATCTCCATTTTAGGTTATGATGCAGTTCTAAAAAAAAAAAATCGCAAAAAATTCTGAGGGATATTTTTCGACCTCCTCTTTATTTGATTGAGCCGTTAAACAAAAATTACACCCCGTAAGCCCATTACGTGTCAATCAAAGTCTTATTCTGCTCGTCGTTGCAAACAATGTTTTTGAGTCCGGTAGGGCTAAAAAAAGTTCTGTTATTGATTTACATATCTTTTAGAAAATTGCCGATTATAAGGATTATACTTCCGCCACAGCCATGTTATTACGTTCTGTGTTAAATCATGCAGGCACTTCATCGTCCTGCATGGTTAACAATAAAGGAAGTTTCATCCAACACAATTTTTTGTTACAACCATAGCATATGCAGAAGATTTTGGTTTACATGCAAGTACTAACAGGCATGCATTTACCTGCATGTGTTTTCATATTTTATATTTTTTATTAATATCGTGTTAATTATATTTTCAATTAATATTATTATTTTAAGTAGTTCAGTATAGTATACTTTGAGATATTCTTTATATACAGTATATATCATAGTATATATATATATATATATATATATATATATATATATATATATATATATGTATATATATATATATATATATATATATATATATATATATATATATATATATATATATATATATACATATATATATATATATATATACATATATATATATATATATCCCATTTTGTAAATAAAAATGTATAAAAATTTATTGTCTTGGATAGAAATAAAATAATTATTCACGCTATACCGTATTTGCATTTCCTGATCTGCTCTTTGTAGTCCTCAGATAAAAATCGCGGCAGCTATTTTACCAAAAGCTTTTTCACTCTAAATTTTACAGTGAGGGTTAAATTTCTCTGTCGCATATGGGCTCAAGATCTCAGCTATCTATTGACATTAAATACAATGGTAGTTAAAAATAACTTAGTATAATTTAGAAAAAAATATGATTTGGGCCCTAAACTGAGGGGGACGTCTTAATTAGCCAGTCTAGCATGTTTAATTAAATGCAGCTACCAATTTTCCAATGGACAACTTACATGGAATTTTTTATTGCAGAAATGAATAGAGGGTGCCAAATTATGTTACTGTGATTATTTCAAACTTTTTTGAGCCCTCGAACTATTTTTTAATAATTATTGAAAGTGCGGCCACACCCTCTGGAGCCGCCAATAGGCGTCTCGGCCCCATCCTTTTTATTAAGGAACCAGAACCAGAGGTGCCAACATAATTTATAGAACTTTCAAAAATCATTTAAAATAGTTCCGGAACTAAAAAAAATTGAAAAAATTCACAGTAGCATAATTTGGTACCCTCTATTTATTTCTGCAACAACAAAATTTCATGTAAGTTGTCTAATGTGGAATATCATAGAGCATTAATGGACATTTTGCATCAATTTTATTTACTAGCTCAATTAAAAGAGGAGGTCGAAAAATGCACCTGTGAATTCTATGAGATTTTTATTTGTACTGCATCATGGCTAAAAGAGAGATAGGTCACGTGACCTGGAGGCAGCGTCCGTGACGCCTGTGACGTCACTGAACTGTTCGGTCAAACCTACGATCGACTTTAATATAACGTTTGTAAACAACCTGCTATAAACCTGTAAACAACGTTGCTATGGAAACAAGCAACAATGGACAACATACATGAACAAATTTTATTGCAGAAATGAATAGAGGGTACTAAATTATGCTACTCTGAGTTTTTCCAGATTTTTTTGAGACCCGAAACTATTTTTAAATAATTATTGAAAGTCATGTGATTTCAGTTGGCACCCCTGAATTTTCAATAAAAAGAAAAGAGACTGGACGCCTATTGACGCCTCCAGGGGGCGTGGCCGCACTTTCAATAATTATTTAAAAATAGTTCTGGGTTTCAAAAAAATCTGAAAAAATTCAGAGTAGCATAATTTGGTACCCTCTATTCATTTCTGCAATAAAATTTTGTCATGTATGTTGTCCATTCATTTATTGTTTATTTATATAGACGATCGGTTGCTTGACCAGCGACAGTTCAATGACGCATAGGCGTCACGGGCGCCGCCTCCAGGTCACATGACCTCTTTACATCTCTATTTTAGCCATGATGCAGTACGAATAAAAATCTCATAAAATTTATAGGTGCATTATTCGACCTCCTCTTTCGATTGAGCTACTAAAAATGTGATGCAAATTGTTCATTATCACCAATAGTTTCCACTATGTCTTCATCAATTTCCCTTGGGTTCATATTTTTCTATACCACATTAATAGTGGACCTCTGCTCACATTTTGGGGTCACCTGACATTGCTTGACAAAAATTAGAACAGAAAAATAAATCTGGGCCGCAGGGATATGAAAATTTACACACACCCTACTGAAATACCTTTAATTCTATTATAGGACAGGTGTTGTTTTTCTTCTATTACAATTATAGATGCATTTTTCAGAACTTTTATCCAACGCTCGTAATTTCAATAAATTCAATGAATTCCAGGCCATACACATGCAGTACTATTTATTTTATAGAATTAGCACTCTCCCTGGAGTTGCTATGGATACCACAAATGATTTTAGCCCACAACATTTAATATACTAACGAATTAAAAGTACTATATTTTACATCGAATATACAAAGCTTTTTTTGATACTGAGAATGCAACATTTTAAAATAATATGACGTTTCACTGATTTACAATATATGTATGTATATATAATATATAATGTTATATTATTGAGGCCATAAAAATTTCAATATAGTTATTCAAATATAATTATTTTTTAATTTATATCAATTATTAATAATTATTAAATATATTTTATTCACATTAATAAAAAAAAGTAACACAATTATTTAACAATCAACATATTATTTTTTTATTATTTATTATTAAAATGTAGTAAATTAATATAAATATGTACTATTATTTAGATATTTACTATAGTAATTGAAGAAAATATGATATACAAGTGATAAAATTACATTGTCCACTCAAATTATTATCATGTCATTTTCCAGCTTAACTTGATTTATAAATGTACAAATCAGCTTTTCAGAGCTGAAGGGTCAGCTAGGCTATTCAAAATGCAATTATTGAGTACTGTACAGTACATAGTAACGATGTTACGTTCTTCTCTCAGTTCTCTCGACAAAACGCAGCTGAAGCGGTCCTGTCGGCATAAACATGGGGGTGACTCGATACTCGAGCGGTGCGTGGTGGTACTCCACCCGGAATGTTTGAACGATCTGAAAGGACAAAGAGATTAGCATGATCAGGAGGATAAAAAAAATTCAGAAATTTTGATGCTCAAATGATAAAATTTCAAATAACATGGAAGAATAATATAACAAAAAGGAAAAAAAGAAGCTCAAAATCTTCCTCTTTTTTTTTTTTTTTTTTTTTTTACGTTGTTTTAACTTGTAAGAAAGTCACTATTTGAATTAAATTTTAAATCAATTTTCAATAAATTTAATATCAGAGCTTTAAATTGATGCATAAAAAGTGCACATTGAGACAAATTTTATGGGCTAGCTTTATTTGTATTTACAACTTTCAATGACTTTTCGAACACGGGTAAATTACGTTATGTTTAAAAATATATCAATGAGCTTTTTTTTTTTTTTTAATTTATATGAAACTGTAAGGTAACAAGCTCGTGAAACAAATTTCATTCGCACTTTACATGAAAATAGTATAATATATAAACGTAAAACAAATTAAACAGCTAAAAAAAAAGAAGTTTCTGTCCACTTGATTAAAACAAGAGACTGAAAAAGCAGCAAGTACCTTAGTAATAAGGGTCTGTATCTCAAGGTCAGCAAAGCGCCGTCCCAAACACATGCGTCTACCGTATCCAAACGGAAGGGACGCAAATGGGTGTATGGCTGCTTTTCTAACAGGACAGGCTGCCTCGGAGCCCCCACTACACGTGCGAGGATTTGGGGATTTGAGCCACCTCTCAGGTAGGAAACTTTGAGGGTCAGGGAAGTACCGTGCCTGGTTGCTGATCACCATGTGCTGGAATACTACCTGAACCTGGAACATAAATATACCGTAAGAGAAGAGCAAGAAATTTATTTTTGTTTGCATGGTTTGGGGAACTAAATAGAGATAATGTAATTTTGCGGTTAAGGCTCAACTCGTGAGTCTACGACTTCTTTTTTTTTTTATTCTTGAGAACTTACGTTGGGGTTTATCTCAGTGATGTTTTTTTTTTTTTTTTTTTTTTTTTTTTTTTTTTTTACATTATCATGCAATAAAATATGTAATTTAATGTCCATGCATCAATATACTGAATAAATATACATACAGCAGGTATAGGTGGGTCTGAAAAAAATTGCATTGGACACGCTGCATGTAATTATGATTTAATTTCATATTTGGATATAATATATACCTCGAGTTATAATATTTAACATACAAGTATAGGGAAAGGCGTTACATGAATTATATGAGTATTATGTCTCGGCTTTTTGCAACACAATTTTAAGGGTTCAAAAAAATATGCAAAAAAAAAAAAAAAAAAGTGTATTCTAAAATGCAAAAAAAAAAAGTTCATGAGTCAATTTAAAGATGTATGAACAAAGTGAAAATTTCAGTCACTACGTGTGTGGAGGGTTTTGGAGTTGAAACCCTTAGGCCTAGCTGGTATATTTAACAGTCTAAATTAGTATACACATATAATAAAGAATGGTATAAATTTATAGTCTATATAATATTTAATTATATAATTAATTATTTTAAAAACAAACACTTTGAATGTGATCTTATAGATCGTCCTTCGTACGGAATAACGAGCTATCTGCCTACCACTATCTCGTCGCAATAATGAGCTATCTGCTATTTCAGATAAGCTCAATTATGAGCTTTATTTTATATCGATTTGCAGCTCATAATTTCACTCATCTGAAATATAGCAGATATAGCTCATTATTTCGGATGAAGGACGATATCTCTCTACATTGTGTTACACGAAGTATATTAATTTAGATAATTTATCATAATTGTGATCTGGACTTACTCCAGCAGGTATTTGATATCCGGCTATCACGGTGTCACTTGTCATACAACGACCGTTCCCGATCACAACCGGATACATCCTGAAACATGACCACAAGTTTACATTACAAAAAGAGCAAATTAAGAGGACTCTGACTTTTCTTAGTTATACTATAATCAGAGCAAAGATCACGATCTTTTCTCTACTATAAATCACACTAAATTTTAGATGCTGAATTGGTTTCAGTACTTTATGTCAGTACAAAATTGCTCCAGTTTCGTCTTACATCCAGCACTTTTGACCTATAAAACACTTATTCCAAGTACAAATTTGGTACTGAAAAAAGAGTAAAAAAAAGTACAAAAAATTGACTCTATTTTTTCAGTACCAAATTTGTACTTGGAATAAGTGTTTTACAGGTCAAAAGTGCTGGATGTAAGATGAAATTTTTGTACTGACATAAAGTACTGAAACCAATTTAGCATCTAAAAATTTAGTGTGAAATATTCAGTTTTAAAATTACGTCTACTTTCTGTGGAGCTTTAACTGCAAGAGATAAAAATATTTAGGTCGAGGAAAAATCTAATAAGGAAAACAACAATTCTATTATATAGTATTCAAATATGGTTAAAATTTGCTACCTCTCGTGAAGCTATTTGCATTTGCATGATAATGTTCACTATCAGAGTAGTGTGGGGACGTATACTGTACTCATGCCATGTCGATGTATCAAAATACATGAGGAAACAATATACACTAATACAACAGTATATTTATGTAAATAATTCAAAATAATGAATGATTACTTTACTAATTAACTAATTCAAGTTGCTTGGTAAAATTTTAATCAAGGCTATAATATAATATAATATAAGAATATTAAATGAAAGCTATTATTTTCTAACGTTAATATTATATGTAACATACATTAATATATTGTTTTTGCATCTCCGTATTCTTGTCCCGTCAAAACAGAGTCTTATCAACAAATGCAATAGTTTGCACTGCATTCATGACCTACATAATTTATCCATCCCGTCATTATAGCCATGATGTAGACAAGGGGGAACCATGGAAACCCCAAGTCAGGATGGTCGGTGTCAGAGCACGGTCGAAACACCTCCCGAATGCATGAGGTATATTAAGTGGCTCATATCTAACCAGACAGTGCCATGGAGGTTCAGATCTTTCAATCTTTTTACCTGTACTCTCCCAGTATAGAATTAAACGTGCGACAGACGTGCTATCATTGCGCCACCATGTAACTCCCGAATGTATAGTAATGGAGTATCGACCTCATTCTTTTTATTGCAGAAATGGATAGAGGGTGCAAAGTTATGTTACCCTGATTTTTTTCAGATTCTTTTGAAACCGGGAAATATTTAAAAAAAAAAAATTGGAAGTCCTTTTCGTGGCGTCACGAGACGCTACTCCTTAAGAAAAAGATAGGACTTGCTTCCTCGTGACCTCACAATTTTTTAAAAATAGTTCCCGGTCTCAAAAAAATCTGAAAAATATCAAGGTAGCATAATTTTGCACCCTCTATCCATTTCTGCAATAAAAAAAATTGAGGTCGATACTCCATAATATATGAAGAATCATGCAGTTTCTGATATATTCTGCATGACTATAATACCTGAGTGTTTCCTTGACGCATGCCTTGAGGTAACTCAACCCCTCCAGGGTGTCGGCTGTGAGGGTCGCTCTTGGCCCCGGCAGAGCTGCAGCAACCTCCGCATACAACGTCTCTTGCTTCTCGGGGTTCAGCGCCAGTTGGTACAAGATGGACGCAATCGCAGCAGACGTCTATAGCATCAAAAAGACATTAGAAATAAAATAAAAAATTATACAATAGTGTTCTGTCAAATCCGATTATCTAATTTCATCACGTTTTCTCAAAACAGACTAACTCGTTTTATTACGAGCCAAGATGGTCGGTTTTGCACCATATTTTCTCAGGCATAAAAGAAAATTATAAATAAAAAACCATGGCGCAAAATCGACCATCTCGGCTCGTAATAAAACGAGTTAGTTGGTTTTGAGACAATTAACGTGATAAAATGAATTAGTCGGTTTCGACAGAATACCATCAAATTTATATTAGTTGTTTATTGAGAATCAATATAAAATAAGACACAGTACACCAAATCAATGGATGACAAAGAATTTCCCATTCACAAAAGTGTCCAGTCACCTACGTACTGGACCACCACCTGTATTGGACCCTCTGGATTATATTATATGTGAAGGAGAGAAACACTATGACGTAATTTGTTGTCTTTGTTTACTCTCAATTTTCGAGTCACATTTAACTAGGTTTTTGTAGTGTTTGTAATGTCATTGGTTATTGGTTGATAATTTACAAATTTACAACGAAGGATCTAACTGGCCCATCGTGAACCGAATACTTCCGAGCATCTCCGATCATAACCTACATGAATATGATTAATTTTTCACGGAACAATTTACTATTTTTTAGTTATTTTTTAGTTATTCTTTTCTACCGTTGCCATATTACATATATTCGATCTTGAGATCTTGAGGATGAAAGTAATTCATTATGTCATAATACGGAAAAAGTGCAACACAATTTTTTATTGCAGAAATGAATTAGATGCAAAATTATGCTACTTTGATTTTTTCAGATTTTTTTAGAGCTTAAATTGAAACAATTTTAAAAAAATTGTTGAAAGTTCAGAGAAAGAGACAGAGAGGCGTCAATAGGCGTCATAGCATACTTTTTTTTATAAAAGGATAAGACCTAAAAAGGCGTGGATTCAAACTCGACCTCAGCAAACTTTTTTAGAAATACTTCCTGGCCTCTAGTTGAATTGAATTGATTGATGTATTGACTTCGGGTCTAAGGACCAAGCAGTCATTGCCCGTAAACTTCCTGCGGCCTCTAAAAAATCTGTAAAACATCAGGGTAACATAATTTGATGCCCTCTATTTATTTCTGCAATAAAATTTTTGCATGCATGCGGACTGTCTTTTGTTCATTATGATTATGTAAAGAATACAAACTCCTATAAAGTAATTATATCTGTTATAATCAACTTCTTTGCTGGTAAGATGATGAAAGCTTAGTTTTGTATATTTTTTGTACCTCTGTGTTTGTTACTTACTACGAAGTTCTAATTAATTACGTTTGAAAACACAACTTGAAGTATTTCTTTTTAAATGCAATTATATATAAGTTTATTATTAATATAATATAGTTAAATTGATTTAATATTCTTGCTTCAAGTAGCCCTGGAAGTAAGATTTCTGATCATCTTGTTCATGTTTGAGTATTGAAAATTCGCAAACATGTTAGTAATTTTCTTTAAGAACCTATAGCCAAAATTTTAAAATTCAAATATAAAGGATAGAAACCTCTCACTTCCGAGTACTTTTCAGCGGGAATATAAAATTAATTTGAAGGTAGTTTCAAGTTTCAATACAATCATTGCAAGAAATATGATAAACGTAAGAAATTTATACAGTTCGATAAAATTTAAAAAATCTATTATGTATTTATATATATATTTTTATATTTTAAAGTATTTGTGCACTTTACTACACACTACTTTTTGTACTTGTGATAATGTACTGGTAATAGAGTATTGTCCTCAAATTTTTTTATTGCAGAAATGGATAGAGGGTGCAAAGTTATACTACCCTGATTTTTTTCAGATTTTTTAGAGCCCGGGAACTATTTTTAAAAAATTATTGAAAGTCCTTTTCGTGACGTCACGAGACGCCGCTCCTTAAGAAAAAGATAGGACTTGCCGCCGCGTGACGTCACAAAAAGGACTTTCAATAATTTTTTAAAAATAGTTCCTGGGCTCTAAAAAATCTGAAAAAAATCAGGGTAGCATAACTTTGCACCCTCTATCCATTTCTGCAATAAAAAAAAATTGAGGACAATACTCTATTGTGATGCAGTTCTGTTTATATAACTAGCAAGTAAGCTCAGACAAATTTAAACATTTTCCGGAAGTTGCCGGAAGTGTATAGAGTTTCTGGCCTTCCTATTCGTATTTCAGCATTGTAATTTCACACATAGATCATTAAGTGTACTGCAAATCGCTTTGCAAAGTTTCAAAGCTTAAATAAAAAGAGGAACAGCTACAAACTTTACACTTCCGGCTACTTCTGGTGGGAATTTCGTATTAATTTGACTGTAATAGCTCTAAGCCTTACCCTCTATGTTAATTTCTAAATGACATAACAACAAATAATAACTCTTCTGAGAGGCATTCCATTTCCCCTACGTGTTTTATTGTGTGACAAGAGAAAGCTTCGAGTCAGAGAATTTTTATTATAGAAACTTGCAATGTCATTCGTGTATCCATCAAATATTCAACTAGAAAAATAATTATCTTGAAAAGAACCTTTCGTTATTTTAAACTCTTATATTATATTCTACATTAAAATTAAATAAACTTCAAATTTCAAATATGTGAATTAATTTAAAAATAGTTTTTTTTTTTTTTTTTTTTTTTTTTTTTTTATTTCACTTAATATTTACATGACATTGTACCAGCCAGGGTTTAAAATAACCCTGTCGGCTGCTACGTTTTACATAAAGGTCTTCAAAATCTTGTTACTAAATGTACACATTGCAAACAAAAAAAAAACAAATATTTTCATGTTATTAATACATAATTATACATAGTTTAGTTCTACTAACATATAAATTATACAAAACAATAGTATTATTTTATAATATTTAAGTAACGTAATGAAGATATAAAGATAAAGAAAGAAAGAAAGAAAGATAAAATCAGTTACATTGAAAGCAAAATTATAAGTTTAATTTATTTTTAAAAAGAAATTTTAAAAATAAATACATTCAATACAATTAGTGTACATCAATTGTATTAAATGGATAGAAAAATTGAATATAAATTTATACAATTTAATACATACATATAGACACGTTTATTATAATACAGTAAGAAGCCATTCTTTTGTTTGTTTTTTTATTGTACGATTACATTCCAAATCTTTTAGTGCAGATGGCATTTCATTCCATATGCGTGGTATTAAAAATTGCCATGTTCGATCCTTAAATCTATTTATACTTTTTGGTGTAATAAGAGGATCTGAAACATATAAACGAGTATTATGTGAGTGAATCCGTGGTAATTTAAACGATTCCTCAAAATATTTTTCAAATATTAACGAATGTTTAGCTTGAGAATTTACAGGAAGTATTTTCCAATATTTATAAACATTATCATTTTCTTTAAATTTTTCACCAAATTTCATTCGTTTCAGTATCCTTTTTTGCATTTTTATTAATTGAGTCATTGCCCCAGATTCAATAAAGCCCCAGGCTGTTATAGCATATATAATGAAAGGGTGAGCAAGAGCAAAATATAAATTTCTAATTGTTTTTTCATGTACAACGACTTTTAGCTTATAAATTTGTGAGAGAAATGATCTTAATTTTTTAACAATTTTTAAAATATGTTTATCCCATTCAAAGTTCTGGTCAATTACCACCCCCAAATAAATATGTTCTGCTACTTGCTCAATTACATTACATGTACAATTTTGCCGAAATGAATGTAAACATGAATTTGAATGAATAGTTACATTAATTAATTCATCTTTTCTTAAATATTTATTAAAAATGTGCATTACTTTTGTCTTTTTGGTGTTTATAGTTAATCCATAATCGTGAGCCCAGTATGAGAGATGATCAATATTATTTTGTAAAATATTTATAGCTTCTTCAAAAATTTTATTTGTAACTAAGATAAGTAAGTCATCCGCAAACATAAAAATCTTACAATTTTTTAGTACTGAAAACAAGCTATTAACATAAACATTGAATAATATTGTTGAGAGCGTTCCTCCTTGAGGTGTCCCCAGTTTTATTTCCCACTCGTCCCCTTTTACATTATTGATTTCAACAGTCATTTTTCTATTATACAAATAATCTTTAATTAAATCAAGAATGGGACCATTTATTCCTATTTTTTTTAACTCATCAAATAATATATCATGATTAAGGCTATCAAAAGCCTTTGAAAAATCTACAAAAAGAGCAAGTACATGATTATTATTACTTAATTGTTCATTTATATAATTTGACATGTCACTGATAAGCTCATTAGTTGATCTACCCTTTTGATAAGCATATTGTTGTTTATTAATTATATTATAATTTTTTAAATATTTATTAATATTAATTACCAAATATGTTTGCAGTATTTTGTCCACAGTGGGAGGTAAAATAATAGGACGATAGTTATTAAAGTCTTTATGATCTCCTGCTTTATAAATTGGTCTACATGTTGATTTTTTTAAGGCACTTGGAAATGCACATTGCTGTAAACATAAGTTATTTAAACGAGTTAATACTAAAATCAAATCATTGCCAGCCATTTTGATGTGTTTAGAAGTTATTTTATCGTATCCAGGGGCCTTATTTTCTTTTAATCCACATACAATTTTTCCCATTTCATCAGTTGTTATTTTAGGTATATACAATGACTGCTGTGCAGTATCTGATTTAGTTATACAAAATTTTATATCACATTTGTGTATAATTCTTTTAACCCCCTCATCAAATGTTTTACTAAAAATATTTGCTATTTCTTTTAAATTTGTATCACCCATATATTTAATAATTTTATCATCATTTTTTATTGTTTCTCTACCAAGTAAATTGTTGATATATTCCCAGCTTTTTTTTACATTACCACTTAAATTTGAAAATTCAATTCTATCGTGTTTGTTCTTATTTATTCGTATTAAAGAATTTACTTTATTGCGTAGTTTTTTATATTCATTATCATACAAAACATTTTTAGGGTTATTTTTACGTTTGCGAAACATTTTATCACGTTCATCCATTAATAATTTAATTTCAAGCGTCATCCATGGTTCGCGCAAAATATTTGATACATTTATATTTTCCTTATATGTAGTCGTGCACATTTTAAATAAGTGATCATAAATATTTTTTATTCTGTCATATATTTCTGATGTATCGTTAAGACCGTTTAAAAAACCCCAACGTACTTTACCTATTTCTTTACTTAACTTTTTCTGATTTATATAAGTTTTATTTTTACTATTGTTATTTACAGAGTCAATTAATAATGCACCTATTATGTAATGGTCTGTTAGCTTAGTTTGTATCACACATGATTCTACTTTTAAATCCGGATATCTAATATACAAATGATCAATACAGGTTGATGTTAATATATTATTATTATTTAATTCTTCTCGAGTTGCATGAGTAATAACATTTAGTAACCCAAATTTTGCCATTTTTTTTTTATACTTTTCAACAAAATTGTTTTGAATATTAAATAAGTTTATATTAACATCGCCGATTATAATCATTTTTTCACTTTTGTCATTAAGAATTTGTTCACTGAGGTCTTTCAAAAATAGATCTTTATTACAGTCAGGAGGTCTGTACAGAGCATGTAAACTTATGTCATTGATTTTTATAGATATATGTTCATAATGTAATGAATTTTCATTAAAAATTAGTCTAATTTTTTCTGTTTTTCGAACAAAAATTATAATGCCCCCACCTTTTTTTTTCATCTCACTTTTCCGTACTTTAGAGATTTGTTCAAAGCCAGGTAATTGAAACATGTTTTCCTCACCTTCAATTAAGTGAGTTTCAGTTAGTACAATACATTTTAAGTTTAAAATATTATTAGCGACATATGTTATAAATTGGTTCCAGTTCTTTCGAATTGATCTTATATTTAAATGAATTATTCCAAAATTTAATTTAAATTCATTTTCACTGTAATTATTAATCCAATTAGAAAAACAAGTTTCTTTAAGACAAATAAAATTGTCAAGGTCAATAAGAAAATTATTCATTATTGCAAATAATAAAAGTAAAATCTAATAAGAATTAGATTACACAATCTTATTTTCCACGTCTGCTTCGGAACAAATTCTAACTATAGGAAGACTCTCAGATTTTCTAACAAAAACTTTTCCAAACTTGGACCACACAAACGAGTAAGATTTTGTCTTACCACGTTGTTTTGCTAGCCACAAAAGTCGGCGGTTGTATTGAGTCAGCTGCTCGTTGATGTAGATTTTTTCCATTGATCCATCCTTGAGAGCGGAGTTAGATGTCAGGGTACGATTTCGTGTTTTGTTGAGCCAGCCCGCACGAGCCGACGTTGACTTGAACTTGAGCACAAGAGTGGGAGGAATGCCAGGCATTCCTCGTCGCAGCGTGTTCGTGCGTCGCACCTCAGCAATATCACTCACAGTATTAGACACATCTAAAGCCTCTGCTATGTTATTTACAATGCTATCTAAATGCTCACCAGCTAGCTGTTTCACTCCACTTATCTCAATATTACAAGATAGTTGTTGTTGCTCAAGCTCACTTACTCTATTTAGAGCATTAACTATAATTATGTCCTTCGATCTACCATCTTCTTCTAATGTATCAATTCTTTTTGACATCTCCTTCATTTTCTTGTCTTGTTGTTCTTGTTTTTTTATAAAGTCATCATAACTTTTTGACAAGAATTCAATAGCACGTTTAATATCAGGAATATCATCACTTTTTTTAACTAATTCATCAGTTTTTTTGTCCAACCGAGAGAGGCATGCAAGTAATGTTTTAATGTTCATCTCTTCTTCACCAGCATCACTCCCAGCATCCGAACCATCCGCTTGGGAGGGCTGTGATGTTGTATCAGTACGACAACCCTTGCACAGCCACGTCAATTTGTTGAGTAGCTTGGGGGGGCGACCACGCGTGGCGAACTTTTTCGCACATTCCCCGTGTGCAGGAGACTTGCAAACCTTACACAGCACGATATCATCGAGATTTTCGATGTCTTCGTCACACTGGACACACTGCTGCATTTTAATTAATAACTTGAAAAGCACAATAATAAATTCAACAAAAGATCTTGAAAAATTATGTAGAGAGAACTTTGTATTTTGAGACAATCCGTAGCCAAGCACCGACGAGCGAGCGCGCGTGCGTGCTTCTCCTTCGAGAGCTCAAGCTACACTGAACAGTTATAAACAGTTATATTTATAACTGTTCCTTTTAAATCGTTTAATTACTTTAATTGATGTCTTAATTAATTTTTAAACATTTTTTTTAAATAAACCGGTATTACACATGATAAAACATGTATTATTATTGCATATAATTTTTCCTTAAGAAAATTTCAATTTCATTTGTTTGTATGGAAATAAAATTTTATTGCAAGAAAAAATTGTAACCAAAATTGTTTCATGTAATACAGGCTTTGCCCACACTTGCGATTATTTTATTTTTATATATGTCTTTTTGAATAAAATACATAATTTAATTTTATAATTTTAATAAATTTAATGAAAAAATAATATATATTTTTTACTTTTTGGAAAGTTTGGAATTACTGTTAAAAACTATTACACATTTTAACAGTGAACACTATACAATATGCTTATTATCATTCTTAGGCTCGATTTGGTATTCGATTGCATGATGGTATCGACTATCGATCGATTGCTCACCGTATCGATGCCGACCAGGAACATGTCGAGTGCCAGGTTGTAAGCAGTCTTATGACCAGCGTCCAAGGCAAGCACTCGCTGGAGAAGCGATGAGGTGTGGTCCAGCGGCCGTGGGTTGCGCTGTAGTTCAGCCAGGGACGCATCGATGTACTTGCTCGCAACACTGCAAAAAACAACGTAAATATATAAATACAAAATTATATGTTGCTTTACACAAAACATACTCGTAGGAAAGTTGATAAGATTGAAAATAGTCCATTAAGGTAGAGATAACGTCGAACAGCTGTTCGACGTAATCCCCTTTGATTAACATGTAAACCTTAGCAAATTGACAAATATTCTGAAATTTTTTTGAGAGGCAGATATTAGTGCCTAAAAGCCATAGCAAAAGTTTCAAAAACATTTAACGAGCCGATTTTTTTAAATTAATTTTTTAGTTTGGCTCTCCATGGGAAAGCCCTATGCTGAAAATTAAAAAAATTAATTAAAAAAAATTGGCTCGTTAAATCGTTTTGAAATTTTTTCTATGGCTTTTAGGCACTAAAATCTGCCTCTCAAAAAAATTTCAGAATTTTTGTCAATTTGCTAAGTTTTACATGTTAATCAAAGGGCATTACGTCGAACAGCTGTTCGGCGTTATCTCTACCTTAAAACGAAGTTAAAATCCTCCCGGAAAAAAATAAATAGAAATTTTTTGAAACTTTCAGGGTCAACTTGAACTAGACCACGCACCCAAAATCCACCCTGGGCATTTCCGGTTACCCTTAAAAAATGGCGGCTTCAAGTTACTTTTTTTTTTTAATTTTGTAAAAACAATTAAATCCCTAATTTAAAAATTAAAAATTTTAACTCATACTTTAAACGCAGTCTGAAGGTTATTTGGCTCGTATGTTTAATAATTTTTTATGGTATATTTGAATAGATGACCTCTATTTTTTTTTTTTTTTTTTTTTTTTATTAAATTGTAATTTTTTACGCTGTCTTTAAACCTCTAACATCCTTTAAAACACACTACAAAATACTATTGTGACACCATATGTGGTCATGTAATTTTTTACCACACAGGCATATAGATGTTGTTACATGAATATTACATCATAGAATCTTCGTTGGACTGAAGACAATGACGATTCTATTATCACAGAATAATATGCTTTGATTACATATTTTCATATTTCACCTCTGAATGTGTTACACATGTCAAAAATATTATTTAATTAGTTTGACAATACACAATTCAAAATTATCTATCCACAAATACATAAATTTATATATATACAGTGTATAATATATTGCAAGAAAAAAATAATGCAGCTTGTTCGTATTATGCATTATATATATTTTGGGTGCGATTCACGAAGCAGTTAGCCAGGTTTCTAACTGTAATAGGAAGAATTAATCTCTTATGTATATATTACTATTGGCTGTAATCCACTTCTAACACCATAGTGATAGTCACTTAATAAATATATACTATCAACTTATTGTAGGATTTGCAGGATGGCTCGTCTATGATATTGAATCATACAAACGTGTAGTGTAGATGATATAACTATTTATTATTACTCGTTCATTGTAGTTGTAACATAATACAGTTATCACCGAGGCTAATAAGTCCAAGAAGTCTTGCAGAAACTATGTTCACTTTCCATAGCGGTGATGGTTCATGTAGGTGGCGTCTATGCGTGTGTAGAAGAATAAGTCCGAGCAGTGAGAGATGAGAGTGAGTAGTGAGAAATACGAGTGAGAATGATTCACTATCCGCTACTCTTTATATAGGAAAGTTAGGGATAAATGTTAACTACATTAACTCCGCGGCATATGCCTTAAAGAATACCACATTGCCCATAGCAATTAAGTTACGCGCTTCACACTACAGCTCCAGCCCCGTATTGCAACACATGAATCCACAAGAGGTATATATTCTTTTACTGAATCAATAACGCACAACGCTAGAATCTTCTTAAAGAGATATCATCATTATTGCAGTTATACTTATTATTACAATTACATAACCACGTTTAGCTTAACCATGTTTTATTTTAACACGTAAAACAGGTATAGTTAAACGTGGTTAGAAACCTGGCTAACTGCTTCGTGAATCGCACCCTTTGTTTCTGTAATGGAGAAAAAGCGACTATTAAAAACAAATAAAAAAAAAATTAAAAGAAAATATATCTTACAGCTTGGTATGACCTAAATCTATGTAATGTAAAAAAAGTACAATGTGAATGATGAAACTGTAGCAAGTAAGGATTCAATTATTATTGAATGATACATAATAATTTAATAATATACGTATATAGGAAAGCAAAAACAGCATGATTACTTTTCCTAGAACTGATAAACGGTTCAAATGAAAAATGAAAAGAAAATTTAATGAAAATGATTTGCCATGGAAAAACGAACGTGAACCTTTGTATTGATTATTTATTTTTCTTTAAACTGTCTCTAAAATTACCTGCGTATTGTGTCAAGTGAGGCGATGTACTTCCTCCAGGTCGGTGTTGGAAAGAGACGCCAGAAGGGAATCTTGAGTTCAAGGACACCCACGTTCTTAAAAAAGGTACCAACGGCGTCGATCATCTGCTGGGCATCTGAGTCCGGCGCCAAGTTGTTCTCCAAGCAGCCCAGCCGTTGGTCGAGTGCAACGCGAGCAATTGCTGAAAATTCAATACATCCATTACATGGACCATGATTTTACTTCTGCATGTTAACAGCCTATATTGTTTGTATATAATATATATAACCCTTGGCTATCAATATATTGCCACAATTGACGTGTCCTATTAACCTCAACAAAATAATATCCATATTGTGATGTTTTGATTGTAGGAGAAATGGATTTAATAAAGAAATTTTGAATTTTGAGTCTTACAATAACTGGGTGTGTGGTAACTGACGTGGTGTAATTTTTGGAAATTTTACATAACACACACATATATATATATATATATATATATATATATATATATATATATATATATATATATATATATATATATATATATATATATTATAAAGAAAAGAGGGCTGTTTTTCATTAATAAATTTTTAATTTTATTTAAGTAATGTTTTTCCTACTTTTTATATTTTAATCTAATTTTATATACTTATATATACGCTGCAATCTTGTGTATGGTGCTCCTGCTTGGAATCCAATTATTGTTACTAAGTTATAAAGAATTCAAAGTCATGCAACCAGGTTTATTCTAGAGGCCATAAAAAGTACTCTATTTGTAAGGATAGTGGGAAGCGCCTAAGTACGATGTAACCTGCTTGATTTTTATTCTCTGTATAAAAGAATTGACATATGTCTTTTTTTTTTTTTTTGGTAAATGTTAATCTGGGAAGTATGATGTTCCTGTGTTTGGTGAGGAAAGAGTCTCTGTCAAGTCACGCAGAGAGGGTTTGCGGACTTTGCGGGATTGTGGCATAGTCCTTACCACTCCACGTGGTTTCTCTCCATACCTGGCTTCATTCTTCCCACGTAGTAGGCTTTGCCTACATACGTAGATTCTTATTACTGCAATGTTACATAAATTATAATATGTGTGTATGTATATTATAATATATATAATATAATATAATATAATATAATATAATATAATATAATATAATATAATATAATATAATATAATATAATATAATATAATATAATATAATATAATATAATATAATATAATATAATATAATATAATATAATATAATATAATATAATATATATATATATATATATATATATATATATATATATATATTATATTACTGATGAAGTAGCTGTTCCGATATGTTGGTTGTTCTGATCGATATTGTGTGTGGGGGGCATTTGCCTTCTTCAGTTCACCTATTGAGATAATATAACTTTTATTTTTTTTTTCTTTCTCTATCCTCCCATGTTATACTACATTCTCTTTCCCAATAAAACATGACTATTATTTTAATGTTGTCATTTTAAAATTAACTCCATTCTTAACCCTATCATTTTGCTCTTCTGAATTATTCACGATATCTAGCCCAAACATTTACAGTCATAGGGGATGAAAAATGTTGACGTTAAAATTTGAATGTATCGAAATAATGGCTGATTAATGGCTATTAACTGAGGTTTAAACGTAAGCAATTATTTTTTTTAGCAAAAATATGCAATATCAAATGCATAGACTCTTAATAGCACATTTTTAATGCATATATAATTAGCACATACTAGTATATTTATTTTATAATGGGTGCGATTCACGAAGCACTTTTAGCCAGGTTTCTAACCACGTTTAGCTTAACCACGTTTAACTATTCCTGTTTTACGTTGGTAAACCACCTAGTTAAACGTGGTTAGAAACCTGAATAACTGCTTCGTGAATCACCCCCAATGTTTTTATCACATAGTAGAGTGCATAGTGAATGGTGTTCAACGAATAAATTAATTAATTATTATATTCACTGAACTATGATTATATTATTAAAATAAAGCTCAAAAACCGGTACTCTAGCCTTTCACCGTTTCTCTCCCCTCCCTAACTGACAGAGTAGAGTATAGCAAGCAGATAATGTTTTATGTTTTCGTCTGAATTATTCTATATAAGTATAGCTCCCAGCTTGAGTTATTGATTGTCTCGTTCACCTGTTGAAGACGTTGAAGTGTAAAATCGGGGCATGCAGTATCAACATTTTTTATCAACCCTACATCACTTTCTGCTGTTTTCACGCGCGACAGTTAGGAAAAATTTAATGTAAAATGTTCATTGCAATGAAAACAGGACCATAAATAAATAAAAAAAAAAAAAATGGTAGGATTAATTCTCAAAGGAGATTAATCTGGATAGTTATCTTGCTTTTCGCGCCCCACATTTACATTCAATCAAGCTAATTATAGTAAGTTCCAGGGCTAACTCAAGTATACTAAACTTATATGTAGAGCATAATCCGGTACTACAAATTTCTAGGCTTAAAACTATACCACTCGTAAATTTCTTCTTGAAAGGCTATTAGAACTATAACTTGACATATTTAATGAATTAAATAATTATAATGCAAATTTATTTAAAGTTCAAATAACTCACAAAAAACTCTAATTTTAAATTAAAGCATCAAGCTTTAATAATGATCTATTCTAATAATATGAATTGAAGAATTTTAATAAGGTTAATTAAATTAAATCTTTCTCACACAGAATCTCTAATTTCGCAGTGTATAATTGTTTGTTTAATTTTTAACTGAATTATAATAATGTCTAGAATGTAAGTGTTAGTACATAAGTATTTATAATTTTGTATTTTAAATCATTTCTTATTTTGGATCATAATTGTTCGAGAAAATGTGTTTTAAATTATTGTAAGCTAGTATAAGTTAGTATACTGTAAGTTGAAAAGTTGATTTGGACTTGCATTGTTCTAAATATTCTATTTTTGAGCTTAATCATTATTGTTTAATCATAAATTCTTAGTATATAAATCATAGTCTGTAAGTTGTTCAAACAAAATATGTAATATTAATGTAATCAATTGGTCAGGGGCCCTGACCAGTCAGGGGTTAGAAAAGGCATTATTGCCTTACCCTCGCCATGTAAGTCGAATAAATAAATAAAATAAATAAATAAATATAAATTAAGAACGAATGTGATCAGGTGGACGCTCGCACATAGCTTCGTTTCGTATCGCATGCGATCGTACGTTTCTAATTTAAGCCGGTATTACATGATACAATTTTTCTAACTATTGAATACAATTTAGCATTACAAGAAAACTTAATCTCCATTTGTTTGTACGGAGAGGAAATTTTCTTGTAAGATAAAATTCAAAAATTGTATCGTGTAATACAGGCTTTAGATCTGGTTCTAAATTCATATCATACGAAGTCATATGATGCAATACGAAGGCAGTGTGCGATCACCCTTATACTTACACTCTAGGGACCATTTGTGTATATCGTTCATGAAGTCTGGTGGTACGTCAAGGTTGATGTCTCTGATGGTGCGAATTCTGTGGACATAATATAATGAGGTCAGCGGGTCAACTAACTACTGATGAGGTATAACAAACACGTAGTACGTACAAGGTATACCTTTCTGCCCAGCCTAAAACTCTCTCTTTCTCACCGCTACAACAAACTTACTTGAGATCAGTATGAAGAATGATATTTAAATTCACACAAGAAACATCCATAATATTTTTTTTAAATATTTTATTATACTTTAATAAGCATATTACTTTGATTTTAATGGATGAATTGAATGATTTTTTATTACGATTTTATATAAATGGTCAATTAATTTTTTTTTCCACATTTTACCATCAAATATTGTTGAAGATTACTCTGATGTTACATTGTTGACGATACATAAAACTTCAAGTTGTATAATATATCTAAATATGTCCATATTTGAATTTCTGTTAGTAAAAAATGTTATAAATTTAATTTCTTATTATATAATAATTATGTTACGTGTTATACACGAGTTTATAATTATTATACGCACTGATATAAGGAGCTATTTTTCTTAACTCTGAAATCATATAACCATGACTTTTATGAAAATTTTTTATGTTGTTTTATATTATATTATAATAATTTATAATTAATGTACAGCTTCACGATGTAAAGTAATATTAAAAACAGTGTATAGCTTTGGTGGAAAGAAAGGGAAAAAATACAGATATCACACATTTCGACTCTTATGGGGACGTGATTCAATTCAATAATTACCTCCCCCCCCCCTCATGGACACCACCATTACCCCTTATCCCTGTTATGGATTCATGCTATAATATCCTTGTATCGTACATACATGAAAAATATGTTTTGTTTTAGTACTTAATTGTAATAATTGAAACACAAATGAACGCACTTAAACTGCATTGCAATGTGAAGGGTATTGTTCACTTTGCTCGAGTGCATAAGTATGACTAATTAGGGCACCTAGTTCTAGTAATGAGGAAAATTTTGCACTTATAGAATCTCTCAACTTAGCCTCTAATATTGTATTGTATTCTTTATAATCGGATTACCTAACCTGTAGTCGGTTTTCTGAATAAATATAATAATAAATAAATTTATGCACGTTATAATGCATGTGTACTTACTGGGGATTTCTACTTGGATATAAATTTGACTTCCACCCCTCCTCTTCCTATTAATTAATTAGCTGAGGATTTTCTTACAATATTTTATAATTTTGTTCCCCATCAACTTATTAACACCCCAACTCGTGAAACGTCTACTTCGTCTAAAACTTTAGACTTACTACTTTGTGATAATCCTAATTTTATATTGGATGCAGAAGTTAACCCTGGTGTAAGTGATCATCATGCTATATTAGCAAAACTTGCACAGTCAAAACCAAAGTTAATAAAAAATGTAGAATGGTTTACAATTATAAGAAAGCTAACTGGCAAAGATTAAATTTAATGATTTCTACTCGACTTCCAACGAATAATTCTCAAAACATTGACCAATTATGGAATCAATGGAAAAAAGAATTTTTCTACTGTATAGTTGATGCTTACATTCCAAAAATAAATCTCAAAGACCAAAAAAATCAACCTTGGATTACAAAAAAAAAATACTTAAATTGCTAGCAACACGTGATAACTTATTCAAAGACTGGAAAGAAACAAATAGTGATGAAATTAGATGTAAATATGTTGAAGTTAGAAATTGTGTTAAATATAAGATTTAGAAGGCCAAAGAGAAATATTTATGGAAATTGGGCTGCGGAAAAGATGGTCAAAAGAATCTGTGGAAATACGTACACAGTAAGCAACAAACAAATGCACATCAGTCTTTTATGATTGATGGAAAAATTACTGACTATTTCAAAATATTTCAAATGCTTTTAATGATTGTTTTAAAAATAATTTTCAAAGAGATTGAAGCAGTGAGCATTATGTACCTAGGAATAAAAATCCTACTAACCAAATTAATGGAATTTTCCTAAGTCCTGTTAAAATCAGTCATATATTAAAGTTTTGTTTGTAGGTGTGTTGCAGCAGAGCGTACTTGATTAGGAGGCCACAACCCAGCCGGCGTGATCGTCATCTGTCGAGACATTAGCCGTCCGAAATTTAAAAAAATAACATGCAATGTAATCGGGAGGAAATATTTTTTTTAAAATATTTACTTTATATTAATGAAGGTGTCTTGTAGTGCGATAATACTTCAATGTAGTCTCCCGTTTGCTAATTAATTTATTTAGTTCATAAATATCATACTTCTTGAGAAATAAGACGGTAAAGTTAGGGCGGGAACTTGGTCTTCTTCCAAGCTTTAGTAATGTATCATGACGTCACGAAATATTGAAAATACAAAAGTACTTGAATCAACTTTCATACACATTATTTATTTTACTTGATATATACAAAGTATAGAAATTGCAATTAAGTAAAGTGAAAGTCACTCGCTATGAAGAAAGGCTTTCAATGTTCATATGACGTCATCGCCAGTAAACTGACTTTTATTACTTCGCGCATGGCGGCGCATGCGCAGATGTAACAGAAGTAGCAGAAGTCGGGTTCATAAAAGTTTAATTAAAGTGTATTAATATTGTTTTTGCTTGAAAAAAAATGTTGTCCAGTAAGATTAAACTATATTAAGTTAAACTTGTTTCATTTTCAAAACTCTAGCATACAGCGTAATTGTCGTAAACCTTGACCAAAGTGAAGCCCTCTCCCATTTGATTACACGCAAACCTGCTGCTCAGTAGGACGGCTATTGAAAAAGGGCGCGGTCGTGCTGTGGCCTCCTAATCAAGTACGCTCTGGTTGCAGAATGGAATAAGTTTCCAGCGCATATTAAACTGTGTTCGAACAAAGAGTTTGCTATGGCTGCAAAGGAACATTTTCTGTTGAAAAATACATAGTATAGTATATTTTATTATAATTTGACTCTAGCATATTATAGCTAAAATTATTGTAAATAGTATAAATATTAATTAAGGATAATTAACTGCCACATTTATTTGTGATATAGTGTTATTGATGCTTTGTATGTTATCCCCACCCCTTTTTTTCTATTGTGTCCTATATGCAATATGTATTTGGGTGAAATAAAAAAAAAAATAAATAAATTATTCACATTACTTTTTCAACAGTGTTGCCAGATTTGCCAGTGTAGCCACGCCTCTTGACCTTGACTGACGAATTCTCAGGTTATACCTTAAAATGAACTCGATGCATATGCTCTCTGTGTTTTTGACCTTAATTTATTCAATCACCAGTGACACTGTCAACTCATATATACTGCATGCATTACAAGTTTCTCCAAGATGCATTTATGCTAAAAATGAGTAAATTTTAGGTTTTGGACCCCCTCCCAAATTTACATAAATAAACTAAAAAAGAGATCCATCCGTCATGGCGGCTGAAGGTAGAGCGCTGGCGTGTAGCTCGTGCAATGAAGTGATTTTAGAGAGTGAAAAGACCATCTCCTGTGAAGCTGGATGTGTCTCAGTGTTCCATCTTAAGTGCACCGATCTAAAGGAGGCTGCACTTAAAGTTTTACGTGAGCATAAATGCATATTTTGGGCATGTCAAGTGTGTGTACAGGCCAAAAACGTGTCACTCGTGAGCTGCACCCAAGCTTTACGCCAAATGACTGAACTCGTTTCTCAAGTTGAAGCGCTGAGTAAGACTGTGCAAGTGCACGAAAATGCATTATCTGCATTGACGAAAGGTGAGAAATCTCCTGAATTATCATATTCTTGTGTTGTTAAAGATATGACAAGTGATAATGCTAGTAAAAATTTAAATATAATAAAAACAAGGACTCGAAACCGCACTCTGGCGGCCAAGACACAAACTATGTCAAAAAATAATCCTCGTCATGACAGCATTAATTATAATGATGCTAAAGGTGAGAAATCAAAATATAGCGAGACAAAGTCAGCTCGTAATTTGAATAAAGTTGAAAATAATGCAAATTCTGATAGCGAGGATTCTAGCGAGTCAGAGGATGACGGTTTCAAGCGTGTAGAGAAACGTCGCAGGCGTGACGTCAAGAAAGTCTTTGGTACGGCAGACGACAACGATAAGTGCCCATTTCAAGCCGTCGCTCGCCGCGTGCATGTGCACGCGTGGCGGCTTAGAAAAACTACAACAGCCGATGGCCTTGCATCGTACCTGACGGGAGCACTCGACAGCGAGACTGTCACTTTGAAGGCGCTCCAAACAAGAGGTGACTACGCGTCTTTTAAGGTCAGCGTGGACTATGAATTAATTGACAAGATATATGACCCCAGTGTATGGCCAAAAAATGCTGCCGTAGCCCGTTTTAGATTTTTTAGAAATTCAAATTTAGGGAAAATTCAAACAAAAATAAAAGAAAGTTAAACTCTAATGGTATTCAAGTTAATAATTCAAATGTTGATTTAATACATATCAATATATGTTGTTTAAAAAATAAAACCACTGGTTTGTCAGACCGATTAATCGATTTTTCTAATAAAAAAATTGTTTGTATTACTGAACATTGGTTATAAAAAGGAGATTTCACTAATATATCCATAGATTCTTTACAATTTGCCGGCGCATTTTTTCGCAAAAAATCACATTATGGTGGGGCAATGATTTTTATTCAAAATATTGAATTTATAGATAGACCAGATATTCGCAATATGTCAGTCGAAGGCCATTTCGAATGCACAGCAATAGATGTAATTTTAAATAATGTAAAGTGTACTGTGATATGTGTTTACCGTCCTCCTAATGGGGATATTCAATGTTTTTCTAATAAATTAGAGTCTTGTGCTTCTAAAATTAGAGAAAAAAATAGAGTTCCTATATTTGCAGGTGATATTAATATTAATCTATTTGAAAATTCAAATATTGTAAAAAGTTTCAAAGATATTTTGTCCATTCATGATCTCCAGACGTTAATTTCAAAAGCAACCAGAGTCTGTGATACCACTGCTACTTTAATTGACAACGTGTTTGTTCCAAGTGTATTTTTAGAATATGTGTATCGTCGCTCTGTGGTTGATTTTACACTATCGGATCACAGAGCGCAAGTGATTGGGCTTAAATGTAATGGTATTAAAAATAAAAAGATAATTAAACAGTGTAGGCTATTTTCTGAAAATAACATAAATAAATTCAATGAGTGTTTATTAAGAGAGAATTGGGAACAAGTATTTAATAAACCAGATTTTAATGATAAATTTGATATGTTTCACAAAATGTATTCAAATCATTTTAATAATTGTATAACATCTAGTGAATTCGGTAGTGATAAAAATAATAAATGGAAGACCAAAGGTCTGAGAATTTTACAGAAAAAAATTAAAATTTTAACAAAACTTTCTAAATTATATCCTCAAAAATGGACAAAAGAGTATAGTAAATTATATTTCAAGTTGGTAGCTACTGCAAAAAAAATTTATAATACAAACGTTATTAATGCTTCGTCTAATAAAAGTGCAGCTATGTGGGAAATTATCAGAACATGACAAGGTAAATCCAAAACAAAAAAATTGTATTGATTCTCTAAATATTCAAAATAAAATTATAAAAGATCCTCAAAATATTGTTGAAAGTTTTAGTGAATGTTTCGAATCAAGTGTGAATAATATCAAACAAAATACAAATCTCGGAACTAATAATAATAAATATAAAAATTATAAATATGAATCAAGTATTCCTATAAATAAAAATTCAATGTTCCATGAACCAACTACTCTTGTTGAAATAAAAAACATAATTAATTCTTTTAAAAATAAAAAATCTTCTGGTTTTGATAATATTCCTGATAATGTTTTTAAAAAATGTTCACATGGTATTTTGTATATACTTTCATACTTGTATAATTTGAGTATAGATAATGGTACATTTCCTCGCATTTTAAAAACCGCACAAGTAAACCCATTGTATAAAAAGGGATGTAAGAGTGACATTGGTAATTACAGGCCAGTTAGTTTGTTATCTTGTTTTTCAAAACTTTTAGAAAAAATTTTTTATAAAAGACTATTTAAATTCCTAAAAGTTCATAATATTTTATCAAAGTTTCAACATGGTTTTCAATCTGGTAAAAGTACTGAAACAGCAATTTTTAACATAATTAATAATATTTTAAATGATATTGATTCAAGATATAAAACTGCTGGTATTTTTCTGGACTTATCGAAAGCATTCGATACTGTAGATCATGAACTATTATTGTATAAATTAAACAGGTATGGCATTAGGGGTATATGTAATGATTGGTTAAGATCTTTTGTAACTGGCCGCAAGCAATATGTAACTTTAACAAAAGTGGATTCAAAGGGAAATGCTTGTAATTTTAAATCACAAGATCGTGTATTAACCTGTTCTGTAGCGCAGGGTTCCATATTAGGCCCAATATTGTTCCTCTTGTATGTTAATGATCTTCCTGATATTTGTTTTTTACACAAATGTGACCCAACATTGTTTGCTGATGATACCAGTATAAAGATTTCTGCACCTACTAACGAGTCCCTTGCGTTAAAAATAAATAATATAATTCCTCACATAGAACAATGGTTCTCAAATAATGGTTAGTCAATGAATAAAAGTAAAACAGAAGCTGTAATATTCAAGACTATACAAAACAAGACCACATTTATTGATAAAATTAATATATATAATACAAATATTGATATAAAAAATCATGTTAAATTTCTTGGATTGTATGTGGATAGTAATTTAAGATGGGTAAATCATATTGATCACTTAAGAAATAAATTAGCTAGCACAATATTTGCATTAAATGAATTAAAAAATGTCTGTGATAAAAAATGTTTAATGACTTTGTACTATGCAAATTTTCATTCACATATGAGATATGGTATAATATTTTGGGGTAATTCTATAGATTCTGAATGTATTTTTATATTGCAAAAAAAAGCAATTTGAACTATATTTAACCTTAAAAGGTTTGAAACTTGTGTTACAAAATTTACAGAAGAGGGAATATTACCCCTACCTTGCCAGATAATCCTAGAATGTGTATGTTTTGTTAAGAAACAATATGAAGAATATTCTAATGTACCAAAAAATTACAACTATCATACTAGGAACAAAAATTTAACAATAACTCCTTCAATGTGCAGGCTCGAACTTTGTAACAAAGGTCCCCTCGCAATGTGTATTAGATTGTATAATAAGCTACCTATATGTATCAAACAAGTTTCAAATTATAGTAATTTTAAAAAATCTGTGAGATTGTTGTTAACTGATTGTTGTTTCTACAGTGTGGAGGCTTATTTACAATGTAAATTCTATTAATAATATTTTGTTGTGTTGACGTGTCAAACCTTCTCATTCAAAGTGCTTGCATTTCTTTTAATGTTTGTATTTGTATGTGTGGAAATTGACGAATAAAAAATTTTGAATTTGAATTTGAGAGCCGCATAGAGAGAAAACAAAATGCAACATCGCACTGACATAAGGCTGGTAGGAGTGCCTGAGAAGAGGAGAGCTGGAAGTGATATAATGCTTTCCCCTCCAGTTCTTTCCCAGTCCTCCCACTACCTCACTCAAGCGCATGAGGAGTGGTAAGAAAAACAGCTGATTTGCAAGTTGTGATTCATGAAGTCATGAATCCGAACTCTCGTTACTGTGGCGCGTTTACCCCGAGGCACTCGCCACCATGCAGCATGTATAGTAGCCGTCAGTAGTGCCCACTGTATCAAGGCCTGCACACTATAATATCGATCTCAAATGTTTTTTAAATAGTAGTCCTAGATTTTCATTTTCCCATTGAGTTACATGCTAATTTCACCTCGAAATTTCCATAGAAGTGATTCTAAAATTTTGAAACTTTACACACAGCAAGATAAGGGGTTTAAAAATTATGCCTGGGGCGTGAAAATATCAAGAAAAATTTATTTCTATTGGATTTAATTTGAATTTTACAATGCTATAAATGGGGTGGACTACTATTTTGTTTCGCGCGCTTCGCAGTGCGCAGGCCTTGATACAGTGGGCATTGCACATATGGTCGTATTTCTAGGCCGGATCGCCGGATGCAACGTTGCTAAACTTCAAAGAAACAAGTCGAACTTCAAAAGGCGGTATTCTCAATGCGAGCTGGTAACGCTCAGAGGCGGCGCAGCGTTGTCAGCTCGTACAATGCATGAGCACACGCAGCATCAGCGAGCGAGCAACTCGCAACAAGTATTTGAAATTTTGCACGCGCCGCAATGCGGCAACGTCGTAAATTCGAAAATTTTTGACGAAGGTACACGACCATGGGCCAAATAAATGTGACGGCAACTATAGTCATATTAAGTTTGTGAGTATTATAACGTTTGATTAAAAAAAAATACATATTTTTCGGGTTTCCTGATGTCCTTTTAATACAAAACATTTTGATCAATCTCATATTACCATCGGAAGTAGAGTGCAGTTAATCCGAAGTGACCTCTAGGTTTATCGTTTATCGGACTTATCGTGAACACAGTTTTCAGTGGGAAGTTTAGTATAGGTCCGTATACAATAACTTACCTTTGAATAAACGCGTCAGCTGTTTCATCTATAGGCTTTACGTAGAGTCTGGCAGTTCTCGGTTGAAGCATTGGTTGCTGTACTTTACTTCTAAAGTTGTACCAATTCTCTCCGTGCCTGCACAATATCAATGTATTTAAGTTTTGTAACTTTCTCCAACAAATAATGCTGTTAAGTTTTAATAATAATATAGTTGTTTCCATTTATATCAACATATTAATTAGTTTACCTGGAAATAAACATGATGGTTGTGACATTTTAATCATCAGTTTATTATAGTTTGTACAATTTATATTAAATTTGTTTATAAATACAAACATTGATGCATGAAAAAATAGAGTTAATTGGTTCATGCTGTAAGAAATACTTCAAACTGCAATGTGACTTTAAAAACAAAAGAAAAAGCAAATATTATGATTAATTAACTGTTCAATAAATTAAAAAGTCATTTCTTACAAAATCGTTTTTTTTTCATTTTTAAACAATGCAATCAAACAAAATTATTATTTTTTAATTAGTATATATATATATATATATACAACAATTATTGTACTACGAATGTAGATGTATGCCAATCTAAGTTTAGTCTCATGCTGTTAATTAAGAAATTGAATACATTTAAAATAAATATATTTTTTGAGAAAAATATATAAACTTTGAATAAAATACAGTTAACCTTGGATTATAATAAACTATAGTCTTCACTGTACACTATACTTAACAGTTCTTTAGTATGATTTCTTTTGTGATGTTTTTTATTGTTGTAGTATTTTACGTCACCTTGAGCGCTATTTTCCTTTCGTTTTTGTTTTGTTTTTATTAACATCCTCCTTTACAGTTAGCCGGCTTATAATATTTCTTACCATAATAGAATTTAGAAAGTCTCTGTCTTAAAATTTTCTATTCATTGATACATCGCAACTTATGTAATTTAAAATTGAATCCATGCTTGGCAAAAAAATTAAATTGTTACTTTGTGTGTCATCATGTAAGAAATTAAGTTTTAACAATATAATGCCTCTTACTTTTTTATGTTTGTATATAATTATAAACACTTAAAAATATGATATGATAATTAACTCATTTAATTGACCCTTTAAACGTTTGAAAACATTTTTTTTCGTGTCTCAGCTGGGCGAACAAAAAATATAAATTATGCCATGCATTAATTTTACTATATAAGAAAGTAAACAAAGATTGATATTTATATAACATTTCTACATAATAATACAGTATAATATATAACTCTGTACATATTTTTCTTTATAATTATCTTTATAACATTATGCAGTATAATATATTCAAATCAAAGTTATTAATCACTAACAACATAGATTTTCTTACTAATTGTATACCTCTCCCCAACCTCCAATTCCTTAATTATGTGTTTAAGCGTTTAATTATGTTAATTAAGTTATTTAATTTGTTCGTTGAATTTTGTACGCGTATAATAACAGTTAAAAATATAATCATTATGACTTAATTTATTTAATTTATACACACCGTTGTCCAAAATAAATGTTAAATTATAACAGCTAGACATTGTTATTTTTTTCGCGTTTTAATTAATTAATTAATGACTATTTACTATGATATATACTACACTCAATGTTCTTGTGCTCTTTTTATGCCTTGCATTGCATATTCTATTCACATCATAAATTATTTGTCATAAATTTTATACATATAAACTAGGTGAAAAAAAATGATTGTTGTTTGATTAAATACTAAAAGAAGAAGCATAACATTTATTGTAAATAAAACATAACATTGCATGTTCCAAAAATAAAAATAATTAGTTTATTGATATAATATTATATATTTAGTGCTTTTTCGTCATCTGATTATTGCACTACAAATAATGTTGATATTTTTAGTGCAATAATCAGATGCCGAAAATGCAGTAAAACAATTACAAATAATTTAATTTTACGCCATCGTGTAATAGTCAGAAGTAAGAAATACGACAGAAATTTTGATGTGAATATTAAGGGAAAGGGAACGCCAGAGTTGCGCCGCGATCGCAGCGCCTCTATATCAATATTCAAATTGTCCCACTCTAAAGATACCACGCAAGTCACAGCAGTTTTATATTCAATTTATTTATAAATAATGAGTTAAATGATAACTGTTATGGTTGTTTTATTTATAAAACTTTTTTTTCATTACTATAAAACATTTTTGGAAAGTTTTTACTTTAGGTGAGTGGATTATAAGCGTTGTTTTGGTTCATTAGTCAGCCTGTTTCATTCGCCAGTTGTTTAATGGCCGACCAAAAAGGGGTGTGTGAGACGTGCGAGTGTCAAAAATCGTGCAGTTATTATCAATTTACGTCGCTCCCACTCTCATAATTGTCTTTTTTTTTTGCTGTGAAGGTTTGTCCTAGTGCATTAAGTTTGTTTCTAGTTTTTTTTTAAAAATCGGACGATTGGATTATAGAATTTTTCTAATGTCACTGAAATGCAGCGTATGCTTGTTCAATAAATGGGTTTAGTTTCAATACACGTAACTCGGAAACTAGATCGTATTTGTATTGACGATATTTTAAGAGCTAATGAACGACATAGAGGAGAATATTTTAAAATATTTTCGGAGGAACAAATGAGAGTGGAAAATTTAACATTGGTGGCGTTACCTTACCCTTAATATATATTATATAACATATAAAACAATACTAAATATATTAAATGGTATTTAATGTAATGTAATTACTATAATACCAATATTATATGAAGCAAATCCCCAGTTTATATAGTGTGAAAACTTAAATATAACATTGCGCAATGTTTGTTAACATTCCACAGGTGTGCCCTATATATAAAATCAATATAGCATGGATCGATCGAAAGTAATGAAAAGCGCGAGCTTAACTGTTTTCACTTACACTGCAATAACGCCACCGGTGTCTCCAAACACGTCTGCTCGTAGCACGTGCTTGTAGTAGTTGAGTGAGGGCATGGATGGCCTCATGGGCATCAGTTCTTCGCTTCGGAACACTCGCTCGATCTCGTCTGCGTCGAAAAGGAACACCATGTCTGGTCGTCCAAGCAATCCTGCTATTCGAACAACCGGACCATATTCGCGGAATAACATTGCAGAAACCTTGTCCACTTCACTTATACGATAGTTGCCTGAAAATAATATTTATTATGTTAAACAAATAATAATTTTATTAATATATATTGAGAATTATATTTTAAAATACTGTAACAAATGTAGATAATTATAATATATATAATTGTATGCAATCTAACAAGTGAGAGATTATGCCTAATAATTTCCAAAAATTATAAATTTTTCTTTATGATTTTCACTTCCTATTGTCAGCTAAATAAAAGCAGAACTACGTAATTTACGTCACTTATGAGGCTTAAACTCCCACTTTTTAGACTGTGTTATAGTACATGTTATAATGTAATATACATATTTTTAATGATAATTAATTTCATATATTATGATTTTTATCGTGTAATTGTAATATACTTGCTATCATAAATCTAAATTTAATAAATATATAATACTTTGTATTGTGATGTGCATTATAATTACTTTTCTCAATGTCACTGTTGCAATTTTATTAATTTAAAATATCATTATATTGTAAATATTATATTTACTAAAAATATTGCTTTATCGTAATAAGAAATTTAATTGAAATTTAAATATTATATTTAAAAGTAGTTAAAAGAAAGGTAATATATTATTATATATTTTGAAGTTTTTATCATGTAACATTCACTATAAAATTTTCAATGACAACTTTTTATCAGAGAAAAGTTAATAATCGATTATTAACTTTTCTCTGTTTTCATCATTATCATGTTTAATGTGACATCTTTGATCTATAGATCTTTGTGATCTATAGAAAATTACAAAAAAAAAAAAAAAAAAAAAAAAAGCACATCAATGACATAATTTTTATAAACCATGTTACATAATATAGTAATTAAATACTCGATCCTTTCAAAAACGACTTATAAAATGAAATGCGCATGCAGATGGTAAATTGTTCCAATAATTATACGACTGCGCTTATGTCATTATTAATTTTATAACAATTAAGTAAATAATCAATATTTGAAAAGGTTGATTTTTGTGAATTTCGATTACTTTTGAGCATGCTAAAAGCTATCAAAAGAGAGATCGACTCACATCAACATGTTAAACATATGCATGAGATCAAGAGCCACCTTTTACAGCCCTCACTATATACCATCCTTGCAAATCGTATGTGCAAATCATCAATATTTACGGAATTGAAACCTAGGAATCATGCGAACTGCAGATTAAAAAAATAAACTTAATGCATTTAGTTTTGCAACGTGCAGTTAATTCCATATGATACTGCCAATGACGCATCTGTAAATCTACAGCTTAACACAAAAGTTGCAATGAAAAATTTTTCAAAGACGGCATTAAATATACATATTTATATATACCTTTTATAAATCAAATAGTAAAGACATATAATTTGGACGTGGTCAGTCTATAATATAATATAAATATGTCGAAATTTGTGAGATTTGAAAACAGCAATTTAATACTTAATACATATACTATATTACGTAACAACATATATGATTATATTATGTATATAATTAATTATATAATATATTTTGCAAAAATTTGACCTTGATATTTTATATTAATTATTGTAAAATGACAAATTTCTCTTTATCATCAGGATTTTTTTTTATTAAAGTATAATTGTAAATATTATCATTTTTAACTCTTAATAAAATTTAATTATCTCAATGTGCACCTCGGGCCAGCAAACACTAAAAATTATTTGTACTACTAGCTTGATTTGCTGGAATTATTTATAGGTTCATGATAATTGAGGAAAGTTAGAGTTTTAAGAGATTTTCAATAGAGTATCGACATCAATTTTTTTTTATTGTAAATACGGATAGAGGGGGCAAAGTTATGCCGCTCTGATTTTTTAGAACCCAGAAAATTAAAAAAATATATATATATTGAAAGTAGAGGGAGAAACGTCAATATATAATAGACGTCACTTTTTAATAAAAAAAAAAAAAGAAAAAGAAAGGAATAAAAGAGCCATGGGTTCAAACCTGAACTTTGTATAACTTTTTAGCAATACTTACTGGCCTTTAAAAAAATTATAAAAAATAGTAACAAAATTTGGTGTCCTTTATTCATTTCTGCAATAAAAAAAATCATGTGTGTTGTTCATTGCATTATTTCTAATGAAAAATTTTTCCTTGTGGAAGTTGCAATGTAATTTCCTCTGGTAAAACTTTTTTCACTTTTATGATGCAGACCAAATGCAATATATTTTATTCTAAATGATGGAGAAAACTGATGTGTATGTCTCATAAACTATAATTGCGTTGCACGTGGAAGATTTATCAAGTGTGACCAAGCTGCTGAGTTTCTGTAAATCTATGTCACGGAAGAACAGCTCCTCGCTTATATATATAGAAAGTTGCTAATTTGACCGTGAAAACATATAAAAAAAATCGTAATTGACATTCTTTGTTTTCTGTTTGAAAATGTTTGAAATCAAAATATAATAATTAATATCAATTCAACATTAAAAATAGTTATTTAATTTAAAATAAAAACTATTTTAATTTAAGAGTTAAAAAAATCATAATTTTCAAATAATTAAAACGCAAATACACTTGATGATTACAGGTAAATGTAACAAGAGAATTTTAAACTTTTAGAAATTTAAGTACATTAAAAAACGATCGAAAGGTACTTACCAACATATGGTAAAAATCTCCAAGAATTACCAAGTATAGGTATAGGTTTTGGTCCTGGTACACTTGAATAAGGTTTTGCACCACTCCATTCTGCCTCAACATTGGTGTTCTCATGTTGTATCTCCAGCTGACCATCTTGCTGCACGACTGTTGTACTGTTGTGACGATATAAGGGTAGTGACGAGGGGGTGCGGACCAAACGCACCAGCATGGTACGCATTGTTACACTCATCTTCTCAACATAACCTCCTGCTCGCGACTTCTCGAAGACTGTGAGAGAATTTTTACTGAGCTGCAAAGAACCAGTTTTTTTTACCGCGGTCACGACGACTATACACTTTTTTTTTTTTTTAACTGTCTGTCCGTAACCCCCTACTACTCCTTCAACTCTTTAGCTTGCAAAGGAATTCATGTCAGCCAATCACAACTAACATCTCATGACGTCATATTTAAAACACTTCCACTTTCACCTTCCTTTTTTTCCTTTACATTAACTTGCATTGAAAATTATAATAAAAATCTGTTAAGGTCATTTCTATATTAATATATAATGCAAGGCAATGATGATAACTTTATATGATATTTTAGATAGTAATCTTTTTTTACTTTTTAATGAGGCGATGTTTAAAGTTTGAGAATAATTTGAATATATTATAAGAATCGCTTTTAGAGAAAACCTTCATTATTTCGTAAATTTACAACATTTCTCTATAGAAATTTCTTGACAGGCGCGGATCCAGGGTGGGGGTGGGCTGCAGCCCCCCAACCCCCCGAAATTTTGAACTTAACCCATTACAGCCCAGCCTTTTTTCTACTAAAATTTGGCCATTAAATTGACTAACTTTGAAAAAATATTGTGGGCCTCTTTTTTGACCTAGAGCATTCAAACTTGAACAGGGCATAGGACCAACCTTGTTCTTTAGGAATATTGTACCTGAAATGTCTCACACCCTTTTTCAGGGTCAGGAAGGGCTCCAGGGTGCAACGGTTTTCGGAGCAAAAAATGTCTAGAATTTTTTCAAAATTTTGGATATGGTTACTTCAATACACTTCAAAACCAAATATGACTTTGAAAAGGTTGTGACCTTCCTCCTTGACCCTGAGTTGACCCTGAAATACTTTTAATGTGCTTTTAGAGCATTAATAACTTCAAAAATGAATTCAGAAGGGTCAAATTAGTATAGAAAGATGTATTACTCAATTTTCTATGATAGTACCAAGGTCAGGGTCTTCTTGACCCTGAAAAAGGGTCAAGTCCAAAATAACACCACAGAGACATACAAAGTATCAAATCCTACTAAATTGTACATTGCAAGTTCGAATTTGACATTTAAAATGCTCTATACTTTAAATTGAAAATGTTCAGGTTACATTCAGGGTTAAAGGTTGCTGGAAACGACCTTTCAGTATCACCATTTTAAATTTCATATTTTTAATGGTCTAAATTATTTTTTTCAGATTTTTATGTGATGGGCTTATACCTGTTCCCTCAGGGTACCCTGAGGACCCTGATATGCCCTCAGGATACATGCCTCATATATTTAGATGACCTGTATGTTTAACCAAGTACCCTGAAAATTTATTTGACAAATTTCGTTTATCATACCCTGAAAGGTCTAATGTCAGTACCCTGAGGAACTCCCATACCTCCAATTAGGGGTCGGCCCAAAATGTACCCATATGGGTACGCTGGGCTATAATGGGTTAACATGGGCAATATAGGCATTTCCCCCACTCTCATTTTTTTTAACATTGGCCTTATGGAGGCAGACCCCCCCCCCCCCGAAATTTTTTTCTGGATCTGCGCCTGGAATCTTCCAGGTATTAACAGTAAATTGTCAAATTAACAGCTAAAAGAGAAAAGTGTGATAATCTTAAAATAATAAATCAACTAAGAATTTTTTTAAAGCTAGCATACATTATTTTATAAAATGTACGATACATTATTACGTTAAATTTTATCGATACGCAAAAGGAGGAAATGTCAACAGTTTATCTCTGGGAAGTATCCGAAAACGAGGGATTTTGGCTGAACAATAAACATGACAAACTTAAAGTAAAGTGAACACGAGAAAAAAAAGTTGAGTTAGTACTGTCTAAAAATAGTACAAGTGGTCCTCCATATGGAACTAAAATCCAAAAAATTCCATCACAA
Organism: Siphlonurus alternatus; assembly: GCA_949825025.1. NCBI lineage: Eukaryota > Metazoa > Arthropoda > Insecta > Ephemeroptera > Siphlonuridae > Siphlonurus > Siphlonurus alternatus. Next base: position 36,482,803 of record OX463781.1, read on the forward strand.
ATAGGTTCTCCAGAAAAAAATTCCAATGTCTGAATGAGCACGTCGCTTAACATTGGGCCTTACCTGACAAAGACCCTCGATTATCTAAAAAAAAAATACTGCGTTCAGTGGTATGAAAAAAATATAGCGATATTCTATGACTTGAGCTTTAACCACAAGCAAATTTTGAGTATTTTTTTTTAATCAGATTTTCCGTAAAAAATATTGGAAATTTCTTATAATAATTTAACATGGACAATTTTCACGATTTTTTTACGGAAAATCTGATTCGAAAAAAAATACTCAAAATTTGCTTGTGGTTAAAGCTCAAGTCATAGAACATTGTTATATTTTTTTCATATCACTGAACGCAGTATTTTTTTGAGATAATCGAGGGTCTTTGTCAGGTAAGGCCAAATGTTAAGCGACGCGCTCATTCAGACTTTGGAATTTTTTCCGGAGAACCTATTTGAGATGGAATTTTTTGGATTTCAGTTCCATATGGAGGACCACTTGAACTATTTTTAAACAGTACTAACTCAACTTTTTTTCTCGTGATCACTTTACTTTAAAACACAGCAGCAGGTAATTTGAATATCATTTTAAAATAAATCTGTCTGCAAAGTTTAAAGTTCAAAACTGAACTAGAAAGTCCAGAAATCTCGCACTTCCGGCTACTTCCGGTGTTAATCTTAAATTTATCAAACTGTACACACAGGCAATATACTATATATAATATATTTAAATACAGTATATATATATATATATATATATATATATATATATATATATATATATATATATAAAATATATAACTTCTGAGACGTCTAGGTTCTAAGGCTCTGATGCAAAATTCGTGTCTTTTGATTTAACTTGAAATTTGTCATTTTATAGAACTCCGGACGTAAATTTAAAAAGTCTAAATATGATAAAAATTTCTTTATGTTTATATATATATATATATATATATATATATATGGGAAACGTGGGAAATGGCAGAGAAACATAAAGAAATTTTGATCATATTTAGACTTTTCAAATTTACGTCCGGTGTTCTATAAAATGACGAATTTCAAGTTAAATCAAAAGACACGAATTTTGCATCAGAGCCTTAGAACCTAGACGTCTCAGAAGTTATATATTTTGCTATCACCTTTAGCATATGACCTGCACCCACAGGTGTTCTGAAATTATTACAGTTAATTTTTAAGGCAGGAAAACATGAACATGTTAATTTATTTTGAGTAAGTCTACATCTTTCCGTATCTATGATGCGATAAAGTGAGTGGAACTACTGTAAACGTTTTACACACCACATAAAAAATTAATTTGTATAATAATATTAATAATTGAACTAAATTTTAATGGCTCTACAGTACAATGAATTAAAATATCTGATAATTTTGTGAACTTTGCATATATTATAGAATTTTGAAATTTTGCTGAGTATTGCAAAATCAGCTGGCTTAAAGTCTATATTTTGATATCTATTTCTATTATAATATTAAAAATACATTTCTACGGTGAATTTATCTACAATTTAATATATAAACAACTTTACTTTGTTTTAAGCAATGTATCACCAATATCAATATGCAATATTTAAAGTCTTAATTCCCATTGAATGATATGTATATATATATATATATATATATATATATATATATATATATATATTATATCGATTAACGCTTCATTTTTTATATAAAGTCTCTGAATTTATTGCAAGAGACATATTAATTATATATATGTCTGTTCAGTCTGTTAGTCAACCCTGGGCCCTGTGTATACTTTTTTCACGTAATTGACCTTATATGACCTAATTACACAAGAAAATCGAGTACTCATGGTTTACGATATAAAGTCATTCTCATTTATCTTTGGCATGATATCACGAACCTTTTCCAAACAAAAGAAAAATAAGGATGACTTTATATTAAATTTGTATCTGTGCAATTTAACCCGGTAGATATTATGTTGCGTTAGGTATATAGATAGCCACATCTCTTGATCTTTCTATTATTCACAGTATAAAGATGAATTTACATGAACAATGCTACGCAATCTTAATTGATGCCAAAGATTTCATGTAAGTCAATTTGATTGACGCATTTCTTGTGAAAACCCATACATATATATGTACGTGCTCTATATAATATATCTATTATATAGATCTATAGAGCATGTATGTATCCAGTAGCAACAGCGTTATAATATTGAGCGTTGTTTGAATTTGGATGCTCTTTTTATATTAATGGTCAAAAAAATATTATTCACGCCGAAGGCTGAAAATCACCCAAGTAAATACACCTTTATACGTACGAAACGAGGTCAGTTTGCCGCAGGCGTTAAAAATGAATTATCATTGCATCCTGCCAAGCCAGGAACTTTCAGAGAGAGAGGATGATATAAAAGTAATTACATTTAAATGAAATTATTTATAAAAAGGTATCTTCTCTACATCGTACACTTTGCATGCGAATTAAAACAATCTAACTGATGTGAACGTTTATATTATTATTTTTATTCAGTTTTTTGCTGTAACAAAATACAATATACACATGTATGTATTAAAGGATCATAAAATTATCATTAACAGCTTTTAAATGAGAAAAATTGTGACAATTATAAAGATTTTTATCTTTATATTTTTTTCTTAAGAGACCCTAATTTTAATTTCATATTCCAGTGTAAGATTTTCAAAACTATAACACAAATCTTGATTCAAAGATGCTGATGATTATTCTAAAAGTCGTTAGTGAACTGAAATGAGACTAATACAATGTTGAATGTTTCATATCCCCTCCGATTAAAAAAAAAAAAAAAAAAAAAATCTTCACACAAGGAAAACTTTTTTTTTTTTTTTCCCCACTTTGGAATGAAAATTTGTGTTTACATTTTAAAGTTAATTATTCACCCGATTGCATAAGATGAGGTCAAGCTCATCCTTTGTTCATCATCCATCTTGTTCGAACATTCGTAGTTATCATCAAAGTTAGCCCCACCCTTGCTTGCTTAAAGCTAGACCTCAGCAATGGGGTGAACATCTTTGTACAGTAGTTACATCAAAACAGTTTAGAACACAATATACAGTTTTCTTATGGATTTTTTTAATACAAAATGTTACATAATATTGTATAATGATCTTATAAAGTTATACAGAGTGTCCCAAAGATCTTTAGATTTTTAAAACCCTAATAGCAACCGTTTGGTATTTTTTAATGTTCATTTTATATACATCAAATTAAAGCTCCAAATTTAACATTTTTAAAATGTGAACAGAAAAAAAAATCTGAAAGGTGATGTTTCTTTTTACCCGTTAGAAGACAAAATGGGAGGTTTTTGCACTTTTTCGTGCATCGTTTTTTGGACGAGGTGTTTCCAGGCATATGAATCGACCTGGGGTCCCACAACATGGGTCCTCAGTTTGGCCAGGTTCCCTGACTTCACTCCTTCACAATTTTTCCTACGGGTCTATGTGAAGGACAACGTATTCAAAATTCCAGTGTGAGACTCGTTGGAGCTAAAGCAAGACATCACCACCACGATCCAGTCCACCATGCCTGCCATGCTGCGCAATGTGTGGCGTGAGTTCGAGGAGGGACTGGATGTTTGCTGAGCCACCAACGGAGCCCATTTAGAGAGGTTTTGTTGCATTTGCATTGAAAAAAAAATCAAAAAGTGTAAGAATTGACGCAATCAATTTTTAGGTGCAGGAGCAGTCGTGATTCCGAAAAAAAGTGACCATTTTGCTTTCTAACGGTTAGAAAAGAAAAATCACATTTAAAACAAAAAAATCTGTTCACATTTTTGAAAATGTTAAATTCAGAGCTTTAATTTGATGTACATAAAGTGAACATTAAAAAATACTAAACGGTTGCTATTTCGGTTTGAAAAATCCAAAGATCTTTGGGATACCCTGTATATGTTTTAATTTTCATTTTTGAACCATTTTCATCATACTTTGGTCCACTTGTGTTATTATTTTCTAATAATTTTATAATGTTATTAACTATATATTATATTCATATACCATTATAACATACATAATAATGTAATTATACTAAATATAAACTTTTTTAAAACCATTTCGAAAAAAGAATACATGACAGCAAGAGCTGCAGTTCAATAAATTTAGTGACGTGTCAGAAAGAAGAATTATGTACGCAAGAATGAATGGACACAATACAGAAGAGTACTGACCTCAATTTTTTTAATGCAACAATAGATAGAATAAAGATGCAAAGTTATGCCACTCTGTTTTTGTTTTTTTTTCAATATTCTTTTAGAGCCCGGGAAATATTGCTAATTTTGCTGAGTCAGGGTTAAATCCACGTCCCTTAATATAGGCCCTATCCTTTAATTAAGAGAGGCGTCCACTCTCTCTGTTCAATAATATTTTCAAACCAGTTCCTGGGGTACTCTAAAAAAAATCAGAGTAGAATAACTTTGCACACTTTATCCAATTTTCATGCAATAAGCAATAAAAAAACTTGAGGTCGATTATCCACTAGCTAACTTTTGGACACTTTCCTGGGTCAGACTATGATCAAAATTAAGACATTGCATAGCTCACAACCAGTGACGCATATATCCTCCTTCTATGGGTGCTATAGGATAGTTGGTTGAAAATTTAGCTTGTGGGAATTTGGTAAGTAATGGAGGCTTCAAGTGATGCGCTTTCGCTGCGCAATTGTTTGTCGCTAAGGTCCATCTTGCACTTGAAAATGAAGCAAAATTTTTTTTAACTTTTCTTGGTCATAAATCAAGTAGAAAATCTAAATCTTTATTTATCTACTTTATTTTTCAGTTTGGACCAAAGTTCCGTAAAGGAATTATCCCTGAAAAATCTTATTTTTGGTGAAAAAACGAATTCACGTTTTTTTTACATAGGTTTGGTATAGCGGGTGGGATCACCGAAAAATCAGCTGACTTGAAGCCTCTATTAAGCTCATGTCTTAATTTGTAAAAATAGTAAACATTTATCACGTATTAATTATCACATCAACAATAAACACATTTTTGGGCAACTGTTCACTTTGTGCTTGGGTTTTACCTTTTTAACGTCACCCATTGAGCCTAGTGGTATTTTGTGGTTAATACTGTATGTATATATATTATAATATTATTGTATGATTGTTTGCTCAATCGGGTGAATCGGGCTCAATCATTCGGGAAAATGAACACTTATAGTGAATGGACTGCACAGCAGCAATATTTTTCATTTGCTCATGGGCTGTTTTTATTATTTTGATTTTATTTTGATATATTCTGTACCCATGATCCATGAAAGAGATAACAAAGTATATAATAAATAAATAAATAAATAAATAAATAAATAAATAAATAAATAAATAAATAAATAAATAAATAAATAAATAAATAAATAAATAAATAAATAAATAAATAAATAAATAAATAAACATCTAAGTTTATTATAACTTACGTAAGTTATTATACTTTTTGGGTTTCAAGTTACTCTTTCAATTTACAGAACATGAATCTAAATGCACGAGGTAATCCAACAAATTAATATAAAAAGTGACATTCAATACAATTAATTGTGTTCACTAATAATGTACATAACTACAAATTTATAATTTCAACAGTAAATTTTTAAATGCTCTATAATTTTTAATTATTAATCGAATACAAATTACACATCATATACATTGTTTATTTGCACATTTACAGGTATCAGCTAGGGAATAACATAATCTGTTCCCTGCAGGTATAAAGGAATACAATATATTTATTTATTAATTTATTATGTTTGAATCATAATTAATCATAATTGTTAAGAATTTAATATTATTAAATTTGTAATTGAGTAATAATTTGTAATAAAACTCGCGTCGTTATGAAATATAATTATTTGATAAATCAGTTACTTCAATGTTTTTTTTTTTCCAAAACTACGATATATTCCTGATATATACTGCCCTGTTTCTGAATTTTCAGTTGCTATACTAAAAGTAAAAATAAAGTAATATATATATATATATATATATATATATATATATATATATATATATATATATATATATATACGGGGACATACATGACCAAAATGTGTCAAGTGCCCCAAAATACCAACCAACCTATAAATAAATAAATAAATAAATAAATAAATAAATAAATAAATAAATAAATAAATAAATAAATAAATAAATAAATAAATAAATAAATAAATAAATAAATAAATAAATAAATAAACAAATAAACAAATAAACAAATAAATAAATAAATAAATAAATAAATAAATAAATAAATAAATAAATAAATAAATAAATAAATAAATAAATAAATAAATAAATAAATAAATAAATAAATAAATAAATAAATAAATAAATAAATAAATAAATAAATACAAAATATAAAGTTTATTGCATGGCTTATACTTGTCTCGTATAAGTCGTATACATATAATATTAATAAAATAGTAACAATTTTACCTTTAAAAATTTATCACACATAATATATTATGCATTACGAATTCGCAGTAACTGGTAAATTGGTGCCCAGTTATAACAAAGGATTTATAATATATAATATATCTCCCTTTAAATTTATCCAGTTTTATAGTGTTAACATCAGCTGTTCAGTTTCACTGGAAACTATGAAACCTGCAAAATAGACAATTTTCTTACATTTAATTTTATTGCAATATATTATAACACATAAAAAAATATCAATTTTATATGATGAATGAGAATGTTAAATTTAGAAGACAATTAAGTGTACTGTTCTTCTTTTTTCTTGTCGCGTATAGTATAATTTTTGAGTTTTCAGAATGAACGCTGTAAAATCCAGAGTTTAGCAAGGGCTATTTTTCAGTTAAATGTATTTTTAAAGTTAATTTGCAAAAAATAAAAATACAACATTGGACCTATTTTGGTATTTTGCAATATAAAGCACGAGGTCTTTGTTATTATGCATTTCGAATGAAAATAATTAATATCAAACACGAAACCAATTACAAACTTTTTTGTAGAAACCCATGAAAATGTCAGTTTCACATTAATAAATTTGGTCTCAAAATTATACTCTGTTACTTTATATTTGAATTTTATTTGATAATTCTAATTGTCTCAAGGTAAGTAAATGGGTAAAAATTAAAAGAGGTGTTCTCAAAAGCATTAATTTGTAATGTTAACATTCCCCATTTTAACACTATAATTAAATTAGAAGACTTAGAAGATGTATTATGTACCCATATTATTACACTGATGCTTCTATTTCAGAAATATTACTGTTCACATTATTGGTCATATTAATATTAATCTTTGTTAAATTCTCATCACTTTTTTGTAACACATAAGCAAAAACTAGTTCTGTCAAAAAAACAGTCGAAATTATAAACAATATAATAAACTGAATAAGCAATAATCTATTCTCTTCATTAAATAATTGCCTCCATCTGTAAGATAAGAATTTTTTTTACTTATATGATTGTCTAAAACTACAAAACTCTTTACCGGTTATTCAGGTCTCCTTCTTCTGCAATTGCGTCCATAGTGGGCTAAAATATGGTATCTAAAAAAATTAAACCACTGAAATATGAAGAAAAAATATTCATTATTTTCATGTAAGCAATACTTCTATTATTTCAATAATAAAAAAATAAAAAAAAAACTTTAAAATATGAAAATTTCCTCTTTTGAATAATATGTGTGAATTATTAACATTAAAGAGCCTTAAGGGCATTGGGTGTAGCACCGGTAGTTGGCAGCACTGACGTATCTTCACCATGTTAATTTTTGATCATTGCTCCTCGGTGTAATTTTTATGCTAGAGCTAAGCTGATTGCTGTAGTATCAAGATAATTAGTAGCCCAAGTGCACAATTTAGCTAAATAAAGCCTGATTTAAAGAAAAGTATTTTTTAGTAATTTTTTAAATTTACATGCATTTTTCTAAAATATAAAAAAATACTTTTCTTTAAATCAGGCTTTATTTAGCCAAATTGTGCACTTGGGCTACTAATTATCTTGATGCTACAGCAATCAGCTTAGCTCTAGCATAAAAATTACTCCGAGGAGCAATGATCAAAAATTAACATGGTGAAGATACGTCAGTGTTGCCAACTACCGGTGCTACACCCAATGCCCTTAAACTGGATATTAAGAAAGAGGGTTTTGAAATAAAGGTACCATCAGAATAAACATTTTTCATGCAATATCTACTATTTATGTATTAGTAAAATGCATATAACATAAATGTAAAATTTTATTATTAAATTATTTTTCCTTCTGTTGGCCTTTTAAATGAAAATTACTTCGTTATGTGTCATGGTTTTTAAGTGCATTGTGTGATGTTTAATTTTAGCGAGTAAGACATAATAAGGGGCATTCACAAAGCCTTAAGGCCACATTTAAGACTCAATAATTTAAGACCAGAAATTTTGGGTCTAAAAAACACGTCTAAAATCAAGCTTTAAATTATCGAGCCTTAAATGTGGTCTTAAGACTTTGTGAATGCAGACTAATATACAGTATAGATTATTATCAAAGTTATATTATTTAATAATTGCACACCATCTATGATGTAGCTAATTAATAAATAAGTGTTCAATGTATGTGTAAATTAAGGCTTAACCTGAAATATTTGAACGAAAAAAGTCATATCGACAGAAAATGTTCTTGAAATTAATTTGGTAGACTTACAACAATTGTCCAAATACTAATACTGCTGATTTTTTTTTCAGATTTTTTAAACTGTTGGTTTAATTATAATTAATTTATTCAAATGTGAATTTCGTATCCTTTCAATGTTAAATTTTTCAATCAACGTTACACAAAAAACGGCTCGATATTTTTTTTTTAAATTTTATATAGATTAGAAGCTAATTTTTTGGACTATTTTTATGAATGTTTTCATATATTTTGAACCGCTGCGTTGCTCGTTCTTGAAACTAGATGAGCAATGTGACAACGCTCTCAGGGACTGTAGTCACCTCCTACTCCTGCCAATTCGCATTATACTAGGGCGCTACAGTGTTGTCAAGTTTTTTTTATGGTCTGACCTTGACAGACAAATTCTCAGGTTATACCTTAAAACCATATTTCGTTCTATGTTATCATCCGATGTAATTTTGTCATCTTAAGTATAATTATATTAATTATTGATGAATACAACGATAACAATTGTTGTCAAGTAAACTGATTAAATTAAAAATTAATTAATTATTATTACTCCTATATAATTATAAAATATTCTGTGCAGTGAGTTGTTGTAGTAGGCATTGAGAGTGTTGGGTTGAAGATAAATCAATCCATTTGAACCTGAAAGCAGCCAATATAGTAAATATACTATTACAGTCGTCACCTCGGAAAACTTCCCTTATTACCCTTGTTATAGGACGTATTCGGGGGTTTAACAACGTATTTTCTATTTAAACTAATCGTAAAACTGCATAATTATAGGGTAGTTAAAATATTGATAGGTTTTTCATAGTATAGAAAAAAAAATTGTTAATTTGTTAACTAATATGTATGTGGCAACCCTGTTATATGTATTAGTTAACAGAGTGGACGCGCAATTGCTATACCCGTCCACTACAATGCGCAGTTTCCACATTTGTTTGTTAACTATTTTGATATAGTTAACAAATAAACATTTTTTTTTCTAGGCTACGAAAAACTTATCAATATTTTAATTCCACTGTAATTATTCAGTTTTACGATTATTTTAAATATAAAATACGTTGTTACAACCCACGGATACGTCCTTTAATCATCATGTCCCGTAAGAATAACAAAGGGCATAGTGATTAAAAGGCTGCAAGTGGAAAATTTTCAAATATATAAGATAATAAAAATATATTGACGTATATGAATATGATAAGAGATAAATATTATATGCGAAACGTGCTGGTACAAACATGATATTGATTAAGTCAACATCCGTCAATGCTTACTTAACGGTGGGCGGGAGGCCGTAACTGCCATCTATTGGAATTGTCTAGGAAGTAAATAATTATTTCCGTTTGTTTTGCAGTAATTATTATGAAACTATCTGAGGTCCTAGAGTAAAAGAGCTGCTAACCAATGTAAAAAGAATTAATAATTTTCATTCAATTATAACCCAGAAAAACTGCCAACAAATTTCTGAAGCGCCATCTTTTGAGCAATTTATGTAACTCAATTCCAGAGTTGTTCTGGACAGTTAATCTCAGAAACTTGAGTTTATAATTCAATCGGATTTTTACAGTAGGTAGCTAATAATATAGTGCAGGTATGGAGTTGGTTTCAAAACGATCAGATGAAAACTTTCCAAGAAAAAAATTGAAATGTACGAACACTATCAAAACGTCTTGTTTGAGCCTACCCCCACACCCTTAATAAAAGTAAATATAAATTGTTTTGTTAAAGTAGGTGAAAAATCAACTGTTTGGGTAATTTGTAAAGTAGGCAACCTGCATTGCATAAATAAATAAATAAATAAATAAATAAATAAATAAATAAATAAATAAATAAATAAATAAATAAATAAATAAATAAATAAATAAATAAATAAATAAATAAATAAATAAATAAATAAATAAATAAATAAATAAATAAATAAATAAATAAATAAATAAATAAATAAATAAATAAATAAAATTAACATATCCCTTCAAGCATTATAATTTATTAGCAAAATGTTGATTTTTATTTGACAATTAAGAAAATTAAATTTAGAAGAGAAATGTCACCACAGTTTCCCCATTTAATTTTTTTCCAATGTGTGGTAATTTTTAACAATTTTGAACATTTTCAAGATGGCTGCCGTGAAGTTAAAGTGTATCATGGGCTGCTCTCAGGTTGATATCTTCAAAGTTGATTAGCAAAAAATAATAATGAGTTGGCCCTATAGCGGTAGTTTGCAATACAAAGCTTGGAGTTTTTACTAATACATTCTTGAAGAAAAATATATCAATCTCGATCAAGACTTCTCTGCAAAAATTCCACGAAAAAGATCAGTTTTACATGTTAATCAAATGGGGAGCAAAAGCTTGATTATCTCAAAATTTTATTGTGTTACCTACCCTGAATTTTATTTGATAATTCTAATTTGCTAAAGGGGGATAGCTGGTAAAAATTTCAGGTGAAGTAATCGAAAGAATTTGTAATGTTCCATTTACTTTAATAACGAACTCGGTACAGATACACACCACAATCTTATTATTCATAACTCGTATTATTAACTTCACATTCATGGTATTGATTAGCGTTAAATGATTCTAGATCACATAGAAGATTATTTTGTGTATAGAAATAGAATATACTGAATTATTTTAAAACTATAATGTTATAATATAATTATATTCCAAAGCCATTATAATAATAATACTTTAGTTATAGGGACAAAACATTAATTTTTTTTAAAAAATACAGTAATTTTATAAATATAGATCTTCAATATTAAAATGTATATTTTAAGAACTGATCAACAAGGTTATAGCGTAAGGTTATAGAGGTCTGTGTAAAGAAAAAAAAAAGTAATATATATATTAGATACATATTATTATGTATAATAGATTAATGAAGTAGATGGACAATAATGTAAAGTGCTTTAAACCCTCTCACATTCTTTTCATCATAAAGCTCTTTCGCACGGATCTTGAGGGTACGCATTCTTTTTACATAACAAGTCCAAGGTGGGTAAAGGTACCTACCTTTACCCACCTTGAATAAGTCAAAACATTTAATAAAACTTTTTTCGAGATTTAGTACAATAATATCATTCAGTGTAAATATTACAAATAAATCAGCTATAATAGTAGTATTATATTGTATAAGGCACTATATCTGATACACAATCCGAGGTCAGGGCTGTTTTCAATATATTATTTTTAAAAACAAAAACAATTTTAGTATTATGTTATACAAGAATTTAATTTTTTTTTAAAGCTCCAAAACATGTCTTTTTTTCTTTCTTTAACTATGACACTCTCAAGGATGTAGAATTGGTGAGGATGGCTTAGTTTTGAAATCAGTATACTGATATAGGTACCTAGCTTGACTGTGCCATGGTAAAATATATATTTAAGTATATTAAAATGGGCAACCTGCGTGAAAATTTTTGTTCAAAAATATAATACATTTGGATGGAAGACTTCGTGTTATGTATACTATCAATTTTTTTCTTTATTTTTAGTTTTTTTAACACTGTAAAACTCTTAAATACAAACTTTTGCAAAACGCTGTGACGTGACGTCATATTCACGAAAATAATTAACACGCAGAACATTGTTAAAGAGTGTTTTTTTTTTTTTTTTTACAAGGATACACCCCTATAAGCTTGGAACTAGGTTGAGATGGGTTAATGGGTATAAGATATAAGGGAGGGAAAGGGAAAGGATGATGGCCACGGCCTAGCTGTTACGCGTCCCAGCATTCACTGAGGTGCGACTGAGGGAACCGTAGAAAACCTCAGTCACGACGGACACCTCTACTTTTTATCAATAGACCAAAAGATGTCCAAATCCTGGGGAACCACACACTATAGTGCATCACTGCACTGGGTGGAAAGCGAAATGAATTTACCCCACATCAGCATCGAGTAACGTAATTTTTACTTGGAACGGTCACCTATCTAAGTACTAACCCTGAACCCCGCTCGACGTAGCTTGACTTCGTTGATCTAATGAGAACCGGACAATGCACTGCACCACGCTCATCATTAAATAAAATAGTGATACAATGCATCACCATGACGTCACAACACTATGTATCACGATTTTAAGAGTGTTAGAGAATTAAAAAGTACTGAAAATTTTTGGATATAAATCTAACTTTTATACAAATACAGTGACCGTCACTTTTAACTTGGTTATGGTCATGTTTGCAACGCTCTCAGTCATTGTCAGCCGGTTTGTAACGAAGGACATCACTGGCTGAGCAGAGCCGAATGACTCCCGAGTGCTTCCGACCATAACCAAGTTAAATATGACGGTCGCTGTATATGTCCATATAGTTGCAGGCGAACTTTCACAATATACAAATAGCAACAACTGTTGCATTACTTTAAAAAATATGTTCATTCTTACTTTCAGATTAGCATGCTTGCTGCGCTGAGTGGGTTGCCCGCAGACAGAAATGCTGTTTCACGTTCAACATCATAACGATCACTGACAGTGAGTGCACGAGGATGCAGTAGAAGCGCATGTGCAACGCATTTCTAGGAATTCATTATTTTAATTGCAAACTGCTTTTAGCTTTTCAAAAGCAATTCTATCATGATATAAATTGAATTTTAAATTAAATAATTCAAATGTTAATTCAAAAATAAATTTAATATATATAAGCACCAAAAGCCAATTATTTCAAAGAAACATATTATATTATTTTTATATCAATTATTATTATTTATTTTGTTGTGTTTTAAATGTGTTTATTCAAAAGTAAAATATATATGTTACAAAATAGAAATACAAGTTTAAGTTAGACCCCTAGAGTTTAGAACTCGTAAGCGGGGAAAGTCAGTTTGTTATTTATTTTTATGGTATGTAAAAAATGTGACTACAACTAGATTTGGCTAATGCATTTTGACCATATTATAATCTGAAAAGAACAAATTATATGTTTCAGCATTTGGTAATTAACCTGAAAATTTGTCTGTCAAGGTCAAGAGGCGTGGCTATACTGGCAACACTGTTTGCATTGAAATGCGAATAATTTGTTAGGAGGGGGTGGTGACAACAGTCCTTGAGAGCGTTGCCATATTTCTCATCACATATGGAAAACAATCATCGCCACGGTTCGAAATATATGAAAACAATTCAGAAAAATAGTCTAAAAAATTAGGTTTTAGTAGAAAAAAAACAGTAAAAGAATCTGTTGTATAGTTTTTTGCAATGCTAATTAGCAAATTTAACATTGGAAGGATACAAAATTCTCATATAAATAAATTAATTGTAATTAAACCAACAGTTAAAAAATTCCGAAAAAAATTCAGAGCTAATTTGACGATTGTTGTAAGTCCACCAAATTAATTTGAAGAAAATCTGTTGTAGCGAATTTTTCGTCCAAATTTCTCAGGTTAAGCCTTAATTTTGAGTAGAACTGGTTTTAAAGAACAGAGAGGGAAAAAAAGGTTGAGAGAGAAAAGAGAGCTTGTCTTTTTTAGTGTTATCAATACTTTATAGTTTGCTCTATGCACAAGTTTTATAAATATATTTAATATAATTAAGTCACATGGCATACTTCTGAACTTCATTATAATAGTAATTTAATAATTAATTAAATTTTTAGTAGAAATAGTACCCCAATTGTAGGTCTTTAAAAGCTTCCTTTCGTAGAATATTTTACTTTGATATACATTATAACAAGTAGTATAGATTCATTGATCGATTTTTTTTCTTTGCATGTTGTATATTTATTTTTTTAGTTATTTATAATTATATTTTTACGGTAAAAGGGTGAATAAACTGTATATAATTAGTTATTTATAGTTTTAGTAAAAGCACAGCTATAAAAAGTAGGAAATATCTAGAGAATTTAACAACATTTTCCGTTCAATTCATTGGAACTGACAAAGCAGATTAAGTTCTGCTATCTTTTTTTCTTGGAATTAGTTTATGTGTTGAGCCCCTACAAAATTATTATGTTAAAATACAAAATGTAATTATAATTTATTATTATTTATTTTTTTTTTTGCGAAACACTATATACTGTATTGCCCTGGTCATAGAAAAATCTCAGCACTGCCTCATTTTTTCCCAAACAATGCCCAATTGGAGTGCCAGACTTTCGAACATGGTGTTACCCAGCCTCCACGGAATCACATCCATTCGCCCCGGATCCCATACCCCCGGGCTTAAACAAATGGAAAGTGTGTCACCGCAGTGACCATCAGCCCCACCATGACCGAGGTTTGCACCCTCTCCCCCATCCCCATGACCCGTCCGCGAGCGCCGTTCACTGTGGGGTCGGGCATTAGTGCTTTACCCACCCGTTCAGTAAGCTCTCTCGAGTTACAGACAGGATACTGAATAGTCCTCCACCCACAGTGAATACGCCACATAGCGCTCGCGCCCACCCCCCACCCACATTTACCCATCCCCCGCCGTTCCTGACAATTAGTTGTCAGTAAAATATAATCATAGAATCATATTTGTTCCATGCAAAACGTGACAATTTTTGCATTTATTTTTTACTTTTATTTTTTTTTACACTAATGTGATAATAAATATAATTTATTTTTTAGACACTTATTTACTTGCTAGTAAGAATATATTGTTATTATTATGTTTCATATAATAATTGAAATGTAATTTAAAGTAATTGAAAAATTGTGTCATTTTAAACATCATTTTTTTTTTCTTTTTAATCAAACCCTATTATTTTTCTACCACTGAACTATATAATGTTCAGTGGTAAACTATATAATTCTACTTACTATCATACTTAAACATCACATTTGAACCATATTATAATTAACACACAACTTTTAAATTCAATTAAAAGTCTATATATTAAGACAAGTTAATTGGTTATTTCAAGGGGCATTCACAAAGCCTTAAGGCCACATTTAAGGCTCAATAATTTAAGGCCAGAAATTTTGGGTCTAAAAAACACGTCTAAAATCAAGCTTTATATTATCGAGCCTTAAATGTGGCCTAAACGATGAATCTCAGTTACTGCTGGAGTCAAAGAATATTTCCCAGCAAACGAATCGAATAAAATAAATTAAAAAAAATCGAGATTGTTCTAAAACTTAATCGCTTATGGTTTGAGCAAATTCAGTCTTGCAGTTTTCTTACAACAGCTCCATTTCCGGTTTTCGTCCATAAGGCCAATGTTAAACTTCTACTTCAGTTTTCACCAAACTGATAAGACAGATTCGCTTCAAAATTTGTATATCACCTATTGATGGTGAGTTCTAAGTCCCCTGCAAGTTTTGTTGCATTCAGGCGGTACGATTGCAAGATCTCAACCTACTGAGATTCATCCTTAAGACTTTGTGAATGCCCCTTTTCATGTCTTATCTTAAATTAAAGAGGGAGTTTCAAATAAAATAATTAATTAATTATTTTTTATTTATTTATTTATTTATTTATTTATTTATTTATTTATTTATTTATTTATTTATTTATTTATTTATTTATTTATTTATTTATTTATTTATTTATTTATTTATTTATTTATTTATTTATTTATTTATTTATTTATTTATTTATTTATTTATTTATTTATTTATTTATTTATTTATTTATTTATTTATTTATTTATTTTTTTCATCTTTCAAAACTTGAAATTGAAATTGAAATTGAATTGAATTGAAATTATTTTTATAATTTATTTATATTAGCTTTTTAATCAAAATAAAACGACTGAATTTCATGTTTCAGAAATTAGCAATTAAATTTTCCAACGAAGAAGAATTGATTGAAACATACATACAAGCCACAGTCCCTGGAGAGACACTCCTTAAATAAAGGATAGGACCTAACCTACTCCAGGGGGTGTGGTCAAATTTTTAATAAATAATTATCTAAAAATAATTCTCGTTTTCAGGATATACATTATTAATTTTTAAAAAAAATTAATACTAATTACATAATTATACTCATTTTACTCAACACCTGAAATTATTTTTACTATTTTTCCTATGCGATTGTTACTATATTCATTTTATTTTGAAACAAATAGCATGAATAGCAATATAGAATTAGAAATATTAGAATTCTATTTGTTAATTAATTTTCTATGTAGTGAAAAATGAAGCAGGAAAAAACGCTATTCTATACATATTTCTAAATTTATTTATGAAGTCGATGTATATATATCTAATATTTTTAATTATATATTTAATATGTTTTGTCCCCTATAATATAATTTCATCTTTCAAAACTAAAATCGTGAACAATCGGAACAATTAGTTGCCAGTAAAATATAATCATAGGATCATATTTTTTCCATGCAAAACGTGACAATTGTTGCATTTATTTTTTACTTTTATTTTTTTACATTAATGTGATAATAAATATAATTTATTTTTTAGACACTTATTTACTTGCTAGTGCGAATATATTGTTAATATTATGTTTCATATAATAATTGAAATGCAATTTAAAGTAATAGTATTGAAATCTAAACATTTTCAATAAAATAACACAAATAATTGAAATTGCATGCCAGACTTGTTTTCACTATAATATATATACTTACATGTCATAGTAAATATAATTATTTTAAAACAAATTACTTATTAACATTTTAAATTGTTCTAACATTATTTATTATTAATAATAATGTGAATGGAAAAAATATTAATATAATTATAGCGGTTGTAAAATAAACAGTTGGGATATTTTTTTAAATTGTATGTTTGGGAGTTTGGAAATTGCTTATAAAAATAAAAAAGCATAGAACTTTATTTATTATAACTGATATTTTATTTATTTAACTTTATGACGAGGATAAAACAACAATTGTCTTTTTTTTTTTACCTCTGACCAGCTGCCAGATTACAACAATAACATTTATTGTGAGTAGTTTACAAACTAAGACATATAAGGGGAGATTCACGGAAGAGTTACCCAGAAAGTTATCCAGGTTTCTCACTAACCGCGGTTAGTGCCAACCTAATTCATTACACTAAACGTGGTTAGTGAGAAACCTGGATAACTCTCTTCGAGAATCGCGCCCATAATTATATATATACTATAAATTTTTGACCAAAAAGATAACAAATGATACCCAGTAAACACAGGATGTCAAAAATGTGTTGGACCGGTACTTTAGACTCTATAGAGTGTTGGCACAGTGCTGGCTCAACAGTCTCAGCACTGGGCCGACATAGTTGTGTTTACTGGGAATACTAATATATAATGGGCGCGATTCACGAAGCAGTTAGCCAGGTTTTTAACCACGTTAACTTAACCACGTTTAACTATACCTGTTTTACGTGTTAAACCACCTCAGTTAAACGTGGTTAAGCTAAACGTGGTTAGAAACCTGGCTAACTGCTTCGTGAATCGCACCCAATAATATGTACAATATATTAATAAACAATCATTTTATAGTAATTATTATTATTATTTTTATTGCCTTACGAGTATATTTCCTAATTTCTAAATTTGATTTATATTACTTTTCTCATTTGTAAGGCTGAGAAATAAGTTTGATTTTTTGGTTATAGATTAAGATGAATGTGAATGTGACATTGAATGATGCAGCGATGATGACGATATCTCTATATATAAGAATGGGAGTTTCATCTGCAGTGTTATTATTAATTTGATAGTTGATCTCAAAATAACCATTTCAGATCACTATTTCCTTAATAAAAAAATAAAAAGAATTAGAAAAATACGTACAACAAATTCGAAAGCATATTCAGTGATTCGATCATAACTAACGATCTTTCAAATTCAATTAAAATCTACAATTCGTTTTACGGTAAAATAAATATTGCAGTGAGGTGTATGACTTTAGTATATTATAATGGACAACTTACATGAATTTTCATTTCATTTTGTAACAAAATATTCCTTAACTCACGTACAGTCATCGCCTCGGATAATTTCCCTTTGCAAATTTTCCTTTCCCATGCACCGGTAAGAATAATACTGGGCATGGTGATTATCAAGACTGCAAGTTAGAAATTTTCCAAGGCGACTAGTGTACATAAAAAATAATGTTATTTCATTATTATTATTTACGTTAATTCTCTAACACTCTGAAAATTGAGTTGAAATTTAACACCATTTTCTCTCCTCACATGCTAAATATTTACACGAATATTTATGAAGTTACAACGTTTTGCATCACATTTTAAGCTGTTTGGAGCAAGGATCTTGTGTACTTTGGATAGACTAAGTCTATACCAATAGCGTTGTAGCTACTGGGGCAAAAGGCCATGGTATCATGGCCGCCGAGCGCAATATTTTGTATTGTTTTGGCTTTACAGGCCATGGTAAGATGGCAAGTTACCTATTGTTCTACCACCTACTTCCTCCTCACGACCTTGCCTTACTGAAGATAGTGCCCCCACCTATCCATAGTATATAGAACATCCTTAGTTTGGAGAGTTAAAAAAAATGATAAAAAATATTTTGAACCAAGTATACAATAAAAATGTCATGAAGATTGTACATTATATTTTTCAAATGTTAAATACGAATAGGGAGGCAATAATTTTGTATACTGCTGGATACATTATAATTAAATCAATTTAACTGTCTTAGTGATGGTGAGATACGAGGAGCTAATCCCTCTCGATCAATTTGAACTTGAGCGGAGAGTCAGGGATGTAAGTGGGATGGATGGTGTAGGTGATGTCTCCGTGGTGGTACTCAACGCGGTACTTCCGGAATATCTGCAACAAAACCATTTACAAAAATGTCACCAACTTGTAAAAACATAACCTTGAACACTCTCGAAAATAAGTGTTTTATAATTGTAAACACAAATTAAAAGTGTTTCAAAAAAAGCTCCCTTAATATATTAGACAATTCCGTGTTTCAGAATTCAGATTTAAAACATTTATCATATTTCAGAAACAAAACAAGTGTTTCGAATGTCACTCTTCATGACACGAAAAGTGCGGGAGCAGTTTCTAAACAATTTAAACTTTTGTGAAACACTTCGTAAACACCTATTTTTTTAGAGTGTAGGAAGTTTCCAAAAGTGCAGTTTCTTAAAAATACAAAATAAATTAAAATAATACTAAAATTTTGCAAAAAAAAAAAAAAAAAAAAAAAAAAATCTCAATAAGTCAAAGGCCGTTCATTTTAATAACTTTCGTTACAACAAAGACTTGCCCAGAGGTACACTTCAGGGTAAGTAATTATTTATAGGGTAGTGAATAATTACATTAAAATGTCCCTGTTCAAAGAATAGTTAAAATATGGTTAAAATCATATCATTTGTCCATTAATCGGTCAAATTTCTCTCAATTGACTCTGCAGTGTAATCAATTTGGACTGTAAAAATGAAAATGATTTATAATAAGAGTTATAACTTAATAATAATTAATTTTGTTTTGTGAGTAAACAAAAAAGATCAAATAGCTTGAAAGGTAAGATAACTATAAAAATTTCCTAGTTTTGAATACTTTTTTATATTTTTTGCAAGTTAAGTTTTTTTTTTTTTTTTTTTTTTTTTTTTACTTATTAGGCTGAACTTAAACCTTTGACCCCCGCCTTTGCAACCAAATAAGTGCAACTGAACTATTTGATTCAAGTGCTGCCTAATTTACCTTAGCTAGGAGAATATGGAGTTCCAGGTAAGCGAATCTTTTTCCCAGACAAGTCCGTCTTCCAAAACTGAATGGTAACGATGCGAAAGGGTGGATTCTGTGCTGTTCAGGGCAGGCGTCCGCAGACTTGAGCCACCGCTCAGGAAGGAACTCGGTGGGGCGAGGAAAGTACTCTGCCAGGTTACTCAGCACGTAGTGAGGGAAGATCACGTGGGTCTGTGGACATGTCAATTTTTGTAAATTACTGCCCACACGATTGTTCACAAACAGAAAAACTCTCGAACGCCAAGAAAATTCTAAATTTCCAATATGAGCTCCCAAACTCAGCCATGCAAGTACATACCAACAAAATGAGGAATTTGTATGCCATTTTTTTTCTACTTCAGTTGAAAGAGGTTGTTGAAAAATACACTCCTGAATTTTCTGTGATTTTTTTCTAGTAAAGCATCATACCATAAATAGATATTTAAAAAGTCACGTGACTTGGAGGCATCGCTTATGATGTCACGTTGCTATGAAAACAAATAATAAACAAGCAATATCAATTTTTAAACCAAGGTTTATATCGTTTATTATATTTGTTTTCATAGCAACGTGACGTCATAGGCGATTCCTCCAGGTCACGTGACTTTTTCCGTTTTAGGCAAGATGCGGTACTAAAAAAAAAAATATCATAAAATTCAGAAATGTATTTTTCAACAACCTCCTTAGACTGAACTAGTAAAAAAATGGCATTCAAATTCATCATTGCTCTCCGTTTCCGACAACAAAATTGTAAAAGAGTACTTTTCGTACCCATTTTATAAAGTCAGTATCTAAATTTAATTCAACTTTTTCATTAAAAAAAAAAGTGTGGTATTATATTACACACGACAAATTTTGGGACTCTTGATTTTGTTAGGATGAGCACTAAGTTGAGGCAATGGAATATATTACTATATTAAATATATTTTTACACTTTCACAACTATTAAAAAAAGCTACATAAAGTTTTTTCACGGTGTTTTATTGATTATTGTGTCCAATGAGTTTTAGCAATTTGAATTATTTTTTTATCCTTGAATGATTGTATTGTTACTATTGTTTATGTTAAAACAATGTTACTTTTTGCTAATTGAATAGTTATAGTCCTTATTGTTTTCAATAAATTAATTTAACTAAACAATGAAGTGTTTATTAATTACGGGAAGCTATATGAAGCACATGAGGAAGAAAGTACTTACTCCTTTTGGTACTTGATACCCTCCAATAATTGTGTCAGATTGTAAATTTCGTCCGTTGCCAATGATGACCGGATACATTCTGAAAGGAGACATTAAATTTAGTTATAATTCAATAGACCTATTTTATTTTACTATTTAACTTCATTTAAGTTAAAGTATGAATCACATGGTTATTGTACTTCGACTAAAGACAACTGCTAAAAATATAAATAACATCAACACCGTCCATTCTGCCTGAGGTTTTTACAGTTCTTTCAGTCACAACTTATAATGCTTGTATTCCTAAGACATAAAAAAACAGACACTATATAACTGTTATAATTATGTACAAATATTTTTTTTTCAACTGCATGAAAATCAAAACATAAGTAATTTTATAAAGTTATTATATTTATTATTATAATTTTAAGTTTCTTTTTTTGCTTATATTTTGCTAACAATTCCTAAAATAATTTTTTTTTTTTTTTTACAAGGATACACCCCTAAGAGCTTATAGCTCGCGGCGGGGTACTGGGTAGGGATAAGGTAGGGAACGGATAGTGGCCACGGCCTGCATGCTTACGCGTGCCAGCATTCGCTGAGGTGAGACTGAAGGAACCGTGGAAAACCTCAGTCAGGACGGACACCTCTACTTTTTCTCAATGGACCAAAGCGATGTCCAAAGCCTGGGGAACCACACACAAGTGCATCACTGCACTGGGTGGAAAGCGAGACGAATTTACCCCAGGGAGGGAGCAGCGTATTTTTTACTTGAAACGGTCACCCATCCAAGTACTAACCACGCTCGACGTAGCCTGACTTCGGTGATCTAACGAGAACCGGTCAATGCACTGCGCCACGCTCGACCCCTTTGTAGTAAAGTGCGGTAAGTTTGTCCAAATAATATAAAAGTAAAAAAAATATATATATATATCTATATATAATAAATCTGAATAAAATAAGTAATTCAAGAGGATATTAAACATAATAAACTAAAAGTTATTTAGGAATAACTTGACGTCACGAACCTTTTCCTTTATCCTCCAATACAATTAATACTAATGGGAGGGTCGCGTGACGTCAAGTTATTCCTAAATGAGTTTTAGTTTAATAACTCGCTCTGCCATTACTTCCGAACCCCACACTCCAGAGACTTGCATCTACTGGTAATTTCCTACTGTATGTAAGCACTTACGAAAGTAATCTATGTACGTTCAGGCGCGGATCCAGGAGGGGGCTGCAGCGCCCCTCCCCCCGAAATTTTGTATTTAACATGGGCAATATAGGCATTTCCCCCACTCCTTTTTTTTTAACATTGGTCATATGGAGGCAGCCCCCCCCCCCCCCCCCCCCGAATTTCTTTTCTGGATCCACGCCTGTGTACGTTTCACGGAGATCAATAAAGTGCTGCATTCCGTTGATCACTTATCAACAAAATGTTATTTTATTTTGTTTTCTACAATGCAGTTGTAAAACCAACACATGCTAGACCCCATAGACTTTGTAGGAATTCTCTCAAATAATAAAAGAATTTACTAGGGGTGTAATAACTTCATGGTGACACTATTTATAATAATTATGATATATAATTATATAGTCCTTACTTGATTCGTTGAATCTTTTCCTTCACTTCGTTGTTTAATAAAAGCGACAGTTTTGTGAGAGAATCTTCTCATTTCCTCAGCAAAATTCTCTCACGAAACTGGTTGCTTCTATTAAAAGTAAGGGTTCTAGGACAATTCGCTACTAGACAATTCGTCCCCGGAAAATTCGTCCCCGGAAAATTCATCCCCGGAAAATTCGTACCCAGACAATTCGTTACCTAGACAATTTGCTATCTGGACAGTTCGCTACTTGGACACTTTGTTACCAAGGACAATTCGCTATCTGGACCATTCATTAAGGGGATAATTAATTAGCAACTCGCAACATTCAATACCTGCAAGTTGAAATGACTAATGTTTCTTTCCCCTCAAATTAACATGCAGCTACATTTTTTATTATAACATTCGAAAAGTATAGCTAGGAGAGTAGAAGGGAAAAAAATAAAAATAAAATTTACTCATATACAAATTTAACATTGTAAGATTGTTTATTTAAAATGACACTTATTATAGTTGTCACAGTCAAAAAATTCTAATATATGAATTACATAATATTATTTATTATTTCACATAAAAGTTAGGTACTGTTGATTGTCATAGAGTTAAAATATACATTAATTAAGAATATATACATGATATTGAGCACAGAACATGGTGTTTTAATTGATTAATATCATAAATTATAAAGCAGTTAAAAGTCTGGAGGAATTAAGAATTTCAGTATTATAACGAAAATTAAATAAATAACTAAATAATATGAAAAAAGAATTTAAAAAGTGGCGAATATTTTCTCGGTATTTACATCATATAGCCAATTGTCAATCGGTAACAAAGTGTCCAAGTAGCAAACTGTCCAGATAGCGAATTGTCTAGGTAACGAATTGTCCAGATACGAATTTTCCAGGGACGAATTTTCCGGGGACAAATTGTCTTGTAGCGAATTGTCCTGTCACCGAAAGTAAGGTAACGCGCCCAATGTTAAAAAAACTCACACATGAAAATTATGAAACATATATTATCTTAAAGTACTAGTAAACCCGGATTAACATGTATTTTTCTTTTAATAACAGTCTATAGCAAGGCCCAATTTTAGATTTAAAACATGTGTCACACTTCATTGGTAATTTTAATTATTGTTTAAAAGTAGGAGGGTCTGACGACAATGGGCCACAAGGCTCCTCTAGCTTGAATACGATGTGTGAGACCCAATGCAATATATCAGTTTCTTTTGACCGAAGGGTGTCAGCGTGGTCACGGTTGATCATGTCAACAACACGAAGAGGACACATTGAGAAGGCAATTACTATTATTTTTCTTAGTTGTAAATTTTTTTCAAGGAGTTGAACAATAAGGGTAACCCTCCCTAAGGCACGCCATCCATGTGTGGGTCATGTGGGAGGAGGGTAGGTTTGTAAGGAGATAATTGTTGCACCCTCGCCCGCCGGGGAGTCGAAGGCAGAAAAAAAAAAGAGAAAGTCTTCCGACAATTTCAGTAATTTTATATCGTCAGATTAAATTATTTTTCCTGATCTTCACAAGCATCGCAGAAAAATGACACTCCGCAGGTTCATTTATGGAATATAAATTCATTTGCTTAAAAAGTGTCAACTCTGTGGCAGCGTAAACAAACCTTATATTTGCTAGCAAAGTGAGCAAATCGGCAAATGCTTTGACTTTTCTTTCATATTTTGACCCAGCCGCTTCTCTCTGTGGCCTGATGTCGTCACTGAATAGCCGACGTTACAAGCTGTTTATATGGGAACGTTAGGGTGGATGTTTTTTTTTTTTTTTTTTTTTTTTGTATTTTTTAACTACCTATGATACATGATATATATTAAAGACAAGGCCGGGGCTTACTAATCCTTTAAAATGTTCTCCTCTCTCTACATCCCCTATCAGTAGCTAAAATATCTGGTATACAAATTTGAACTAGTTTTCGAGTTATTAATTTAAAAAATGAAGACTAATATAACATGGAAGTTTCATTTCTCCACTTTAAAAATTAATTACTCGAAAACTAGCTCGAATTTGTATAACTGCATAGTATATTATACTGATATTTTAGCTACTGATAGGGGATGTATAGAGAAGAGAACATTTTAAGATAATGTTACATATTTTCATGTGTGTGATTTTTTTTAACATCGTGGGCGCGTTATGAAATGGAGGAAAAAGTTCAACTAAACAAGTAAGACAGGTGTATGAATCTCTGCTAAAAACAAATTTTTTCACCAAGTTTAAACAACAGTATGGACCCGGTACATTATATAGTTGTTGAAATCCTTTTTTCACGTAATGACGTAATGTGAGCTAATTATATAAATCAAAGTATAAACTTTCGGAGAGAAGGAAAAGAGAAGATCCAATCAGGGATAGACCTTATAGGTCTTTGGTTTTACGCACCAACTAATGCTGTGCCACTGATTGACCTAATCTTGACTTATAGCTATTCTCTGCTCATTGATCTAACCGTTCCCTTTCTTTTCATTCAAATGCTTATATACTTGGATTTTTACAAATATTATATTATCAAATGACAGGAAAAATAACTTTAAACTATTATTTCGCAGCTATGAAACTTTTTATTGCAGAAATATATGCTAAATATGCTACTCTGATTTTTGTTTCAAAATTTTTTAGAGCCTTTAAACACTTTTTAAAAAATCATTGAGATTTTGACGTGATGGATGTTGTCTTGTACAACCTTTGCCTTCGAAATAAAATTATTATTATTAGTACAGAGAGATGCGTTAATATAGGCGTCACTTTTTTTTTTTTCAAGGATACACCCCTAAGAGCGGGGTAATGGGTAGGGATAAGATAGGGAACGGATGGTGGCTATGGACTGTTACGCGTCCCAGCATTCGGTGAGGTGAGACTGAAGGAACCGTGGAAAACCTCAATCAGAACAGACACCTCTACTTTTTATCAATGGACCAAAGCGATGTCCAAAAGATTAGGGCCTAAAAAGGGGCGTTTAAATCCGATTTTTTTCCACCTTTTAAGCAATACTTTCCGGGCTCTAGAAAATCTAAAAACATCATTCGAGTAGTATAATTTGGTACCATTCATTTGTGCTGTAAATTTCGCTCATGTAAATCCACCTTTAGTTATCCATTATGATTTTGTGACAAAATCCATCTTGCCATGAAAATACACCGTGACACATTAAATATGAGGTATGTTAATTGCATCTGTCTCACCTCAGTGTTTCCTTGACGCACGCCCGCAGAAAGGGCACTTGATTGAGGGTATTTTCGGTCATGGGAAGGTCAGACTGGGGCAGCGCGCGTACCAGCTCAGCGTGCAGAATCTCTTGCTTGTCGGGGTTGCGAGCCAGCATGTTGAGGGTAGAAGCCAGAGATACGGAAGTCTGAAACATAAAATCGTGTCAACACAATAATGTGAGTAGTAATAAACAAATTTTCAAGGTATTGGTGTATAGTATCAAGTATTTAAATTTAGATTAACGATTGACCTCAGTTACAAACCGGAAACGGGAAATTTCTGTCGAATGAAATCGAATGAAATAAATTTTAAAAAATCGAGGATGCTTTAAAACTTAATCGCTTATGCCATGGTTTGAGCAAATTCAAGGGGGCAGCTTTCTCACAACAGCTCCATTTCCGGTTTCCGTTCATAAGGCCAATGTTAAACTTCTGCCTCAGTTTTCTCAAAACTGGTCGAACAGATCCACTTCAAAAAAATTAAGCACCCTTATTGTGGCGAGCTTAAAGACTCCTGCAAGTCTCATTAGAATCAAGGGGGCCGTTTCCGAGATCCAAATCAACTGAGGTCAATCCTTAATAATTTTATTTATTTTAAGATATTTGAACATCAGAATATTCTACTAATTGCATTTACAAATATTCAATTAGAGACATACTTTCAGTAAAATATCACTAGAAAATCTTCTATAATGTTGTTTTTGCAAAATTATACTAGCAACAATGTGTTAATTAAAATTACGATTGATTCTTATTTATTGACGTAAAAATAAATGCAACAATGCAAACGTTGAATATGAAGTCACCCAATTTGCCTTGTGTTACATTTTTTTCCTTTCATTTTCATTTTAGCACAAAGAGTTAACCCTATCATTATTAACATCATTACCAAGAGAGGAGCGGAAGGGGGGGGGGGGGGGATTCGAACCGACCTAAAACTCTTTGAAAGCAGGAAAAACAGGAAAAATGTACATGTGAAATGAAAAAATGTAATCTTTAGTTAGCAACTCATATCTTTTGGTATAGGGATTTTGTATTTTCACCCTCCCTTCTCCCTTTCTATAGCGTGGAACAAAAAGACCTTGGTAATGCTATAATTTGTTTATTGTAAAATAACTAAATTATATACTGTCATAATTTACAACTCAAAGTTTTAAATTTAATTACTTCTTAATTAATTCCAGTGTGCTTTTTCCGTCATCGGTGCGTATCATATAAATACAAATATTTATTAAGCATTTGAAAGAAAAGAGTGGATTCGTTCAGGGACCCAATTAAATTAAATTCAATTCAAAAAGGCTTTTATTGGAAAAAAATCAAAGTACGTACATCATAAATAAAGTTTGGGCTTAAGTACATAGAACTTTATAGCCAAATGAGCCGTAGAAAAATATATTGTAATATAATTATTTAATAATAAAAAAATTAAAAATATTGCAATATACATAATATATAATGTATGCAACCTGTCACACTTTCATGCTAGAAAAGTTGCATAATACTACGGCGCTTCTAAAATTAAATAAAATAAATTTAATATATAATATATAAGCTGTTGTAGGTTTCGTTGCAAGTTGAAATACTAGCAAAATAATTTGACAATGGTTGTTGTAAAATCCAACCTTTCACATGATTTAAATGTTAGCGGCAGAGTATTAACATTTAATAGTAAATTATACTATAATTTACATAGTATAAATTATTAGAAAATCAACTGCACTATCAATATAAAAAAGTCAAGTACACTTAAAATAAACAAACTTAGTACGCAATAAACGTTTTTAGTAATATATATTGATTCTGTATCGTATATAGCGATGTTTTTCTCAATGTAATAAACTTATTCAGCATGGTAAATAACAAAATTTAAGAAAATTGTAGCATATTTCTTCATTTCAAGCTTCATTTATTTCTAATCTCATTCGATTTACTCACCGTATCGATTCCAACAAGCAGCAAATCAAGAGCCAAGATGGCGGCCACTTTGGGGTTACCGGTCTTGGTAAGAACTCGCTGAAGTAGGGACGAAGGACCACGTGGATGCACCTCCTGGTCTGAGCTGGCGCCTCTCTTCTCTAAACGATCCACTGCCACGTTGATACGTTGCATACACAACCTGAGGAACATGAGGTCAGAGTTACGAGCTTGAAGATAGTAAATTACAAATTTATTATTATCGCCTAGAATTGAGCGAGATCCTCTGCATGACCTACCTACTTTTAATAAGTTTTTCAGGCAGGTCAGTACTACCTGTAGACAGGCTCGGACTGGCCATAAAAGTTAGTGAGCGATCGCTCAATAGGCCCCCTCGGCTGGGAGACCCCTACAACGTTGAAAGTAGGCCCCCACAGGGTCAAGTAGGCCCTTGATATTGGCCCGTACTCATGTTTGCTCAGTAGGCCCTTTGCCCTTTGAGCCCAGTTCAACCCTGCCTGTAGATAAAATATGTTGAATTTAAAAATTAAAGTGTAAACATAAGACTAACAATAAGATTTTTTATTTTAATAAAAAAAAAGTAAAAAATTGATTTTTTTTTATAATAATTAGTGTTTATTTTTTAATATAAAAAAATTAATATTGTACTGTACATTATAATATATAGGACTTAACTCTTTGTACCAACTGTGTTTTTGCAGATATTGTCATAAAATAGTCACCTCAACACAAAATTTTGTGCCTATCCATACCCCCATATTTGCCTAGGGCATGATGCCATATATGCGCCTGAAAGTAATGCACGTCAAGCTGAAAGTAGACTGTGCTGAAGTGAGTTAAAATTTACAGACGAAACACACATTTTAAACAAAGTATATGTAACAAAAATCACAGAAATAAAAAAGTATTATTATTGTATATGTTTTTTTCATTGCTCTTATGCTCTTAACGTTATTTCGACCACCGCCTTCTCCTCCCATGATAGAGACCTTCCGTATACCTTCGTTGTTACCTCCCCTCCTGAATCTCACGTAAACATAAACAATAAGCAACTCTATATACTGACTGTCTGAAAGTGTCGAGTGCTGCCACGTAGCGACGCCAGGCCGGAGTGGCGATGAGGCGCCAGAAGGGACTGCGCAGCTCCACCACTGCCACGGTCTCGAAGAAGGTCTTCATTGCGTCGATGATGCGGTGCTGCTCAGACTCAGGGTGGATGTCCGAGCCTAGACACCCGAGCCGCGAGTCCAGCGCCACGCGGCCGATAGCTGAAATAAAATACAAACTGATGAAACTTAAGAAACAATTAGAAGTATTTTAATTTAATGAATGTGCTGTAAATATTTAATGGTCATGTTTGTTGTTCGTCGTTTGATTAACTAGAAATTTCAATATTTCCACAATATTTTTATACTGTAATTACTAATTATTACTTCATATATCATGACAACGAGACAATGTTCTTATTGCATTATAACAGAACCTCGAGTTATAGTGACCATTTTTTTTATCCTATATAACACCATTAAGGTAGAGATAACACGGATCAGCTGGTCCAATGCTAAAAAAATCCCATTCATAAAAATTATGAAAAAAATTTAATGTTCTCCTCTACATCCCCTATCAGTAGGTAAAACATCAGGTATACAAAAACGAGCTATGATAGTTTTTGAGTTATTAATTTTTAAAGGTGACTAATTTAACATGGAAGTTCCATTTCTCCATGTTAAATTAGAGAACTTTAAAAATTAATTACTCAAAAACTAGCTCGTTTTTGTATATACCTGATTTTTTACCTACTGATAGGGGATGTAGAGGAGAACATTAAATTTTTTTCATAATTTTTATGAAAATTCTGCTCGTTGTTGGTAAACAAAGTATTGTTGTGTAATGTCTGTCGCATGAAAGGAAAAACATGGGACGGTTGTTGATTTACATGTTAACTTATGGAAAATTATCGTTAATTTTGAAGTTGTTGCGGTTGCCTAGTGCCAACAATGCCATTACGTTCTCTGCTCTGGTGGCAAAATTAGGCACTACGTCGTCCCATGTTTAACAATGAAAAAGGCTTCATGCGACAGACATTATAAACAATGGTTTGTTACAACCATTTCGAGTAGAAGACTTTGCTACTGATAGGGGATGTAGAGGAGAACATTTTGAATTTCTTTCATAATTTTTATGAATGGGATTTTTTTTAGCATTGGGCCAGCTGACCCGTATTATCTCTACCTTAAATTCATACTTTAACTAAGCAGCTGTGACGTCATTATCATGTAACGCCTTCTCTTTTTATATATGCATGCGTGTTAAACATTAAACCATTATATACTATATGATTGTGGTTTGGAACGTAGTTTTAAATATCAGGGTTAAAAAAAAAATGACCAAGTTGAAACTCGAGGTCGTCCATACAAATAATATGCAATAAAATTTTCTTGCAGGTTGTCCATTCCAATATAATTATTTAGTTCAAACAATGTATGTCACCAATAAAAATCCAACTTGTTAATCTTAATATAAAAATAAATTACCAAATATTATAGTTACCTAATACTGGACACGATTCTTCATTAATAATTATAGTAATTAAAATAATTGAAGCCAAGAAATTATGTGTAAGTAATGTTTAACCTGCTAACTAAAATTTAAATAAATACAAATTTAATTTGTAATTTTACTTCCTTTAATTTTGCTTTCTATACTTGAATTTTGCTTGTCATGCAGTGTGCATTAATAAATTTACGAAACAGTGAAAGCATCGTACGCATCATTTTTTTTTAACTTCTTTTATTTTCATTCTGTTTATTTTTTAAGTAAATAAAAATTAGATTTCAATTAATTTTATTTGTAATCCTTACTATATAACGTTATTTTATTGTTAAAAATATTTCATAAGTTTGAAAATTCGTGATTTCTTCTTTTACCTAACTCATAAAATTGTACGTGGATGTATTTATAGTTATTTAGTAATTAAAAATAAACAATATAGAAAATATTATATCATAATATTTTTATGCTACCATAAATATAAATTTTACACAATAATTTTTTTATAACAACAGCATTTACTAATTATAAAATTGCAAGGTCGATTAAATAAAAATAATAATAATTTTTGTAAAATGTTCGAAAGTACAGTATTTCTATATTATATTATAATTATGTAAGGTTATGTAAGTTAATTGTCAACAGCTCTAAAAGTGCGTTAAAAATTAGCGTCAGTTTGATTTTGATGCAAATCATCGTGATTTGTTATAAAACCCGGTTACGTGCCATGACTAGCCAGTCAGCGCATCGTCAAGTGAAAGTGCAGTTACAGCTGATCAATAGCTGGTCGCCTTCAGGCAAACTTACATTCAAGGGCCCACTTGTAGAGCTCGCCCAGAAACTCCCCAGGTAGCTCTTGATTTTCGTCACGTAAATCGCTGATTCTGTAACACACAGAAGAAAATTAATGGTTTCGTTTTTTGTCATTATTGACCCAGAGTTTAATTAAACATTCCCAAAAGATAAATGTAATGATTATATTATATTGTCCCTCGTCCGTAATAATAATCTGTACAATACAGAGCTATCTGCTATTTTAGGTGAACGCAAGAAAGAGCTTTATTTTATTATACTTATTTACGGCTCTTAATTGCACTCACCTGCATGATATTGCAGCTAACTCATTATTGTAGACAAAGAACGAATTATGTTAATGTCAACAAAAAATGTTAATGGCAATAAAATATATAAAAAAATACTTGAAAGCAAATAAGCAAATTCACAGTTAATTTTTTTACCCCCCCCCCCCCCCATTTTTTAAAGGAAATTTTATTATTAATTAAATAATAATACAGTTAATATTTATTTTATATTTAGTGTTCCTTATTTTTTAAATTTAAATTTTTAAATATATTTAAATAAATATACTCATGCAATAAAAAAATCACTCAATTAATATTTTTATCGACGACCTTGTACTTAAGGATTTTTTTTCTCAAAAGCAAAATACACTTTTCTTTATTCATGACTAACTGATAAATGCTGCAGGTTAAAAATAACTATACATTTTTGGAGGGGATGAAAAAATATATTTTGTAATCACTTCATGCATCACCAAACGTGTTGCAAAACTTGTTTTCTTCTCCATAGACATAATATTATATCTCTGATTGATGCAAATAATTTACACAGTATTAATAATAATTAGTTCCAATAATATCATGCTATATGAATACTGCTCTATCTACATATTTTAAACAATTCCTTTTATATTCTGGCTCATCAAAAGTGTTTCCATAGTTTCCTCAGTCACAACAATGCGAATGCTGGGATAAAATTGATATAGGTCATGGCCATCATGCATCCTACAAAACGCTAAGCAATATGCCAGGTAAGGTCCACGAAGAGTCGGGAAGTTATATTCTGCAGTCACTTGTGACCAGTATAACAGGATTCAGTTAAAGAAAAATAATTATGATAAATGAGATTCAAATTTTCAAGGTTTCTAACTATATGGTTAGTGCGTTAGTGTCATTCCGTTTGGCAGGCGCTTAACGCGATTCAAATTCAAATTCAATAGTTTTTATTTCCATAATCTCCTACAGTCAAAAGTATTATACAATAATACAATATCTTGAGGTTCCAGAAACGTAAAATATGATATACACAACACAATACATATAACATTAAAAATAAAAACACTAAAAATTGTCAGTCATAAATGTTGCCACTTAATAATAACATTCATCAACAAGAAATTCTTTAATTAGTGAGAAACCTGGATACTTCGATATATTTCTTGAATGCCGTCGATTATTTATTTATTACTTCAGTTGAGCCAATTAAGATATTACTATGTAAAGGTTAATTAAGATTAATATAAAATAATACATGTTACATATATAATATACATATAGCTAAAATGCCACAACAAAATAATATAATGTGCCAGTAAATGACAAACTGCAATTTACATAAGCTCTCTACTATGTATATTATACAAATGATAAAGGTTAATTTTTGTTTAAATTTGAATCATATATAACTAATTTATAATAGTTTGCAAACAATAAGAAATGAAACGTAATAAAAAAAATTATGCAATAATAATATAAAAAAGTATAAAATTACTTTAAATTATTATTTATACCAACATAGTATAAAAACGTATAAAAATAATTATGCAAATACTTGCAAATTTTTTATACGATTATCATAAAAATTGTAAAAGATAAAAAAAAAGCAATGTATATATAGAGCGTTATTTCTAAAATTTCGACTTGATTTGTAATTTATTGGTCGCAAGGTTCTCATAATAACCTGTTTTCTCAAGGACGTTGTTGAATTACGTGATGTCCTACATACAATTCTGTACATAAATATATTTTGTTGCAACCGGCTTGAAAGTGTCAACAAAAGATCAAGATTTATCATTGATCTTAAAATTTTTATCTTATGGGAATTGAGATTCAAAACAAGACAACTAACATTTTCAATAAAAGTCACTATTTCTAAGTACAGAAATAAATTGTAACCAATTTTTTGTATTTTTATTATCTTGTGATCTCGTTACATAGACGAATGCTTGTTAATATTTAATTTATAAGTTATAACAAAATTATAACTACAAAATTACTTTTAAATTACTTCCTTTCATTTTACAAACCAGGAAAAGATTTATTATGTTATAAAATATAATATTTATGCTTTTATAAAAAATGTTTTAATAATAATAATAATAAATATGCAATATGAGATTATAGGATTTCAGCACATGCATTATAATTTTATTCTATATACAGATTTTAAATAATTTTATATAGGACAATTTTAAATGGATACTCACGTTTTTTTTTTTTTCTTTGTACATTCCGGAGAAAAAATCGATCATAAATTAATATAATATTACTACTCCTAGCGTCATTGTAGTAAGTTCTACAAGAACAAAAAAAAAATTAAAAAATTATTTACGTGCATAATTGCACTTTTAAATTTAAAGTCTTGGGTCTCATCGGGGCCAACTAAACGTCGGAACTTGTAAATTTACAAAGGATTACAAAGGAAAATTGAAAGAGACTCTGTTTGGTATGCTGTGGAAGTGCCCAATCTTAACGTAGGGTGTGGAAACTTAACAGAATTTTTAATTAATACGTGGACTAAAATACTGGCTAGTGTCAATATTTTCGGAGTGCCTCGAATGAAGTTATAAGGTTTGCAATAAAACGTAATAATTCAAAAAGCCGCCAAGGTTCCCCCACTGCAACCTCCCTCTTGCTCGCAAGAGAAGGCGGAGGAGGCGGAAGAGCGGGGTGCCACACGTGGCGAGGCGGCGAGGGTAGCTTTTGCCTGGACTTTACAAAAAAAAAAAAAAAATCGGGAGGAAACAATGCTGTAAGGAGGACTAAAGAAAAAGACGGATAGCAGAATAACGTTTCTTTTAAATAAACAACTGCAACAATTTGAGCCTTAAAGACATTTCTATTATAAATTTCTACTTGTAAAACTTGAAAGTTCTACATCATAGATAATATAAATTAAACTTCTAATCGAATGATGAATATATAGTATTATTATAGATATATATAGTTCTTCCATGTATATTGAGAACAATTGAACGTATTTTTTTATTGTTTAATATAAGTCATATTTACAAGATATCGAATGTATAAAGTTTGACCCATATAATAGATATTTTTTACGTAAGTAAAACAATTCATAATTTAGCCTTATAGTTATAAAACAGTAAGTACTCTGTAATTCAATATATACTAGTAAAGAACATTACAATTTACTTGACGACCGAATTAAAAAAAAAAAATAATAATAAAAGTATATTAATTGTTACGAAAAAAATCAGTCAAATTAAATTACTGTTAAAATATATTTTTTAAGAAAATAAAATTCAAAACTTTATAAATTTTAATGGTTTTTTGTTTGCGCAGCAATATATACGCGGCACATAATGCACGATGGCATTATGAAAAGCCGTGACAACTGAACTTCAATGTTTACAAAATGCAAGCTCGATACAGACCATGTTTCTTAAAGTGCATCCCTAGAAAGTTGAGGACAAGTATTTTCTATATATTATTATATGCATGCTAAAATTCTATCTTTGAGGGGGCGAGTCAGAGTCGTACAGTTTTTATTAAAGTGCAGGCTTGACAGATTTACATTAAAATTTTTCTCTTTTTGTATAATATAATTTGTTTGCAACTTATAGCAATGTTCTGCTAATTATTATAGTTATTATCACAAAGAGCAACGAAACATCGTGTATTTAATCTGTTATTATGTAAATTTAATAATTTTTATTTAATATAGAATTATATAAATATTATATATATATATATATATATATATATATATATATATATATATATATATATATATATATATATATAAAGTTTAAAAATATTAATTTATTATTTGATTTTATTACGACTTGGGGGAAGAGTGCAAAAAAAATATATTATAAAAGAGTATCGTGTCTTGTAAGTTGTAACTTTTTTTTTATACCTATATTATACAAAAGAATGTTGGCTTGCTTGTTTATTTTAACCGTGACCACCACTCCTCACCCCCTAGTTCATCCTCAGCAGACGAGCTGGTAGAGAGGGTAGCAAAAGAGGGGTCGGAGGGGAGGGTAGAAGAGGCAACTCTAGCCAGTTGGCCCTCTTGACGTCATACGGTCAGAATAAAAAAAATTACATATATTTTCTTTTTTTTGAGTTTGCGATTTTTTCACCGATAATTTGTACTATCAATGGGTAATGAACTTATAAAAAAATTATAGATTTTTTCCGGAATGTCGCTTTGTAATATTATTAGTATGTTGCAGGATTATATAACGATTAATTAGAATAAATATTTTATTTAATATTATATTAACGCTGTATATATAATTAAAGTTTTATATAAAATTCACTGCTTGTAACGTTTTACATTTTTTCAATTTGATAAATGAAGATTTGTTACCTTTAGTTACCTTGTGACAATTGTGAATTTATTATATTTTATAATTTAATTCCTTCTACCTTCTACCTATGTGAATATTATCTGCTGATGTACCGATTTTTTGTGTCAAAATCTTGCTTCATCATTTGGGCGATAGAATTAAGACTAGAAAATTTGGATTTAACATGTAAAAAGCCACTTCACAATATTGACTTTTTATTTCCAATTTTTACCAAAATAAGAGTGGAGAGAAGCTCTTTTTGTGCTGAGAGTTTTTTTAAATTAAATTTCTTCCCAAATTTTTATTTTAAAAATACGTTGATTAATTAAAGATTAAGGATTTCTAATTTTTATTATATGTTTCCTAAAAATACATTATTAATTTTTCCAAGTCTCAAAAGGTTTATGTTTCTAAAACAGCACATCCCTTGGTAAGGCAAGGGTTAACATTGACCCAATATTTATTTTATTTTCTTTTTCAGAAAGCCTACCTGACCATGAAGTCCGTGGCTATCTGGTCGAGCGGTCCGATGTACTGCTTGGCCACACTTGGTTGCAGAACCTCCTGCTGCACTTGAGCGCGAAAGTCGTGCCAGCTCTGGCCGTGTCTGCAAAACATTAAAACGTCAAGGGTCACTCACCACATTATAACACGAAGAAAAAAAATGTATTATGCTGAAGCTGAAAATCGTCATCTAAAAATTGAATAACAAATATAAAAAGATTCATGTAAAGAAATTCGCTTCAACAATATAACAAATGTTAATACATATAGAAAGGATGTTAGACTTCTGTCTCCAGTGCATGCATGGGATAATATCTCTCAAATCTACACCCGTCCTAAGATCTTTTCATTTGTAATAATTGGGGAACGGAGGCGCTCAAATATTTTGAAATTATTTGGCAATTTCAGTCGGAAAATTGACTTTTTACATAAATAATGTTATTAAATGTTTAAAATTAAAGACTAGCATTGAATTGAATCAGAGTTTAACTATATAAACACTTATTTTTAACTGCTTAAAAACTATGTATGTATTGTGACTGTATATGACTTGTTCTATGCTATTTGTATAGCCTAAAGAACTGAATAAATCTATTAAATCTATTAAATCTACAGAGTGAACCACAATTCGCGTGCCAACTTTTTTCGTAAATTTGGTATTGCAAAAATTTTCGTACAAACTTCAAATTTGGTACACTTGTAGCTGAGGGTTGTAAAAATTAGTTCAGGGCGTTATAATTTTTATTGGACACAAATAACACCCCTTTCAGGGGTGGTTTTTAAAAAAATTATTTTCGCCTTATGGAAATTCAATGTTAAATACAACTTTTTTTGAAATCATTGGAATTTTGCAGAAAAAGTTTCTAGCATAGGGTAATCGACCCTCCTGAACTCAGAAATAATTTTAGATTTTTTTCCCCGACGCACCCCTGAGGGTGGAGACCTACCCCTAAAATCCATTTTCCTTAATAATTGTGCTAAAATTATGAAATTAATTTTCAAGGGGTAATCGACCCTCCTGAACTCGAAAATAATTTTAGAATTTTTCCCCGACGCACCCCTGAGGGTGGAGACCTACCCCTAAAATCCATTTTCCTTAAAAATTGTGCTAAAATTATGAAATTAATTTTCAAGGTGTAATCAACCCTCCTAAACTCGGAAACAATTTTAGATTTTTTCCCCGACACACCCCTGAGGGTGGAGACCTACCCCTAAAATCCATTTTCCTTAAAAATTGTGCTAAAATTATGAAATTAATTTTCGAGGAGTAATCGACCCTCCTAAACTCGGAAACAATTTTAGATTTTTTCCCCGACGCACCCCTGAGGTTCCATTTTCCTTAAAAATTGTGATAAAATTGTAAAATTAATTTTCAAGGGGTACTCTACCCTTCTGAACTCGGAAATAATTTTAGATTTTTTCCCTAACGCAACCCTGAGGGTAAACGGCTACCCACCATATCTTTTCTCCTTAATAATCGAGTAGAAATTGTGAATTAAATTTCATTCGGAATTTATCGTAATCTTTCATAAAAAAAATCACAGACTACACCTCTTCACTTGCAGCATGACGATGGATGTGTCCACCGTTAATTGCATGGCGTAAAGGCACATGTTGGTCTGCACAACGAGGCTATGTGTGCCTTTAACAACTGAGGTGTAACCAATTCCACATAACGTCTGTCACTTTTAGCTCGTCAATGGTCTCAAATCTCTTTCTGAAGGAAAATGTTCACAAGAAGAGATTTGAGACCATTGACGAACAGAAAGTGGAGATCAGACGTTGCATGGAATTAGTCACACCTCAGATGCTAGAGGCCATGCACCTACACACATGGCCACGTTGAGCGGACCAACATGTGCCATCACGCCAATTAACGGTGGACACATTGAGTGAAACCACTGTCATGCTGCAAGTGAAGGGGTCTGTCTGGGATATTTTTTCTCTGAAAAATTTCGATACATCCTGAAAAAAAAATAATTCCTAATTTCTACTCGATAATTAAGAAAGAAGGATATCGTGGGTAGCAGTTTACCCTCAGGGTTGCATCGGGGAAAAAAATCTAAAATTATTTCCGAGTTCAGGAGGGTCAATTACACCTAGAAAATTAATTTCACAATTTTTAAGGAAAAAGGATTTTAGGAGTAGGTCTCC
The DNA here is from genome assembly GCA_949825025.1 of Siphlonurus alternatus. Classification (NCBI taxonomy): domain Eukaryota; kingdom Metazoa; phylum Arthropoda; class Insecta; order Ephemeroptera; family Siphlonuridae; genus Siphlonurus; species Siphlonurus alternatus. The sequence goes on from OX463781.1 coordinate 36,521,544, forward strand.
ACCCTCAGGGGTGCGTCGGGGAAAAAATCTAAAATTGTTTCCGAGTTTAGGAGGGTCGATTACCCCTTGAAAATTAATTTCATAATTTTAGCACAATTTTTAAGGAAAATGGATTTTAGGGGTAGGTCTCCACCCTCAGGGGTGCGTCGGGGAAAAAATCTAAAATTATTTCCGAGTTCAGGAGGGTCAATTACACCTAGAAAATTAATTTCACAATTTTTAAGGAAAATGGATTTTAGGAGTAGGTCTCCACCCTCAGGGGTGCGTCAGGGAAAAAATTAAAAATTATTTCCGAGTTCAGGAGGGTCGATTACTCCTTGAAAATTAATTTCATAATTTTAGCACAATTTTAAGAAAAATGGATTTTAGGAGTAGGTCTCCACCCTCAGGGGTGTGTCAGGGAAAAAATTAAAAATTATTTCCGAGTTCAGGAGGGTCGATTACTCCTTGAAAATTAATTTCATAATTTTAGCACAATTTTAAGAAAAATGGATTTTAGGGTTAGATCTCCACCCTCAGGGGTGCGTCGGGGAAAAAAATCTAAAATTATTTCCGAGTTCAGGAGGGTCGATTACTCCTCGAAAATTAATTTCATAATTTTAGCACAATTTTAAGAAAAATGGATTTTAGGGTTAGATCTCCACCCTCAGGGGTGCGTCGGGGAAAAAAATCTAAAATTATTTCCGAGTTCAGGAGGGTCGATTACTCCTCGAAAATTAATTTCATAATTTTAGCACAATTTTAAGAAAAATGGATTTTAGGAGTAGGTCTCCACCCTCAGGGGTGTGTCAGGGAAAAAATTAAAAATTATTTCCGAGTTCAGGAGGGTCGATTACTCCTTGAAAATTAATTTCATAATTTTAGCACAATTTTAAGAAAAATGGTTTTTAGGGTTAGATCTCCACCCTCAGGGGTGCGTCGGGGAAAAAAATCTAAAATTATTTCCGAGTTCAGGAGGGTCGATTACCCCTCGAAAATTAATTTCATAATTTTAGCACAATTTTTAAGGAAAATGCATTTTAGGGGTAGGTCTCCACCCTCAGGGGTGCGTCGGGGAAAAAATCTAAAAATTTTTCCGAGTTTAGAAGGGTCAATAACCCCTTGAAAATTAATTTCATAATTTTAGCACAATTTTTAAGGAAAGTGGATTTTAGGGGTAGGTCTCCACCCACAGGGGTGCGTCGGGGAAAAATTCTAAAATTATTTTCGAGTTCAGGAGGGTCGATTACCCCTTGAAAATTAATTTCATAATTTTAGCACAATTTTTAAGAAAAATGGATTTTAGGGGTAGGTCTCCACCCTCAGGGGTGCGTCGGGGAAAAAATCTAAAATTATTTCTGAGTTCAAGAGGGTCGATTACCCTATGCTAGAAACTTTTTCCGCAAAATTCCAATGATTTCAAAAAAAGTTGTATTTAACATTGAATTTCCATAAGGCGAAAATAATTTTTTTAAAAACCACCCCTGAAAGGGGTGTTATTGGGGTTCAATAAAAATTTTAATAACCTGAACTAATTTTTACAACCCTCAGCTACAAGTGTACCAAATTTGAAGTTTGTACGAAAATTTTTGCAATACCAAATTTACGAAAAAAGTTGGCACGCGAATTGTGGTTCACTCTGTATTAAATCTATCTTAATTTGTGGTTGAATAGATTAATAGGCAAAATATATTTATTACATTCTCTGTTCTATGTATACATCATAGAACAAATTACCACGATCACCTAAGTCATTACAAATGATAATTGTTTATTTTTTATTGGGTTATGGGAAGGAAAAAAAAACACCAACCAAAAATTTGTCGAAAAAGGCAAATGAAATGTCTATACAAATCAACCAACAGCTTAACATTACTATCCTATCAGAGAATACATAATATAAATAATATTTGATCCTGTAATTGGGGCTTCAAGTGTTCCCCGTCGGGAAATTTTTCTCCATAAGCCACCATGTTAGAAAATTTGATTTTTTTCTCAGTATAAAGCTATTAATTTGAAAACATCTCTCCCCCCCCCTCTCATCCATTTAAGGGCCTTCTTATAATAAATCAAGAGCTCATTTTCCTCTAAAAAATTGCTTTAATGCCAAAAAATCAATTTCAATCAAGTTTTTTTTACATAAGTTTGAATAGGACGGTGGGAACACCGTAAAATCAGATGACTTGAAGTCTCTATTAAAAATAATTATATAGCTAACACAAAATAAAATAAATATAAACTAACCTAATAAAAAATTGAACAATGTGTTTAAAAAACAATTCTTTGAAATCACAATCAAATTGATAAATAATTTCATTGATATATGAATCAGTCAATATAATACCATAATAGAGTATCGACCTTATTTTTTTATTGCATAAATGGATAGAAAGTGCAAAGTTATGCTACCCTGATTTTTTTTCAATTTTTTTTTGAGTCCGGGAACTATTTTTAAAAAATTATTGAAAGTTCTTTTTGTGACGTCACGAAGAGGACTTTCAATAATTTTTTAAAAATAGTTTCCGCGCGGGCTCTCAAAAATCTGAAAAAAAAATCAGGGTAGCATAACTTTGCACCCTCTATCCATTTATGCAATAAAAAATTTTGCTCCATTGACGTTCCTTTGCTTGAGCAGAACAACATTTTTTTATACTCTAATTTTATGTAAAATATTTTTTGGTAAAATAAAAGTTATAAAAAACATAGAACGAACACACGAACAGTATAAAAGAGAGAGTAAAACTGAGGTAAAATGTTTTTAGAGTTATCAGTCATGAGACAGGAAAGACACAGATTTAATTACGATAATTTGACAATTTTATAGGTAAAAGTGCTATGGGATGCCTATGATGACCGACCGATCTTTGACAACTGTATTTCAGTAATCGAAATAGCAAATTTATTTACCAATTGGGACTCTTCCTCATATGACTATATTATTTTGATTTGAGATTAACACTTACAATTAGCAGCAAAATTTATATTCACTCTGTTTAATAGTCAAGTAATTTTTGCATTTAATTTTAAAATTAGTCACAGTCATCTAAGATTTTTATTTAATTATGCATATTATTATTTTCCACTTTGTATGAATAACATAATTTGGGGGACATTTTTTACAAAGCACTTTAACCCTCACTTTAGCCTTAAATTTTATCCCTGGTGCTAAACATTGTGCTAAACCAGGGGCTAACCATATTAAGCTCCTAGTTTAGCACCAGGGATAAAAATCAAGGCTAATGTGGGTGTTAAAGTGCTTTGTGAATGCACCCAATTATGAATAATTTATTTATTTTAATATTTTTCACATATTTACAAAAGAAGTGGATGTTTTTATTACTAAATAAATAAAAATTAAAAAAAAATCATCTATATTTTTTGCTATCGTAAGCATTTAAAAGGAAATATTATTAGTATATGTGCATCAAATACATTTTCTAAAATGATACAATTTTGTAATTAAAAGCTTTTAAACATTCAAAGGTTTCATTTTTTTCCGCTTTAAAACTTTTAACACGAACTTTTGCTAATTCATCATATTTCCAAAGCAGAATACTATAATTTGATTATAAAATATTCATGATTTTTTTTTATTGAAAAATAATTGAGTTTATGTAACACTCATGGTAATAAAAAGTACTGTACATTACATTGATAAAATCATGCAGACCTAGTTTTTAAGGTACATTACGCAATTAATTTAACTCTACATGTGTGTACTTATAAATATTTAATATATAGTACTGTAAAAACTCAATTACAAGTAAAAAAAAAAATATATATATCACATAGTTACTTTTATTATTACATTTTATTATTCCTGTAAAAAAAATACTTGCTGCATAGAGTGATATATTTGGATAGAGGTAGTGCGCCCACGTTAAATTTTCAGACAAAAATTTTAGTCCCCCTCTCGTCACCTTTTTTGCCTTTTTGACAAAATAAACTACCTGCTGCAAAACTTGAGCGGCTCAGCACGAGAGGGCTCTCATCCAGATTTTCTCAAACTCGCCCTCATCTCTTTTTGTTTTCTCTGTCTTCACTCGCGTCACGTGGTCTAGCCAGCCTGCTGCACCCTGCAGAGCATGCAGGTCTTTGAGGAGGGATGATTCGGTGTATCCCTCAAAAGAGCGTAACATGATATCTGCTGCATGTCATGTGTTACACGGGTCGGCCGTGGTTGTACTCGCATGCAGCAGCGAGCTCAATACATGGCTGAGAACATCGACTCCAACGCTGCTGATTTTACACTTTATTTTTTATACTATCTTTAATTATTGTTATATATATTAAACTTGTATTTGTAATTTTATTGCACTATGACTATAAAAATGAAAATGAATTTTCCAATTAAACGTTCCTATTATCATATATTATATTAATTATATAAAATATTATATATAAGATATGAACAATGATGTAACAAAATCATATTTTTATGTGTTATTCATCGCTCAATTAACATTAATATGGAATAAAATGTTGTACAGTACGTAGTGAAATAATAAATCAAACAATATTGTTAATTCCAATGTGCTTTTTCCGTCATTGAGATAACATGTTGGCTAAATGTTTACGGCTTATATAAAACAAAAAAAGTATTTGAAAATATATTATTGTATTGAAACTGAATAATTTGAAGTAATTAGCATTACTATAAACAATAATTATAAAAAATCTTAAAAACAATGAAATTTGCAGTGACAATGAAAGATGATTATTTTTTTTAAAAATGTACAAAAATTATGCAAGTTAAATGTAGTACTTGTAGATAAGCGAGCGTAGCGCAGTATATTGACCGGTTTTCGTTAATTCACCGAAGTCAGAGGCTACGTTGAGCGTGGTTAATAATTGGATGGGTGACCGTTTCAAGTAGAAATCACGAAGATCCCTCCCTGGAGTCAATTCATCTAGCTTTCCATTGCAATGCAACCAGTGCAGTAATACCATAGAGTATAATATATATATATATATATATATATATATATATATATATATATATATACTCTCCACGGTAATACACTTGTGTGTGGTTCCCCAGGCTTTGGACATCGCTTTGGTTCATTGATAAAAAGTATAGAGATGTCCGTTGTAGCTGAGGTTTTCCACGGTTCCCTCAGTCTCACCTCAGTGAATGCTTGGACGCGTAACAGGCCGTCGTGGCCACCATCCGTTCCCTACCATATCCCTACCCATTACTCCGCTGCGAGCTGGCTGGCTGGCTGTAAGCTCTTATGGGTGTATTCTTGTAAAAAAAAAATCAAATAAATAAATAAATAGCAGCTCTAATTGTAAGTGTTCTAAATCTGGGTTTTAATAACTATGTTGATAATATAATAAAATACAGGCATCAAATTTTCTTACTGTTTGCGACCCTGTAGCCAAATTTGTTTCTAAAATGTCAATGAACCAGCAAGTTACCGTAAAGTGCAACATTGCACTCTAACTGCAACCACATGTGCACACTGACCAAATGTTGTTAGCAAATATATCCAAATATAGTTCATATATTATTATTTTTTTTCTATTTGTCACTTAATATTGCTAATTATTTTAAATTATTCTCTTTTCATATAATATTTTTAAAATATGGCATACATACTAGCTCTTAAAGCTAATAGATTTTTTTTATCACTCTTATTCTTAATTTTTCCTTTCAATTAATTCATATTACTATCTCTAAGACAACCGAAATATAAAAAAACTCAAAATATTGTCAGAAGCGAGTAAGTATGTAAATATTCCTATTATTGCAGTACGCTCTGTCCGCCCTGTCTCTTTATTGTTATTTACTCTCGTAACCTAACGATCTCGCACGTTTCTTTGAGTGCATACGCATCATC